>BOPP01000035.1:2191800-2214240 GCA_017312745.1 Gryllus bimaculatus
AGTGATAGTCATTAGGATTCAAACTGTAATGGAATTCGTAAATGTCTACATGTATCCATCTCTCTCAGACAAAACTATTGGAGTGTAAGTAAGAAACGTAATGGTGTTAACCTTTGATACGATAGCAAACGACGCAACCGCATAGGTGATCGGATACGTCTTAGTTTGAGAACGTCTGCACATTTAATACATTGGTATTTCCTCGTTGTTAAGGGTTTGGAATGTTTTGAAATTAAATTTCACAGAATATCAAGTTGTCAGTTTAATAGTAAATGCATTTGGAGATACTGTCCGTTTCCGAACTCGTGTGCTGTGGTCTATGGTCCCCTAGAATAGCCAATACCCCAAAATGCAAAAGGTCCAAAAACGATTATTTTGTAGACGGACAAAGAAAAGAAAACTCATCTCTCCATCAGGGAGTCGAAACATAAGGTTCTTGAGCCGAGGACGCCCCGCTCCCCACACCGGCAACGTGCATTGCGAATTGCATTTGCGCCTGCTCGTTCTATAGTATTTTTCACTTTTCCTTTTAAACCTCTTTGTAAATATTCTCCCATCGATTCCCTCGAGGGGGAGAATTCCCTATTCTGCAGGAGTATCTCGTCCTGCGGTCCTGGTATTTGCTTCTTAAAATAATTTCAGACCTTTCTATTGTGCTAGCGAATTATATAAAAAGGATATAATTTGCGAGGATTTTTGTAATGGCATATGTTGTAAAGCACTGTTTGGTTGTTGAATTACCTAAAAGTTAGCCTCGAACTCTTGATCCTTTGATCTCGGCCATTCGGATCGGCTAGCTTCGCTTTGTATTATTTTGATTTATATTTGGTCCGTGAATAACACGGGAAGGAGGTTGGCTCATCCGCAGGAAAGCGCATTGCTCTTTAAACTTACGTCACACGTCAATGTGGGGGATGGTAAGAACAAAGGTGTACAAAGGGATGCCACACCAGTTGGTGTCAGGTGACATTACTGTGAACCTACTGGTTGTGAGTAGGAGAAAATCCTTTGATGATTTGCATTCGATTGATGGTTTGGCGGTTTCGAATCGCTGTTGGTCGCAGCGCTCACTCTTGATCTGGAGAGTTGTTCACTACCGCACTGCGCTCTTACGAAGCTGACTGCATCAGTTTGTTCGCTCGCTAGAAGTGTTCATCGTAAATAAGCAAAGTGATTGGCCCCCGTTCGCCCAACGCCTTCGTTCGCCTTCTGTTCTACTCGCAGAGTGGTGCGTCTTGCAGTGAACTTAGTGTTTGGGTTCTCAAAACTATGGGGAAAGGTGCAGATTTGTAAATGGTTTTTGGGGAAGGTTAACATGTAGACTACACGTAATTATTATCATTGTGACGTAATTGCTGCCTCGACAAACAGCCCAGAGGTCACTAATATGTTAACAATTTGGTAATTAAAAAACAAAACTTACCTTTATTTTTAATAAATTTAATGTGATTTTGACTTTAGAAAATTGACAAATATCATTATACTTTTTTCACGCCTCACAGTCCTATAAAAAAATCGATCATGGTAATGATAAAGTTTTAAGGTCACTTCAACATTTAAGGTTTTTGACGTTTTTCAGGTTCGAAGATGAAGTGTTTTTAAATGCAAAGATGACTGAGGATGCGATGAAGAATTTGTTTCTGAACATTATACGTAACAAAAGTGTGTGAAACTTGCAGAAATTGTTAACCTCACTCATTTCATTAATCTTGAAGACTGACATGAAACAATATTTTCGCGCTTTCTATTTTTCGTATAGTACTTATGTAGTACTTTTCTATTGTTAATTTTTTACAGCACTTCCTTTCAATGTAATCGTGACGATTCGGCTGGATACGTTTACTTCTTGAATTCGTATCGTGAATACAAATTGCACTTTTTAATACGCCATGCACTGACGCTGTTTATCATGCTTGTTTTCCGTGTGCGAAACAACTAATTTGTTCACCGTGTGCGAAACATCTGTAACGATTCTCAATTGCATTTCATCTTCACGTCTTTGTTCATTATTTACAAACAATAGTGTTACGACACTGGCTGGAATCCATTTACTTTTCTATGAGTAAGGTATTTCTAATTATTTGATATTTAATGTTTATTCCTGTACTTGGCGCAATGCGTTTCGCTCACGACGTGTTAAAAAAGTATTCGCAACACGGGCGGGAGGTGATTACCGTCCTCGTCTCTGTGTCGTCCTCGCTACACTCGGACGGCAAACTCGACTCGTGCGTGAATCACCTGTTCCACGCCCTTGTTGCGTAAAATACTATTTTGAAATGCCTGTTCAAGTTGATGCTGTTGGGTTCGATGAATGTTGAGTCATAGTCTTTGTTTCCAAGATATAAAATGTGGTCCATTTCGTGGTCAGAGAACGCAGATTTGGTTTACGAGGGTTTCTTAGACCGACTGTTCTGAATTTTTCTGGCGCTTTGATAGGGGAAGTAAGGCTTTCAATTCTGCAGGAAGAAACGGGATATGATGTTTTAAGGTAGTCATGTCGAAAGAACAGCTTATAGGGTAATAAACAGTGATAGTTTTGACGGGTTCTTGTGATGATAAAACGCCGATCACTTTGACAATTTTCCATGATTTGCTGTGCGGGAATGCTGTTATGTTATTGGAAGGTCGTCACGCAGTGGAGAAGCACTCGGGTGGGCGTCTGTTGCACCCAGCGAACGTGGGGCGAGAAGCCCCTCCGGCTGTCAGCGCCAGAGGCCGTCGGGGGCGCGCTGCGACGGTGCAGTGGCGGATGTGCGGCGCTACGCTCTGATCGCGGGATGTGACGCCGCGCCGGCCCGGTGGCGCGTGGCGAGGCCTTGGGACGGCAACAGCCCCCGGCCCGTGACTGAAACCACTTTGCAACTCTTATTCAACTGATTAACATTTAAAAAAATGATTTTATAATATATATTACAAATTTTATAATACATACATGATTTTATAATAATTGGTCAATTAATTTAGTTTTTCATTCCCAAAAAAGTATGCAAAATGAGTTCAATTGACTGAATTTTAAATCGTGTGTCGACAGAAACTTATATTGAAGTCATTGATACTTAAGGTTTGATAAAATTGCCTCCATATACCGTCTTGCACCAACCTGCCCCAGTGACTCTTTAATCCTCGTAATTCACGATTTTTACGAAATAAATCTAATCTCCATGGAAACGTGTTTTGTTCATTAATTGGTGAATATAAAAATTAATTTTATTAGGGATAAATGTTTGGTATATAATGATACGTTAAATAGCAATATGAGGGAAATGCTGAAGGACGGGTATAGCTTCTATCATGCACTTTCAACTTAAATATCATCTTTACAACTTTAACAACTTAAAGCTACTGATTAAAGACTCAATTAGAAAGAGGTAATTTGAGGAAGGAAAACAGATAATATTGTGTTAAAATATTTCCGGAAGAAATGTTGACGGCTTTGTGGATCTCCGGGATACTTCCCGCGCAGCAGATCCAATACTTCCTTGCATACGCAACGGGGCCACGACGGAGTCATTGATCCCCTTACAATAGAAAGTACCGCTGCAGTCTCATTCTTTGTTCGCCATAAAAGAGGTCATTTCGGAAGTGTGTAGTTGCTTGCAACAAATTTCATCGTGTCTCCGTAGTTCATCAAATAGACGGTTAACGGAGTTATCTTACCCGAGTACACGTTTCATTTGCGTATTTAATTTATTGCAGTCTTTTGATTGTGAATTTTCACCAAACTAATTCTTGAAAAATATGGCAGTATTGAAGCCATAAAAATATGTATTGTTTCCAGGAGTGTCCGCAATTAAGTTATTTTACGGGTTTTTTCCTTTCAATAATTGTTATTTTTGTTATTTACATTCATAAACAAGTGCTTCTCTCCTTAGCAACAAACCGTGTAAACAACGAATTAAGAACGCGTCCCCAGCAGCGGTCGTTAAAATGCGTGAGAGTCCATTAAAATAGTTAACTGGACTTCTGGGTTTAGATTTTACCAGTGCTCATAAATCTTAGGATGAAGATGCCATTGGCACAAAACAGAATTTTTGTAAAACAATGTAAAAAAATTAAAACTCTTACAAATGGTTCTTATTCAAAATGAACGTACCACTTTCATGAAGTTAAGAATTGTCATTACACTCGATGTTCTGTAGCAAGGGTTGTTGATTTAGGGTCTGTACATCGTTTTAAAAAACATTCGTATTGCGCGAAAGAACAAAACGGTAAAATTTTCAGAATCAGTGTCTTTTAGTTCTAACGAAGATATGTCACAGCTTCAAGAGGGATTACATTAGGTGAAAAGTTAAAAAATGTAACTTTAATATATCTGTATCAAAACAATTATAAAAATAAATGTTTGTTTACATTTATTCCCAAAAATTATGTTTTTATGGCAACGACATATTATTATTATTATTATTATTATTATTATTTATTATTTCAAAAACAACTCCAAAGTTTTCAATGATTTTTTGCGTTTAGCAGCAAGTTTCACTCTCCTTTATAGATGGGTATAGAGAAGCAGCACCCAGTATTCATAAAGTCACATTTCAATTTCACCATTTGGGAACCGAAATGTTGAGAATATATGAAAAAATATGTTATAGGCGCCGTTAGGTATCAGCTGAGGTTGGGGAAAACAGAAAATTTGTCCAGTCTAAAGAGATTAGCAAAGTAACTAGTTCTTTGAGAGAACGAGAAAGTCTGTGATATTTTGTATCGCCAGTAGCTTTACGTTGCATTATCCTTACTACAATGAATGGTGGGAAAACGTCTAGAGATTTGTCATTGCATGTCATAGGGTGAGTATGTTTTTCTTAGTTCAGTGTGCATGTCAGCTTCTTGTGTCATAAGTTGGGGGGTGGATTTTGATGACATAAACATTGCTGAAAATGATTAATAAATTGCTCTTAAAATTCTTTAAATATGCCCTAAAAACAAAGAAAAATGACGTAAACAAATTTGACCAGAACCAGTTCGGATAACACAGGCTGTTGGGTATTTTACTGTGTAATCAAGGCTTCTTCTCTTGTTCAAGTGAACTCTGCTTCCAAACGTTCAGTTTGGACTGTTATTTAAAAGAAAATATCTAACTTTATTTATCTGAAATCGGCCAAACTAACAATGGTGCCGATAGGCGTCACAGAAACCTTACTAACAACAATATATGAGCGAAGGAATCGGATAGAATTCTGAGGAGTTGTGCGGTGAACATTTGTTGCACCTCGTAAATATTGTTTGAAGCAAGTACCATTAAAATAATATTAAAACCAATGACGGCGAAAATGAATTAAAATGACGTAAAACGGCAAAAAGTATCTTATTAGTAGAAACTGACGAAAAATGTTAGAAAATGACTCATAAAAATGAGTGATTTCGTTTTGTCATAACATAAAATTAATTTCTATACTCATCGGCATTGTTCTAAAGTGAAAAGAAAAAAAAGAGATTTCATTACAATCCGCCCCCCCATAGTCATAAGTCACGGAAGTATAGTGCGTGTTGTGATGAGGAGGATGCGGTGTTTTTTGCCCACTGAGGTTCGGCGTCGATCTACGAATCGATTTGCGAGAGTCTTCCTCTCCGAGTATCCCCCAGCGGGGCACCGCCCGAGCCGGGTCAAGCCCTGAGCTCTCGACTGGTCTCCCGAGTGCCTGCTAGTGTAGTGCATGCAAGTGTGTGTTTGTAAGAGGTGAGGATAGGACAAGGAAAGGGAAGAATAGATCGCGTGTGGATAGTTCAGTAGGATACATCTCCGGTATTCGCGTGATATTGATAAGAGAATCTCACAGGATTAGGTGAGTCGGGGCATCAACTGATATCACTGCAGTGCTTCAGATCTCAGGTCCTAGGGTGTCGAGTAAAAACGGTGGCAAAGATTTTTTACACTAGCTAGATAGCTATGTGGAATTCAGCCGCTGTAGGTCAGGGCAAGAGAGACGAAAGACGTATCGCGCGCGGTTCGCGACGCGTTTGTTAAGGTACTGCTCCGGCATTCGCCTGGTGTTGATCGAAGAAACCACGGAAAACTAGCGACCCGAGCAGCCAGCCTCTAGAATCCTTCCCCAGACAGCGGCTGAGTTCGATCATCGACATCGAAAATCTTTTATTGATGTATCGACATTCTGCTAAAGATCAGTGCCCGCGGTATCCCGCGAGAGCGGGGCGCGGCCGGGCCAGGCGGCGTCGCGTAGTGAAATCGCGAGGGCGTGCGTGCGCGCGCGCGCGCGTACGCCCGTGGCCGCCGGGCGTGACTGCGAGAGAAACGCTCCTCGCCTCGCCCCGCCTCGTCCCGGCTCTCCCGCGCCACCCCGCCCCGCCCCGCCTCACCCCCGCGCTTGCGGCGGCTACTTCCGCGCCCGCCGCCTTCGGTGGCCATAAGCGCATCGCTGCCTTTTCATCTTGGACCGTGGCCACGTGTTTGAACGGAAGGCGCAACCACCACCCGCTTTCACCAATCAAATTGTCATTCCGATATCACTCGTTGCTCCACACAGCAATGCTGGCTGCATACTTACGATCTTGAAGAACACTGGGTGCCAGTGTCTATAAATACAAATTTAAATTTAATTTATGTGGGGCTCCTACAATCTCACTTAGATGTATAAGATGACTAGGGGGCGTGTTTTAAAGAAATGTCATTGTTTTCTTTTCACTTTAGAATGCACACTTAATTGTCTTTTAGTTTAGAGATTCATTTTTTGTTATGAGAAAAGGAAATGGCCCCCCTTTTTTTACATTTTTTGTATTTTTCTTCGATTTCGACTGTCATTTGTTTTAACCTTTTTTCGACATTTTTATAGCATTTTTCGCGCATTTCATAGTGTTTAATATAATTTTAATGGTATTTTCTTCAAATAATGTTTACTAAATGCAACAAATGTTCTTCGGAGAATTCCTGAGTAGCCTATTCAATTTCTTCGCTCAGAGCTTTAATTACATAATTTTTTCTGGTTTTATGACACTTTTTAGAAGATTTTAAGAGCATTTTATTGATAATTTTTGGCGATGTTTTAGGTCTTCAAAACCCACCCCCTAGTGATAATGAAAAAAAATTATCTTGATGACAGATCTAGTGCTACTGAACCTCATGAAATAAATATTATTATTATTATCATTATTATTATTAATATTATTATTCGCCACTTAAGATGATAAAGATCGATTGGCTATATAGTCTACTCCAGGTTGTAAACAATATCCAAAAGTAGGGACTGTCGGTGCCTCTACAATACTTTGCACAAAATGTGTACTGTTACCAGTAAAGGAATGTCTTGCACTTCCAATCTTCATTATTATTATTATTATTATTATTATTATTATTATTATTATTATTATGCGCACATTCTACGTCGCGGGAGATGACGTCATATGGAAGTAAACAATAGTTAATTGAGGAGTCGCATAAGGGAACGTCAGCTTGCAAAGAAACTTGCCGAAGTGGAGGTGCCCGGGGCATCGCCCCCGCGCCGCGCCCAGTGCCAGCCGGAGCTCTGTGCGGCGCGGAGGAGAAAGTGTATGTCGGTGCAAGGCCCCCCGCACTCCGTAGCGCATACGCGATGAGGTGTCTGCCGGCGACGGCCACCGCCCGGGCCCCCTCCACTGGCCCCTACCCGCCTCTACCCTTGCCTCATCGCTCGCAGCGAAGGGCGAGGGAGGCATGAGTGATGGAGAATAATGCGCTCCTCTCGTGTCGGAATCTACGAGTGCAAATCGTGGTGGATGAGACTCATCACTATCCACAGCAGCACCCCCCACTTGTGGAGGAGAAACAGGAAGGAAAAGGTTACGTCTGTACTTTAAAATTTCATACATTCTTTACTCGAGAAATTATTTTTGTGTATATCCTTACACATTTACTCGTTCACTTAATATTCAGCAGCGCGTCTTCATTGACGTTGTGGGTCTCTTAACCCTTGAGCGTTGGTGTGGAGTAATCCTTCCTTATTATTTTTATCAAGGCTAGTCACGTCACAGTCAGTCAGTGCCTTTTATCCCTTCGTGAAGCGTGGCCCCGTTAGAGCCCGGTATTCCCGGACGGTCACCCATTCAGGAATCCTGGATGACTCGAATTTGTTTAACCTCTATGACATCACGGAGCGTAGTATACGAATTCGGCTAGAAAAGCCGTGTTAGTTAAACCCCTTTCCAGTGGGTTTAATTCTCTATTTCGCAATCAAATCTTCAAATGATGTTGGGCTCATTCCTTTATATTGTCCAAATACTTGCAAGGATGTATTCAAAGGCCACGACGCCGTTCACTACTCGAGATTTGGAGAAATGTTTCTACGAACTTAGGTAAAAGTTTTGTTCATTTTCCCTCTAGTATACGTTCGTATATACGGAGAAATATGCTTAATATAGCGAAAGTTATGTTAGGCTGCAATAAAAAAGGTGATTTTTAGTAAGTAGCGTGACGCGAATACTCAAATTCGGCTGTAAACATTTTCTTTCAATATATCTCGTCTAAACGTTTGGGCGCCCAGTAAAATGTGTAGAAAAGTGAAAGATGTAAAAATGTATTTTATTTAAGAACAGACAACAGAAGTGTTTGGTAGCTCGGTGAAGTGCAAGCGCTGTTGCATGAGGGAGGGGAGGGTTGAGTCAGGCGACGGGGGGCGATGCGATGCGATGCGATGCGATGCGAGCGGCCGTTGACCGCAGCTCTTGTGACGCCCCCCCCTTCCGCCTGGCCACCCACCACCCTCTCGCCCGGCCCTCCCGCCTTCCCCGTGCGCCTCCGAGTAACTAGCGCCGCCGCCTCCGCATTTCTCGCGTCTGCTCGCAGGAGCGGATCCACCCGGAGGGAAATGAGGGGATTCCCCCCCCCTAATCGTTTTCAGTAACTATTAATTTTAACTTGTCACGAAGCTTTCAAGCAAAAATATTTTCTAATAATCATTTAAACTAGTAAAATCGTATCGCAACATGAGGGAAGTGTAATCTGCTACATTTTACTAAATCCGTAATATGAAACATTCGACCAAAACATTTTGAACTTCCCCTCACAAAATGTGTCTCTGTATTTGCCCCCATGCTTGTCACGGATTGGTCAAATTCGGAAGAACATGATACCCCCTTGTCACCACACGTGTCATGTCGCGTTCGTAAATCTTTGGAAACTATTTTCTTTACGAATGCCGTTTTTAAACATGCATTGCGCGCGTAGATTCATTGCGTTGACGTTTTTAGTGTCGTTTTAATTTAGAACAACGATTGTGGCCCGGAGTTGCAATGCACGTCCTCATTTTCACTAAGAGCATGACGCGGATGTGAACGTACCGCTTCAAGCGACTTGGAACTCGTTTTGGCATGGAATATGAAACGATGACATTAAGTTCATTGTCGACTGTTTACACCTTATTTGTTTTGAACATTACTCAGTACACCAACTAAAAAACTCTTTTTTTTCACGAAGATGTGTTTTCTGATGGTTGACTATAGTTCATTTGTTACTTCTATAATGAAGACTGCCTTTGCAAATTAGCTTGTTTTTGCGTACTTTACCAAATAATATATATATATATATATATATTTATATATAACTTTTTCCAATGATAATCATTGATAATTTGTGATATTTACAAAGCAATAAGTTAAGTCCATAGCTCGAGTCTGATTCGAAGTTCATTAACCTTCCTGGAAATTTTGTTCTGACATTTTCGACGAAGAGTTGGCTTGGCTTCGCCGTGGCGCAAGTTGTGTTCTTTTTCGACGTACTCATGCATGTGTGACTCACCGACCTGCTTCCTTCCTTAACTCATACAAATTATTTTTTACCAATTCCAGGAATCTAAGAAGTGTAAAAAAAAGATGCAGCCCGGTGACTCCGTGATTACCAAACACCAATTCTTTTCCATTCGTTCCAATATTCGCCAGACTATAAGTTATTCGCCAGACTATAAGTATATAGGCATTGCTTCGCCTCTTCGAACGTAACGAAAAAAAAAAATCATAAGAGTTGGTTTCGTGAAGAATCGGGATCATTTCGCGCGAATTGCATCGAGGGATCCACGAGGTCTGGAATTACGCTCCATTCAACTCCTCGTACGTTCGCTAGAGTACATTTTCTGTAGTATCAATTGAACGGGTCTGGATGAGTCCACTCACGCAACGTCGCGTGAAATAATGGAATTCGTTCTCGTCTGCAAAATAATTCTCCGTCCCAAGAACAATACGAGGGACTAGAGCTTCTCGTTTACGGCTTACCCTAGGGTTGCCAACAATGTTCGTGAAAAAGGAAGGACACTGGGTAAGCGAAATAAAAAAAGGCAAACCGCATCAAATCATCTCTTTTTATAAATATTTAATTTAGACTAACATCGGCTCTATTTCTTTCTTTCTTCTCTTTATTTGATATTCGAGTGAAAAGATGCTTTCACAAAATGCAGATAAAGCTGGTCTGAACGTCTCTTTTATTTTCGTCGCTAGACAGAGACCCTATTATGCATGCGTATGTCAGCGCTCAGAAAAAGGATATTGATGTATTTTTATTCTAAATTAAACAATAAACAAAACAACATAACAGATGTTAGTCAGATGATAAAGTAAATGACAACAAATATTAACAATTTACTAAAAGAAGGACATTTAAAGTACAAAGGAGTTCGAGAGGACAGTATAAGGCAATAGAGGACCTCCCAATTGGAGGATGGTTCTCAACCCTAGTTGAGCCGCAAGCGTTCTTCACAGACGGACATACTTTTGCAAAACGTGGATTCTAACTACACAACTTGTTAGAGGTAGTAATTTCTTACACGTACGAACAAGAATTATCCACTTTTTGGGTGTCAGGGATATGCAATATTCGTACGAAGTTTTTTTGTCGGAAATTGCCCGTTTTTCGCTGCAGCATTGCCTAACTTACTCTATTCTTCGTAGTGTGCGAGAAAGTACAATGTGTGTACTTTTCATTTTTCCCTGTGATTACTGATATCACGGAAGATTGTAAATTTCGAGAGTGCCTGTTTGTTCTCGAGGATATTTTTCGTCTCGTCTTCTATTTTGAATAATTCAGACAATTAGAATAATTTAATGGTGTATTCCATAATGTAGTTAATGAGCATGAATACGTCCTAATGACAGGATGGTCTGCACTTGAAATGACAAACTGGAAAGTTTATTTATTAAACACGCATGTTTTTACTTTTAATGCACGTGTACTGTATTCTAATTAAGAATGCCGTTGATTCAGTATATACCTCTCTGTATGTGACCATTGCGACATACACCTTCCGCATTGACGTCGAAAATATCGTTTTCCGCGGTTACACAATATCCTGTGCAGAGCTGAGAACACGAGCCCCTCCATTACCCCTGTCCTTGTACTGAGCCCAAGCAACAACAATTGCACCGCAATTTGAAAAATGTCGTGTGGGGTAGGCAATTTGGTATGATGAGCTGTTGTGTAAGTGACATTAGTCAGGTGTTCATCAGTGAGGACAGATTTACGGAATACATTTCCAGTATTAATCATGCGAGAGCAATCTGGCAAACTATGTGTGTGTAGGGGGTGTATGTGTTTCCGTGTTATTGGTTATCTCTGATTCGACTCTGTCCCTCTTCATAACTTACTAGATATGTGGAGATATTTTCAAAGATATATTTTTGATTAAATATTCTATACGCACAGTATGATTAAATTACATTTTACGACTTTTCGTGTGGAATCATTTTGAGCACGCTACAATTGTATTTGTTTGAGAGCCCTTCATTTGATGTTTGTGAAGAAAGTTCATAATTTAATTTCCAGTGGTGATTTGTCGTTGGCATTTAAAATTAATTAATTATACGACTTGTCTTTGCCAACAATATTGTTGGCAATGACAAGTCGTATAATTATTTCATTTGTCGATACGGTCGAGTGCTAACAGTGTTTGTTTCCACAGAGTAAATGTATTTCAGTGTTGAAGGCAGGGCAGGTGGACTTCGCGTGAAACGTCGCGCGACGAAGGATGCGACATCGATTACAAAACATCGATTTTAGCAAAGATCGATGTTCAAAATTAAAACATCGGTGCTAAAAATACATCGACCAAAATATTATCGATGTTTTTAGACTTGTTTAGTAACCTATAACATTAAGTTCGTGTGCATGAACGTTTTATTTGACAGTATTCGTGTTTATCAATTCGCCGAAAAAGGGTACGAGAAGGAATAGCCATTGCGCCCTCACCTCAGGCTATGCCCACAGCGTATTTGTTGGCCACTTCTCAATGCGCGAAATGAATATGAAGAAAGAGGAAAATAAAGGGCATGCATGTCATTTCTGGCGAGAGAGTTTGGTTGATTAAGGTAGTACAAACAACGTTCCTTTGGTTCAAACCCATGAAATACGAACCGTAACTGTGATACCATCAGTTATTCTTTAATATTTTAACTTTTACAGTATTGTGATCATGGAAATTTTTGATTCAGAAACAAAACGTCGGAAAAGGAAAAACGTCGACAACAAAACCTTGATTAATCTTTTGAAAACATCGATTAATGTTTCGAAAACATCGATTAATATTTCGAAAACATCGATTAATGTTTCGCAAACATCGATTAATTTTTGAAAATATCGATTAATTTTTTGAAAACATCGATTAATGTTTTTGTAAACATCGATTAATGTTTTGAAAACTTCTATTAATGTCTTGAAAACATTAACATCGGTGTCGCATCCCAGTGCCAACGCCCTCGCGTTGTTTGCGTTGGGGCCCCGGACGCCCGTCGCCGGACGCCGGGCGCTGCCGACACTTCCCCTCGCGCTTTTTGCCTCCGTCGCGCTCCCGTTGCTCCGAGACGGCAACACGTTGCGAGAGCACAGCTTTGCAAGCAGCGGCAGAAAGAAACTTCAGTCACACAGTCGTACATTTTTGTCCTGAACCGGTGTTATTTGTTGAAGAATTACAGTTAAAGATCGGCTATTTATCCGTATTTACTCTCTTTTTCTGTGTGGACAATTCTGTAACTGAATGTGCGTCGGCCACATGATCTGCACCAAAGAACAAAATTGTTTCCGTTGTTGCTTTCCCATGGTAGTGGCCACAGACCAAAAATCTCTCACAGATGTGTAGGCTGTCCATGTAGCTGCTCTCTTCATTCTCGCACTGCGTGTGCTGGTTACTCTTCATTTCCACAAGGTTTTCGTTTATTATTTGCAGCAAAATTTGTTGTCGTTATTTATTGTTGACCAATAATTACTTTTCTCTTTTTTATCGACCAATTTTTATTTTTCTCTTCCGATGTGTGTTTTTCATTATTTGTGTCACACGCTGGTGCATGCAACCCGCATGTGTGAATTTCAAGGGCATGTGTATGATTAACGGAAGGTTAAGCGCTTCTCTCATACGCCCTCCTGCTAATTGGGAAGGAATTAGAACAGGTGTACGGTTTATGAAACCACAGGGATTGGACTATCCCTTGTGAAGCAGCCAAACTCGTTTTGTCGGATTTCACATGAGATTGTCCGGGAATCGAACTCCGTGGTGAAAGGCGGGCGACTTCGCTTTGACCCACGAGCGAGCTAAGAAGTAGTTTGAGTCGCTTGGTGGCGGAGCGTTGGCTGTGTCTCGTGTCATAAAATCGGTTCACAGGCACTGGTCGTGGGGCCAGGCCACACACGTCACATCCGGGCATTCGCGTGTCTCGCTTCACTTCCCGTTCGTTTTCCGTCGATTTGAAAAGTCGACTCAATGCCTTTGGGCGCCGGGCAGAGCAATCGACCGTGCGACCTCATGTGGCGGAAATTGCAAGCTCAGCTGAAAGGAGGACGCCGCTGTCTCCGATTGTAATTAAATATCGGGGCACGAGAGAATCTGATAAGCGGAAAGTGATGGATGTCTCCTGCCGCTGTGGCTTTAGAATGAATTTCATTGCTGGTGGATGTCATGTAATGCGAGTCTCATTCGAATACTCTGACGTAAGCTTTACGAACTCATGCGCAGTCCGTGGTCTAGGAATCGAGGTTTTCAAGTTTATTGTTATAGAATGTGTGTGCGTTACAGTGTTCATGGAAGCACAGGGAATAATAGAGGTCCTGTTGTGATGTCGATCTTGCAATGCTGTGAGGTTATCACATGCTTAGACATCAGCCTGTGTGACGTAAGTGAATTTATGAAATAAATTGCATGTAACTACGTGGCTGGGAATTCGATAGCATTTTAATAAAGTCTATTCACTGAAGAATCTAAAGTTGTTTTTTTTTCTCTCTTCAGAGAATGCAGAATGTGTCACGGGCATAAATTTCGTCCTTCAGTAGATTCCTCGGCAAAATAAAATGCTTTTGATCCTTCAATCGCCATTCCGTTTTTAATTATTCAACGAAAGAAACTAATGTTTGCGTAGTTACAATGAATTATCTACTTTAAAGCTGTTATTCGGAGAGGTGGCAACTTTCGGTCAAAGGGGATAATCGAAGTCAATGTCAGAGGCTTCTGTGATAGGTTCTTCGTGACTCAAACCGCGCAGACTTTGTTATGTGCAAGATCGCGTAGGGAACAAATGTTTCTGCACATGCGTTGAAATTGGGATTGGCTGCTACCTAGAGGCCGGCTTGAACTTCCTCGCCGTCGCGGCGCGTTGGGCATCGCAGACAGTCCACGCTCTAGGAGCGCATGCCCCCCCTCCCCCCATGCTTTGGCGGTGTCGGACGGAGGGAGGAGCATACGCAGAGCTGGCAGAGCTTGCGGTTTGTCCCTCCGCGCTGCAACGCAGAGCCTTTGAATAGCGTCTACCTACGCGTAGAGAGGTTACTCTAAGAAGGTTCCACTGAGTGGTAGGGAAACAAACGAATGTCGCGGAGGGCGATGACATCGCAAGAGATAGCAGTGTTGGAGCCGTTTGCACATGAACTAACTGTACATGGACGCTCTGACAAAATGAGTGCATGGACGTAACCGGTAGTTTTTTTGTCGCTAAGCAGTAGCTGTCGAAGCGGTCCCTCGTAGTAACCTCTCTAGATCTTGTTGCAGGAGCTAAACGCACATGGATGCCAACGTCATCTAGACGCCCCGTGGTACTGGCGGGGCACACGAGAGTGCGTCCAATGGATAAAATCGCGGTCTATACTGCCAAGAATTTTTCAGCAAATATTATCATTCTGAATACTTGATTCCAGCGAAATGTATGATGAGTCGTATGTCGAATTCCCCCCAAGTGAGTCAAATTTGCACCGCGCAATGCCGCACCGGACGTCAGTGCAGCCAGGGCCAATTGACTGGGCGTTGCAAGGCCCTGCGTGGCGCGGTGGCTGCACTTCGCTTCGTCATTCCCGGCCTGAGTCCTTCGCAGGAGGGATGGCCGCGCTCTGCACTCCGCCCTGTGAATTCCCTGGACCGGCGATGCAGTATCTGCTTGGTCCGGAATTTTTGGGCACCTAAAGTAGGTGTCACAATTATAGAATTAGGCACGTTTTAGGCACTTATCAAAGTTACAAAACTACTAAACCTGCCCCTTATTTCATTAGCCATGAAAAGTTATGTATATGACATCTAAAACTGGTCGCAAAATGATTAAATTAGACCCTTTTTAATATTTTGGAAAGTCAAGTATTTTAACATTTATGAAAGTGGTTAAAGCGTATATTTTATTCGCTTTATTTCTTTTTATTTCATTCATTCTTTCACACTTTTCATTCTTAATCTGTCAACAGCGCTGCTGCACCGGGAATGGGTGCAATTGCTTAAGTGCTTGCTGATCAGAGACTAGAGTGAAACGTATTTATATTGACTTGCAGATCTCCTTATTTTCGGTGTGTTGGGTGGGAGATTTCAGGGCGTACTCGAATGTGTATTTCATCGGTGAATATTCGCGTTTCGGAAAATTCAGAAAAGTATTTGTGTTTCGGTATAAAATATTTAAAAAGTGAGTGATTAAAATATGATAATTCTTCAAAATTAGGTTTAGGCAAAACATATTAAAATACGCTTCAACCGCGCTTTTAGGATATTTTAGACACTATTAGATGCTTTCAGTAGATCTATTTTTTGGATTCGTAAACATCTGCTAGTATTTTCCACACCTCCTAAACGAACTAAATAGGCTTTTGTCCCCAAATCCGAGGTCTACTCATGATGCCCGGTCCGTGTACGTGACACAGTGTAAGATGGATTTCGACCGGATCATGCTTTGTGCGTTGAAACATTTATCACAAACCGAACCTCGCAAGCGGCGGGGGATGGATTATGCCGCCATCGTCCTCCGCTGTCCTCGTGCTGTCGGGAGGAATCGGGTTGCAATGCCTGGGGCATGCGAGCTCCACGTCATTCCTCTCTCACCCACGCGCACCAGCCTTCGTAAATACATGGCCTCCTAAGTGGTAGTCCGAAGGAAAACTACGCTCAGGAATCTCTACGAACATGAGGTCAATGTGGGTTTTTGATAATGCGCTATTATATGATTGCATTTTTCATATTTTCTACATTAATTTGTATGTAGTATCAAGAAAGTTAATGTTATTTATTAAAATACATTTCCGAAATTTACTTCTTTCTATATCCTGGTTTTATTGATTATTTCAGCGTGTTAAATTATTTTTTTTCTTTACAGGTGAGTTGCTGTTCACCTACTGTTTGAAATCCTTTCTCAAGAAATATGCTAACAATTGTGGTGAGTTTCCAGCATGTTTCTTAACTCTTTACAAATTGTTTTAAACACTGCAAGTTGCTAAAATTTATTGTTGGAGGTAGAATTATATTGCAATTAAAATTGACTGCTACCAGGTGTTCAGTTAATTATATGTTATTTGCGCCTCGAACATTGGTGAGCTTAAGTGGTTCCGTTTGGCGGAGCATGGAGTAAAGATGGCCGGTGACAACGAATTCGTTTCAGTGATCTCATGGAGCACACACAAGTCCTGGAACAGTTCAGTTTAATATTTGGAATTGGTCCCTCAAAAAAAACATTGCTTTAACTATTGGGGCGAGTGCAGTTTAAGTAATACATATTTTATTATATCTTTGTAAACATTATTAAATGGTGTTCACTAACAGTTCTTTTGAAGAACAAATCGGAATCATTTCAATATTTCGCCAATTACACATTTAATTCATTGTAATAATTATAACTTATAAAATTCATAATTATTATGAAATATAATTGTGCCCAGTCATTCTCCTTTTCATATGAACTATGGCACGATACAAGTTTCACATCATCTGAGTTATTCCAATAATGAAATTCAGGCAAATCCCGCCCGCCCCGCCCCGCCCTCCCGTGGCTCGTTCTCTTGTGCTCGCGCCTTCGCGGCAGCCGACGGAGGCGCTCGTCTCGTTGTGCTGCGGTAGAGTCTCTCGAAACCCAGGCTTCGTTAAAATGGGGGCCAGCTGTATCTGACTGGACTGTTAAGCTGACGTCGAGTACTGCCTGTGCGCGCAATTGATGACAACCAAGACCCCCCCCCTCCCGCGATTTAACGGAAATGAGGCGCCCACCCCGACGCGGAGGACGTAAAGTCTCCGTTTCGTATTTTTCTCTTTGACAGACTCTGACCGGGGGTCCTTGGTTTGAGTCTTGGCAGTGGCAGGGATTTTCGACACTAGCTTGTCCAGATAGGCAGAAATTCCAGCCGCTATCTGGAGAATCCTAGTGGCCGTCGCACTAAGCGGTAATTTTCCGCTGGTTTCTTCGATCAACAGCAGGCGCGAATGGCGTAGCAGTACCATAACAAACGGCCATGTACCGCGCTCGGTTTTCCTTCCCAGCCCTTGTCTTCACCTTCATTTTAACTTCATGCACTACATTACTATACATGCCGGAGACCTGGCTTATCCCGGCTGGAGAGGGTGTGGCGCTGGTGGTGGGAGATACCTTGTTAGGGGGAAACCCCGCCGCCGATGGTAGGTCGGCGCCGGATCTCGCTATCCAGCGGGGGAAGAACACCGCCACCTCGCGAGTAAATACATGCACAACACTTACGGAACTAAGGTCCTTAGTAGTTGACGCGGCCGAAATCACTAGCAATCAATCAATCTTTGACAGATGACAGTGCCTGTGTTTTTATTGAGTTATACTCGTATATGTACCTTTTCGTTTTAAACGGAATTAATCAGCACTTCTCTATGAAACAGGATCGCGCTCGCGACCTGGAGATCGGGCTCGCGTGACCCCTCCCCAGGGCTTCAAGAGGTTGGGAGGCATCATTAGATCTTCTCGTGCTGACGCTGTATCATCGTCAACGCTTTACCTCTGTAGTGCTTGAGTACCATCTCGAAGTCAACCGCCAGGCCAGTAGTTCACGCGCGAATCGCTCTCGCCTATCAGATTCGGAAGAAACATGGGAAGGGTTTATAACTCACGGGATTAATTACGCAAATGAAACATACGCATATCACATTATATTAAAAAAGGGATAATAGGCACCCTCGACATTAAAGCATTTTGTGCGCATGTGCAGTGCAATTTTTGCAGTGTAATTTTTGCGCATGTGCAGTGCAATCACGTTAGTGCATTTGCGTTTGCGCAGATCGGTAGTGTTATCCGTTATGGCGTGCACAAACTCCCTAATGATCGGCTGCAGCGCAAAACCGCTCCAGCTGGCGTTGACCATCGGAGTACAAGTTGCTTGCGCGCCGCTGGAGGCCAAACCCCAGCCTCGTTAATTTCGTCAGCTGCGAGCTGTGCTTCGTGCGGTGAAGAAACGCGGGTGGCGTCCGTCAGGTGTTGCTGATGCGGCGCAGACAATGGAGTGTCGCCGGGCGTCGTTACGGGAAGGGGAAGGGGAGATGGCGACAGAGGCGGCGCGGGCGGGCGAAGCCAAAAGGGAAGCGGAGGAAGAACGCGACAACGCGCACAATGCGGCAGTGGGCCAACGCTCTACGCTTTCTCATTTCGCAAATTCAACACTCATAATATAAAGCTTACTCTAAGCACTGGGAATGGCTTAACGGATTATGATCCGATTGTTATTCCGAGGTAACGTGGCCAATATCGAATGCAAGCACATGGTATGCGTGTGTGCGCGTGGATTTATTTTACTATTTTTTTCGTAATTACCTGTTTAAAAATACCCGCGATAAATTGGGTATCAATAATGTAAAAAGATCATTTTTAATATACCTGGGTAATCAATTTAATAATGAACAGAGTACCCATTTCGTATGCACTTATTGTAATGTGTAGTTAAATAAAGTTTCTTAAATAAAAAATACTAGAGGTATTTGAGGAAAGAAGCGTAAATAATTTTACATCACTATTAGCGTAGACTGGATTTTTGGACTTCATTAGCAAATCCGTACATTTGCGGACCAAAATTCTCAATATTGTTTTCCTGTGAAAAGAAGTACAAGAAATTAATTCCAACCATGATGTTGTTCTACTTTTAAAATTATTTCCCTGATGGTTGTGTAGATGCAGAGGCTTTAGGTTTGGTTTCATTGCAAAGGAAAGGAAAATGCGTCCTTAATGTGGCTGAAGGCAGGTGTTGTGTGTATGTGCTGGGGGGAGGCGGAGGTGCGCGTTGGGAAACGGCCGCGGCGGCAGCGAGGCGCTGCTGTCGCCAGGCGCTTCCGGGCGCTTTCGTGGGCGGCGGACGTCCCCCGCCCCCGCCAACAAGCGTTCGCTGCTGCTGAGTCCACGCGGGGGCGGGTCTTCACACTAGCTGTGTAGTTGGGGCCAAATAATCCTTTCATCTTTTCTCGCCAAACTTACTTTTGAATTCTACATGAAAATTGGAGACCAAACCAACCCAGGTAAGGAAAGGGACTGTTTGAGCAGGAAAGTGCCTTAAGGGAGCCGCTACCGCCACCGCGCTGCTGTCCAGCTTTCCCTTGTGGATTATTGAAAATCTTCCAGACTCGCTCCGACATCAAAATGAAAAGCAAAGAAAGCACTAGAAGAGTGTCCAGATTTCACGTTCACCGTTATGGGATATTAGCAGAGAAAAAGGAACAATATAAAAATGACAAGATAATCAGAATTCATTCACTTAACGAAATATTCGATTGAATGAAAACCTAACGAAACCATATTTCGAAAAAAAAAAATTCCAGTCCTAAATCTGGAAAATTAGGAAGAAAGTTGCGTTTTAAAAACATGATGAGCTATGAAAATGTTCTTGGAAAATGAAGTGTCACCTTCCACTTTTACCTGGAAGGGAATGAGGTTGCCTGTCTCCAATTTACGTATGCCCTTCACTGGGTGGGTCTCCAATTTACATATAGGTTAAACATATTTTCCTTCTGGTCCCCAATTTACATACGCCGATAGCTGGGTCGAACTCTCCCTTCGCTCTCTCAAAGGTTATTCTAGCGACTGCTAGGAATGCTAGGGCTGCTCTCATCGGGAGTTTTCCGTTGTTTCCCGATCAGTAGCCGACGAATGCCGGAGCAGAACACTCACAAACGGGATATGGACAGTGCGCGATGCATCTGTTCTCATCCGTGCAGACACATATCGAGAGACCTGTCGGGAGCTTGGAGCTTCTCTCGTTGGTGAAAATGCCTGGAGGGAATATTCCTGCAAGAGGACGTGTACGTCGGTGCCGGATCTCGTATCCGAGCCGAGAAGGAACACCGCTACCTCCCGATAACAACGTGCACGACACTCACACAAATGTCAAAAGCAGTTGGCGCGCCCGCAAACAAAAAAGCTCAACTAGAATACGACAAAGCAAATGGAGCCACTCACGTCACTTTGGAGCAGGCGATATTATGTCACCTTCTAGTTCCAACGTAGCAAATAGTTGCTACGCCCTTGCTAAGGTCGATTCTAATGGCCCTGTGGGGTGAGGGATGTGGTAGGGGCGGGGAGCGGGAACCGGTGGTCCTGCGCCGTACGATTTCTCCGCCTGCGCTACATTTGCCACTTCCCGCTCCACGAGTACTCTAACCTCCGTCATTTCGCCTTTACTTACATGTATACGTATTTTCTCTACCTTCCTATGTCTTTGTCTTTATCCTTCTCAATGTTGACGCTACCTGTCTGTCTAACGCTCTCTAGCTCAAGTCTCTCTCTCTCTCTCTCTCTCTCTCTCTCTCTCTCTCTTTCTCTCTCTTTCTCTCTCTTTTTCTCTCTTTCTCTCTCTTTTTCTCTCTCTTTCTCTCTTTCTCTTTCTCTCTCTTTCTCTCTCTTTCTCTTTCTCTCTCTTTCTCTCTCTTTCTCTCTTTTCTATCTTTTTCTCTCTTTCTCTTTCTCTCTCTCTCTTTCTCTTTCTCTCTTTCTCTTTCTCTCTCTCTTTCTCTCTTTCTCTTTCTCTCTTTCTCTTTGTTGAATATTTTTTTCCTTAATTAAACAAATGAATTAAATGAAAGCAAAAAGTCCGATTTTCCATCAGAGACTGTTAGTATCAAAAAGACGTTTGGGCAAGAATGGTCGGCCTGTTGCTATATTATTGACCAAATTTATGGTCTAATTTGTAAACCAATCTTCTTGTAATATGTTCTTTATTGATGATACGAGTAATTATTCCAGTCTTGTGGTCAACTTTTTGCAATCACACTAGAATATAAACACCACCTGTTAAGTCAATTGTTGGGTAGTATAATATTGGCTCTCGAAGCGGCTATTTGAATTTTAAGCAGAAATATAACATTTTTTGAGGTCATTCTGAGTATCTTGCTTTTTAAGTCCCAATCTCTCGTAGCTGGGTCAACTGCAGAAAACTTCCCACCACACAGCGGCATAACGTTGCCAAGGTTTACCCGATCGCAACTCTCCCTATCGCTTTCACCTACTCTGTACACCATGACCTCGGTTAACTGGTCTGCTATATCTGCGGCGCGGGTTTCGAGGGTCCCACGTGATGGTCGCCGGGCGTATAGAGCCAGCCACCTGCAGGCCCCGCGCCGCTCCGACAATGCGAAACGCGCGTCGGAGGAGGTGCGGTTGGTCCGGCTGTGTGCGCGAAGAAGAGACTTTGATGTGGAACGGTGGTTAGACTTTAAAAAAGCCGACAAAATAGAGAAAAAAAATTGATTAATGCGAAGGCCTAAATATTGCGTGCTTTTTTCCTCCTGTTATAGTACGATCCAGCGAGTGGATATATAAAGCAGTTTGTTGACTCATTCTTGGATGGCCCAATATGCTTACGCTTGGGGCAAAACAAGGGGGGAAATACCTAAATCCTGTGATAGTGATGACATTTTCAGGAAAGAGAAAGACTCTTACTCTGATAGGGGAGTTGAGAAGACCTATTGCAATACAAACTTTCTCTTAGGCGTGTATCTTGATCCTACCCCTACACATTTTTTCTGGCCTTTTTTCTCGGACCAGCTGTACTGACCTTATCTTCCAGATCAAAGTAATAAATATTATAGGCCACCTATACCTAGGACCAAACTGGCTTTGGAATAGCGTCGTGATCAATTCAGCGAAGGCCCGAGAGAATTGACGGCGCGCCAACCCTGTTGCGGAGAAAGTTATAAAAGCAGGAGAACCGGAATTTTTAAAAAGGTAATTACACTATTTTGCTCCTTTAGTAATTACCGGCTGGTCTCAAAAAATTAGTGACCTTGGCGAGAATCGGTTCGCTGT
>BOPP01000035.1:2214265-2227906 GCA_017312745.1 Gryllus bimaculatus
GATCCTTTACACACTGACATTCGCGAGCCTCAAATGCATTTTATTACGATAGAGGTATAATGATATCGTTTTCGTTGGAAAAAATTACACAACCTTTCCATGACTCAATATTTTTTTCTTAATTATCAACATGACATAAATGAAGTCAGAAAAGTTCCGATTTCATCAGAACTGTTGTAAAAAGACCTTGGATGTCGCTTGTTGCGGATTGTGATTATTGACATTTATGGTCGTATTTGTGCATTAATCTTTCTTTGTAATATTTCTTTCCTGAGTTGATACAGTAGATTATTGTCCAGTCGGTTCAACTTTTTTGGAATTCACACTAGATAATTAACACCAACCTGTTATATTCAAAATTTTTCGGGTATTCACTATATTGTGGCACTCAGAAGGGCTAGTTTTTGATTTTAAGCCAAAAATATAACATTTTTGTCTTGCGGATCGATTTTTAACCCAAACTCCCCTAGTCAACATGCCAGAAAACGCCGGTTTAGAGCCCGGTCACCTCAGGCGCGCCGCCGGTTCGACTTGCGCAACAGCGCTCTCGGCGACGGATATGTCGTTTATTGTGGTGATTTGTACGCGAGGAAGCAGATCCTCTTCACCTAAAGTTATACCCGCGTGTCTGTTAGACTAACTAAGCGTAACTAATATATATTATACGAAATATAGTGTCGATAGGCCTAAAATTTGGTGCGTTTCTTCTGTTATTAGTCACGACCGCGAGGGGATGGAAAAGCCAGTTGTGACTTCAGTCTTGTATGCAATAGCTACGCTTGGGGCAAAACAAGGGGGGAATATATCTCTATAATCCTGTATATGATGACATTTTCAGGAAAGAGAAGACTCTTACTCTGAGATAGGGAGTTGAGAAGCTATTTGAATGCAAACTTTCTCTTAGCGTGTGATCTACCTATACCATTTTTCTGCCTTTTTTCTCGGACCAGCTGGGCTGACCTAATCTCAGTCAAAGTAATAAATACTTGAAAGTGCCGTACCCTAGACACTGGGGAAGGCGTTCTGTTTTGCCGGATCAATCAGAGAAGTCCTATTGTGTTTTCCTTCTATATTTGCGTGGACTTAGGTCGGATAGTTCTGCGTACTCTGGTTGCGTCCATGCAGAGTCCGAATCTTCCGTGCAGAATGTTCCCGTACTCACGTGAGACACGAAATATTAATATTAGTAAGCCTTATATTCATTATTAGTATTCTAGTACTTCATACTGGATTTCTTATCGTTATGCAGCCTTACGAGTTTACCATAGAAGTTGGTCTACCTGGCTTACGTGGCGCGAGGATTTTGTTATTACAATTTCGAGCATATACCTATATGAGAATATATTTGAAACTTCTCATTCTTAATTTGGTAACGTTTCTTTTACAATTTCTATTGAGTTAGCTCATGATCCATACCTGTACCTTTGTGAGAGATGATCCCATTCTTAATGTTACAAATAAACAATAACAACAATATACTCAGTGGTCTACGCTTCTATATAAGATATAACGTACACATTACTCGGAAACTTCACGTTCGTATTCAGAGTCGACACTCAATAGGCGTTATCTCCGCATTTGTAGTTCCTCAGCTCATACCTGCGTCTACGTTTATATGTAGAGAGTCTACATCTATGGTACGTGTAGTGGTTTCAATCAAAACTCATGCTCTCCGATCATCGTGTCCGCGCTCTCTATGAGAGATTCGTGTATGCTAGTTGCGTGTGGGTATGTGTACAATGTTGTTCCGACTACCAAACTCAGATCAGGCTTGATTTCTTAAATGAAGTTTTCGGTGCCCAGAACTGCTCAATATTTCGGAGTTAAATCGTAACCCTTCGCCGTGACATAGAGTCACTTGAGAAAACGAAGCAGCACCTATCGTCACTTATATATTCACACTTATGTGTGCGCGTGCGTGAGTAATCTAAAGTAATATTTTACGTATCCGCGTATGTTGGCAATGAGTGACTCCGAAGCTCCTTAACTTTAAATATTCGTTTCGAGAGAATAACTGTTGATCCACAATGTTGTAAGCCAACTATGTTACCGTGAGACATGTCATAGTCCGCAATCCAATTCCAGATTGGATTTCACATTATGACTTCCTCTGCAATGGTTCTAAGGAATTGTAGAGCGATTAGCTTACCAGATATTGAATACTTATAGTATGCGGTGTCCTATTAGTCACTTAAGTACCACATTGAAGAGTTAATCGGCCTGAGAGGCAGACAATCAAGAGCAGTTCGGTCTGGCCACTATATATAATTGAATAGCGAGGACTGAATAAGAGTATATCTGATATCTCTTGCGTGTCTAACAGCCCTTGAGTTCCCAAGCGCCTCAGTCTCTACGTCTCAAAGAGTCAAGAAAGCTCGGGTCTATGCGAGGTGTTTATGCCTTCTCTACCATAAATATAACCGGATTATAAGATAGAGTCAGTGTTGAAAAGGGGAGAGGTTTGAAGAAAAGGAGAAGTGAAACAAGTAACATTGGTTCCCAGAGTAAATTAATCGTACTATACTGAGTACTTCATTGACAAGTAGACAGTTCCGCGCGAGCTAGGGAATTATCTCTCTCCAATGAGTTAGTTAGCACATCTAAAATCGAATCTAAGCGTAAGTTAGCGCCAGTCTAGTTACATAATACCTCACACAACCTCTGGTTGGTTCCGTCGTGACATATAGCTCGTCATCTTTCCCGTTGATTGAATACATAAATGTATAGACTCGCGCTCTTTGAGACTAACATCCTGTGACCTATGTGCTCTCTGAAGATTATAAGCGTGCTAACTCCGGTCGAGCCGAGTGTATTATCAAATTGCAAGAGAGATCCAATGACAGTAATTATCATATTTCACTCCTTTCGAAGAAATTGTTTACTTTGCCATAGTTATGTTGTTGAAGTACAAGCAGTATATGTATTGTATCTATGTGTAAGAGTGTGGGACCAACCTGTGTTAGCAGGCTTGCTAGTTCTCGGCCATTACAGAGTCTCCTACGTGTGGCTGCTCTCAAGTGCGAGAATCCGAAGGAAGCGTAACAGATTCCTGAGTTCCCGCTCCTGCCTCTCCTCCACTCCGCTACAGGAAGCTCGCGAAGCGAGCGACAAGAAGGTTTCCTTTGGCCGCGGTGAAATTGTGGGCAATCATAAAGGCCGTTGGCTAAATTCATTACCAGCGCAAAGTGGCCTCTCGGCCGTGCTTACGTGTAGGCTATTCGTCCCTTCTATATGCTACCGGCAGTAATCTCAGACCCCCTAAGAGACATGTCCTCGACCCATCACAATTCGTAAGCATTCCCTCTGCTGGTGGACCTGGTGCACAGATTTCCCAGCAGTTATCTCGCGTGACTCACATGTGAAAGTGGAAACTCTGCTGTGCCTATACTTATTCTGCCGTGTGGACGGCGCTTATCTGCGGATGATGGTTCTTCGGATGCCTCATAGTTTCCTTTCACCCGGACACCCGTCCCTCTGCATTTAGCCCTAAAAGGAAATTCACTCGGTCCTCTCGACGCACATCCTGCCAGGTCAGACACACACATGATTCCGTCCTTCAATGGCTATCTGAGGCATATCACACTATAAGAGATGAGGTAACTCTGAAGGGGTGTTACACCAGAGAAGTCATCGGTGAGCAGCGAATTGAACTTACGGCGACAGAAACGAAACACGTCTCCATGTGTGTGTGCGGTGGAAAGTGCATAAGATATCTGCATGTAGATCAATTTGAATGGTTGAGAAAATATATCACCACACAGCTAGTTTGTGCTGTACGCTCGGTCTTATTTGCACTTCAATCAGGCCTGACCCTTTACTAATGAAGATTATATATAGGGAAGCATAACTAGTTATCTGTATTCATCTGTGTGCATTATTTCCACCTCACATGCCCAACCTAACTTGTCTTTGTAAATATAAGTTCGTATTGATTATTATCTATATTGAATTATTAATATCTGACTTCTTAGGTCACTTTGGGCATAACTATTTATCGCTAGTTTCCCATTTGAGATTCTACAAAACACATAATTAGTTTATAAAAAATAGGTTGCTTCTTATAGGTCAACCCCGAACTGATTTAAATCTATTAAACGGAGGTTGAAGTTTACTTCCACCGGGTTGTAGTGCTAATTATACCAAAATGGATAATTATTGCTTGCCTTCTTAGATCCAGATGCTTCGACAAGCGCATCAGAACACATCTTCTACTTTGCCACAATTAGTAAAAGAAAAATACCAAGATTATCTCGTGATCTGTCTCCGAAGAACTAAAAAATCATTGTTGCCCATCGTAGCCTTAAAAAAGGACCTTTATTAAAGAGAGAGATTTTGCTAGCACTATTTCAACCCTAAGTTACATGACTGAACCAATCACAATTCTGTTCACGAATAATGTGAAATTAAAATTTGATATGAATGAAAGCTGAAAGTATTACTATCTGCAAGCTTCAAAGTTAATTTTGACTACCACTTCTAACTGGAAGATGTAAAATAATTTCAAATAGAATTAGACACGTTTATTTGGAAATTTTATGCACAGGTTAACATGAATCACGTAGTATTTGTTTGGAGACACGTATCATCCAAATGACAATTGCCACTAACGATTCTGCTTTTTGTTTCAACGCCTTTAGGCCTACCTTGGAATGGTGGAAACAAACAGGGCCCCCCGGTGGGTATTGCTGATATGAGAATTGATGGAGCAAATGACAAAGAGGGCAGCAAACTGGGAAAACCTCCAGAAAACCTACGACGAACCCATTCTTTTGTATCCAAATCTCACTTGGAAAATCTAACTCAAACTCGACGATGAAAGGGGCCTGCCCCTTGCCCGCGTACATCACCTTCAGTCGCCTTGATTCTATTTGCGCAACGGTATGTTCGCGAAACAAATGCAGTTCATGCTCCCCTGTAGAAAGAAGTGGTCTTGTGAAGGCGTCTAATGTAAAGATTTGCCAAGAATGAAACGAAGCAGAGTGTCGTTTAATTCAGTGCATGTGCGAATGAAGTATCAACCAGAGTTGACCACGGATTTACGTATAATTAAACAGTTTTGTACATCCTGTATCGTGGGGATGTATAATTACAATAATTTTCTATTATAAAAGGTTTATAAAATATAATATAATATCAGAGAATGTGTGATATCCTATTAAAGCCGAGAAACTCTCCTTAGATAATTGTATAGGTCATGCACTCCGAGTATTTCTTTCTAGTTCAATAATTATGCTTGACGGAACTGATAAGGAAAATAAATAATTTAAAAAAATTGAAAAAATAAATTAAGACTCAGAAAATCGTTACCGTAATTTTATAGAGTCGTGGTTAGAGTTTAATTTCCAATAAAAATTTTCAATTACTTTTTACCTTAAACCTTTCATTAAATAATTATTTATAAGGTGTAAACTCTACGAATTAATGGAAATGACCGTGGTTGGCTTATGTTCCAGCTGATATGGTGCGATATTTTTAGTGTTCATGTTCACAACCATAGTGATTCATTAAACACTAACTTTACCACATTTTTTTAGCATTTAGACAGGGATACCGTTGGAACTCTCCCATTTATTTGACACGTAAATACTCTTCACTTGAAACTATTATTTAAAAATGAATATCCACAAAAAACTTTATCGAGCTTAAACGTTGTGATTTTTGTTATTGTTGAAATAAAATAACTCATATATTTCTTGAGTAACAACTTTTCAATTTTTATTTTTTCGGGGGGTGGGGACTTACGTTTCCCAGCATTTTCCCTGCCGTCCAAAATTGTCTAGCTCCGCTCTGCGATGTTGGGATGCTACATTTGTTCGCCTCTTAAATTTTCCTTCCCAGCCTCGTTCTTCGGCGCTTTCGAAATGCGTTGGGGCTTCCGTGCATCAAGTGCTAAGGCGAGGAACCGAGAAACAAACCGATTGAAATAACTGGCTTTCATGGAGCGCATCTTTTTTCTCTTTAAAGTGCCGTTTCCTTCTTTCTGCTTCTTGTTTCGCTGTTCTAACACAATATTAAATTCTTTCGTCGTATATTTTTACATATTTAGCACTACTATATTACATATTTTTCTATTTGCAAAAAAAAAATCCATTTTGTTACATTTTTTTAGATGAAATGATGTATTTTTTCGTACAGTATTACTTACTGCGTGCTCGAAGAACGCTATTTGAAGCATCAGTTGTGAGTTCTCACAGTCGCGCGCGCCTCATTGAGTTATCAGTGGCGGGAAGTGCGCGTCAGCGACTGCAATCATTTTCACCTTGAGGTGTGAAAATTGTAACTCCGGGTTTCGTGACCTTCGACCTTATTTTCGGAGAAACTTTGGCGATCGCCCACGTGTAGCACTTCGGTGAGAAAGCTGCACGCTGCAGTGATTATTTGCCAGTCGAATGAGTTTGTACGATGGTTTCTATTGATCCTAGTCTGGCTGGCTGGTAAACAACAGTCCTGGATGACAATAGATGAAGCTTGTACTACTGACGGGAAAGTTGTGTAGTGCAAAGTGTGCATCAACTTACCTCCAAATTATTTTTAAAATGTTTGTATTATTTTTAAAATTAGTTTAGGAAAAATTTAATTAATGTAATTGCATATTATGTAAATAGGTTTCATAGTTAGGGTATTTTAATATTACATATCAAATTTTACATATTTATCACACATTCTTACTATTTTAATTACATATTTATGTATATATTTTGCCGTTTCATACTACATATGTTTCCGGTCTAAGCAGCAATGGAGTAGAGTGCCGACGAGTGTGAGAAGCTACAGATAATTGGGTGAGACTGGAAGCAGCGCTGTGCCGCGGCGTAAACGGCCTTACCCTCTCCCACCCCCTGTGGTGTGGGCGACAAGAGGGTTCCCTTTGCGCGTGGAATTTGGACAGCTGTTTATTGAATGCGTTTGCTTTCTACAGCGATGATTCGCTGTTGAATTCCGTTGAAGCTTCAATAAATTCCACAAATAGCGGTGGGAGGAGATCGGAGGCGAAATATGGAATTCGAAATATTTGTTGCGCGCTGCGTTGTTGGGCATTGCTTCCCCCTCGATAGTAGAATACTGCGGCCGCAGCATTCACTCCAAGTCCTGTTATATGAAATGCTTCTGTGAAGGTCTCTCTAAGTGGTACGTTGACAGCATGCGCGACTCGGGCGACGACGGTCAGGGTTCGATTCCTATTGCTGGTGAAACGCCCAAAACATGTTTTACGTTTCAGCCAATGACTGCTGGTTGGATGAAAATATTTATATCCCTCCACTAATTTAAACGGTATGTTCGCGAAACATAATGCATTTCATGCTCCCTGTAGGAAAGAAGGTGGTCTTGTTGAAGGCGTCTAATTGTAAAGATTTAGAAGAATGGAAACGAAGCAAGTGTCGTTTAATTCAGTGCATGTGCGAATGAAGTATCAAACCCAATTGACCACGGATTACGTATAATTAACTAGTTGTACCATCCTGTATCGTGGGGGTGTATTTACAATATTTTCTATTTATAAAAGTTTATAAAAATATTAATATTATCAGGGAATGTGTGTATCCTGTAAAGTCGAGAACTCTCCTAGATAATTGTTAGGTCATTGCCTCAGTAATTTCTTTCTAGTTCAATTAATTATGCTTGACGGGACTGATAAGGAAAATAAATATTAAAAAAATTGAAAAATAAATTAAGACTCGAGAAAATCGTTACCGTAATTTTATAAGTCGTGGTAGAGTTTAATATTCCATAAAATTTTCAATTACTTTTTTACCTTAAACCTTTCATTATAATAATTATTTATAAGGTAGAACTCTACGAAATTAATGAAATGACGCTAATGTTCCACTGAAATTCATATTGTTATTTCATGTTTCACAACAAGTGATTTCATTAAACACTAACTTTACACATTTTTTTTAGCATTTTAAGAATACCGTGGAAATTGCATTATTTGAGCACTAAATACTTTCACTTAAAACTATTATTTAAAATGAATATCCAAAAAACTTTATCGAGCTTAAACGTTGTGATTTTTGTTATTTGTTGAAATAAAATAACTCATATAGTTTCTTGATACAACTTTCAATTTTTTTATTTTTTCGGGGGGTGGGGACTACGTTTCAGCATTTTCCCTGGTCCAAAATTGTCTAGCTCCGGCTCTGCGTGTGGGATGCTACATTTGTTCGCTCTTAATTTTCCTTCCCAGCCTCGTCTCGGCGCTTTCGAATGCCGTGGGCTCCGTGCATCAAGTGCAAGGCGAGAACCGAGAAACAAACCGATGAAATAACTGCTTTCATGGCGCTCTTTTTCTCTTTAAGTGCGTTTCCTTTCTTCTCTCTTGGGGTGTGGTATCGCTAATGGAAATCTCCCTTCTGCCTTTGTATCGCTGTCATTTTATTCTGCGCGTTGTGCGGGTGCGCCACCAGGGCCGCCACATGTTTTTCGCGAAGGATACGACGCACACGCACGCAATGAGTTAAGGTTATTGAAATAAAAGTACACAAAGTGATTCCAATTGCTCCTCGGTTTATAAAATGTCTTGCTTTGATAGAGTGTGTTGTTGAGGCTGTTTGTTTAACGTTTTTAGTATACAGTAAAATATCACGTTTAAATTTATTTTTACTTCAAAGGACCGTTTTATTTTAATACACACCAAGAATTATTTGTAATTTAATAAGTAATGTCCCATATATATATATATATATATATATATATATATATATAAGTAATTTGGTATTAATGACTTAATAATACAGTTTTTTTGTAATACCTCGCAGTCTGATCTCGATTTGGTATTAAGATGCAGGTTAGATTATTTTCCACCTGTATTTCACACTCTCGCCAGGAAAGATCTGTTAGTGCTGGTATTTCGCAAAGATGGTTAAGACTGGGTGCAAGTGTGAGGAGATAATACTTGCAATTTTCTACCCGCATAAATCGATTTGTATATATCGATGTATGGCCGGTAAGGATGTGTCACTCATGAACTCTGGTCACATTAGAAACTTTGGGAGCTGATTTCGTAGATTCGACATGGCGAGTACATATGTAGTTAGCCGTTCCGGGAGCTCACTAATAACTATTTTAATTTTGTGGGAACTGTTTAGATGAGGATAGCTATGATTGTTTTCCCATTTTATGGAAATTGGCTGGGCATTTTCGGGGGCATGGAAATTATTTGTTCTTATAGAAAGAAATTACATAATTTATAAGCGTATGTTTATATTTCCGATTTCATTAAAACCTCTAACATCTTAGAAATAGCAAAATAGTAGTTTTACGTAACCAAGGGGCGAAAAACAGATGAGTCACGCTCGAGTGAAGTTTGCCGTCTGCGAGGGGTCGCGTGGCCGTCGAAGAGACGAGTGCGGGATTCTCCTGTTTCTACATATAGAATTCTTTAGGCGTAAGATGTTTTCTGGCATCAGCTTCATGCAAAACTTAGGTTATTAAATGAAGTGATGCACCTATTTTAAAAATCTAAATAATCGTTGCGTAAAACACTAAAGAAGGACTGGAAAAGCTTCGAATATGCTGCGCACTTCCGCAACAGTTTAACTAGTTGAAATCATAGACTATGATGTCGTACGTTATTATTTTTTTTCAATGAATGTGACTTCTCTGGCGGTTGCAGGGGTGACCGGCGTTTAAGGGGTAAAAAAGTAAATTGAGATTTAGTGGAATATTAGACTCTACCACGAACCGTATAAAATAGCGGGGTAACCGATGTTTTTTTCGAGGTCTTAATTTATTTTCAATTTTTAATATTTATTTGTCTTATAGTCCCGTCACGGCATTATTGAACTTGAACTCAGAAAGGAAAATTACTGAGGCAATGGAGTAACAATGCTAATGCAGGAGGAGTTTCGACTTTATAGGGTGCCACATTCGGGGATAATATTAATTATTGTATAAACTTTTATTAAAGTAGGATAATTTGTAAATGACCCCCACGATTACAGGAATGGTACAACTAGGTTTATTATTAGGCGCTAATCCGTGGCTCCAATTGGGGTGGGATACTTCATATCGCACATGATACTGAATGAGAGAGCTGACACTGGCTTTCGTTTCATGTCTTCTAAATCTTTACAGTGTAAGAGCGCGTTTCAAGCAAGACCACCTGCTTTCCTTACAGGGAGCATGAAATGCGATTTGTTTCGGGGCGTAACATACCGTTTAATTAGTGGAGGGATATAAATGATTTCGTCTAACAGGCAAGTTCGATTGGCTCCGATGAAGAGTCGGTAAACGTCGGTTGGCTGAGTTGAGCCTGAGGTTTCGGCTCCTGTCATATCGCATGGCTTCCGTTTCTACGTCGAAGGCCATAGTGAATGCTGGGAAATCCTGACGGGTGTGACGGGGGGTCGGGGCTCCGAGAGGTCCTGGGAGCATGCTGCTGGATCATGATACAGCGCGAGCGATACGCGTAGAGGATCTTCTGGACCAGAATGCATCTCGGGGATATGAAACAGGACCTTGGGGAAGGCGTGGACGCGAATCGCTGGGGGCCTCAAGGGCAGTACTTCTGTTAGTCTGAGCAAGAGGCGAAGAAAGGGTCATGGGTCAACTCCATACGGAGCCGCGAAAGCCTACTTGTACTGCGCAAAGAAGACCTGGTCTAAAAGTATATTTAAGTTTAGAGATATAATATTTGAATTGCCAAAATATATTCGGCCTCGATCTCCTCCACGCTATTTGGTGGAATTTATTGGATAGCTCTAACGGATTCTTCAACAGCGGGAGATCATAATGGGCTTGGGTTAGGAAGGTGAGGAACGGCATGGAAACAATAGGCACTTATGATTTTACACACGTGATAGGCTGCTAATTAACCTCCTCGGGCTAACACGCGGCAGAGAACGCGTAAGCCTACTGTCGGTGCCTCTTACATCGTCAGTCAGGGGGGTGGGAAGAGGGCTTTACCGCAACAGCAGTGTGGGTTACAGGCCGGTGGTCGGCAACAGCGTCTGCTTTATTACAAGAAGTCTCACGCGCAATGTATGCTGTTAGGGGCCTTCTGCACCGAGCTCCGTCGGACACTGCTACAATCATGTGCTGCTTAGAGGGCACCCCACCACTATGATAGTTTATGAAACGGGCGAAAAAAAATTATATACCATAAATATGTAATTTCGCTAAAACTGATAGCAGGATTATTCAAGAATGTGTGATAAATAACGTAGGTTGTTTAAAAGTTTGGATCATGTGAATTTAAGGAATACCGGACTAATAGGTGAAAACTGATTTATAGGGCGCATAAGTATGGGCAATTACAGTTAATGTAGAATGTTTTCCCATATAGACGCTAGAGTTTCGTAAGAGCATTAATACAGAAATTTTAATATAAACTTGTGGGAGGGGTAGTCTGGATGCACATTTGGCGAGCTAAGCACAACTTTCCGTGCGAGATAGTACAGACAGCTGTCTGGGCTACTTGGGTCATTCATGGGACCTGGTTGTGTTATTCCAGAGCACTAGCATGATCTAATCTAATAGTGAAACCTATCGTAGGCAAGCTTCATTCGACTAGCGAACATATAGATGGTCTTATGTGGGGGGTGGGCAGGCGTGCATATGCCTTTCTCAGGCTCGTTAGAGGGTATGCTATCACGTGGCGGTTATCGGTCCAAAGTTGTCTCTCGAAGAAATGAGGGTCGAAGGTCGAATGAAACCGTGGTTACAATTTTGACAACGATTCAAGGGTGAAAATGTCGCAGTTCGCTGAAACGCGCACTTCCGCGCACATTTGGGATAATATTCAATGAGGCGGGCGCTGAGCTGTGAGAATACTCAACAACGTGATGCTTCAAATAGCGTTCTTCGATGGTTACGACGAGTAAGTAATGTTTTTACTGGTACGAATAAAAAATATACATGCTTGTTGCATCTAAAAAAAAGTGTATAGGCAAAATTGGTATTTTTTTTTTATTTTGGAAAGAAAGAAACAATAGAATACATATTGGTGTATATATAGTAGTGCTTGTGAAGATAGTAGTGAAGAGAGTATTACGGACGAAAGAATTTAATATTTGTGTTAGAAACAGGCCGCCGATTCTCCTAGGTTCACATTTTGAGGACGCGGTAAGGGGATATAAAGACTCAAATAATTATGTTAATCTAGCTTAAAAATCGCGTGTCCGTCTGGGGGCTTATAGGGGACTTTCTCGCAACAGGGGGGTTGCGTGGCGGGGCGTGCATGCTCTCTTGGGCCCTTTTTCGGGCTGGCTTGATCATGCGACGCTTCAAAGCTTTCAGTGGTCTAGGTAATTGTGCCTAAAATTTGATTTATGTAATTCTTTTTGATAGAAGATAGGTGCGAGAGCTGTCGGCGAGAAGAGGGGACAGAAATCGTGAGGGTCGAGATCCAAGCAACCCACGCTAGGAGAAAGTTGTGTCATTCCAATTAGCTTCTCTCACTCGCTATGCGAGTAACGGGGAGGTCTTTCTCTTTCCTGAAATGGGTCATGCCTGCTCTAACGGGGCAATTTTCGCCTATTTCCTTGGTTTGGCTCCAGCGTAGGGCTTTGTATGTCGGGGCGGTGGGGCATCTGGCTAGAGAAGTGAGTCACGGGGGCTGAAGGACCGGCGGCGGGTTTGAGGTGCTTCGGCCCGCATATCCCTGCGGCCTGGATCGTAGAACTAATAAGGCAGGGAGAAAAGCCACCAATTTAAGGGCCGCCTTCGAATAGGTGTGATTTTTTTCATCTTTGTCGGGTCTTTTAAGTTCTAGACGCACACCGGGTTCCACATCAAAGGTCTGCTTCTTCGGCGCACTCTCCAGCATGGAACGCAGCCCGTCTGCTCGACGCCTGTTCCGCTCGACGGCGCGCGGCGCTCCGAGGTGCTGGCTTCACGCGCCTTTGGGCGGGACATCCCACTGACTCGAAACCGCAGCCGGATTGCCACAGTTACGCGAGTGTTTCTTGGAATGCTTTGGAACACTTACGAGCGGATTTCACTTAAAAGCAAGATACTCAAGACAAAAATTGTTATATTCTCTGCTTAAAATCAGAATAGCCCTTCCAGAGAGCAATATTATACTAACCAACAAATTTGAACTTTACAGGTGGTGTTTTAAATTACTAGTTGCTGGATTCAAAAAAGTTTGACAAAGCACTGGAATATATGTACTCGGTACTCAATCAATAGAAGAACAATATTACAAAGAAGATTGGTTTAACCATAGGACATCAATATTTGTCAATAATAATAGCAACAGGGCGACATCCCAAGCTTTTTAACATATAGTTTTCTGAGGAAAATGAACTTTTGCTTCAGTTTGTATTATAGATGGGAATAAGTAAAATATTTCATGAGGACGGTTGTATATTTTGCCGAAAAGGCTGTTCATTACTACCGTCAATAGTCGTAATAAAATGTGCATTGGGAGCTCGCGAAGTCAGGTGTAAGGTTTCGAGAGGAAACGAGAAAGAGATGAAAAGAGAAGAGAGAAAGATAGAGAGAGAGAAAAAGAGAATAAAGAGAGAACAGAGAAGAGAGAGAGCCGAAAGAGAAGAGAAGAAAAAGATAGGAGAAACGAGGAATAGAGAGAGAAAGAGCGAGAAGAGAAAGAGAGACGAAGAAGAGAGAGAATAGAGAATGAGAAGAAGAGTAGAGAATAAAGAGAGGAAAGAGAGAGAAAAGAGAGGAAGAGTA
>BOPP01000035.1:2230371-2246054 GCA_017312745.1 Gryllus bimaculatus
AATGAGTGATAGGACTAGGTTGATGGTAGGTGGGGTAGTGGGACGTGGGATTTTGGAACCGTCCCAGCCTTGTTTTTATTATTATTATTATTATTATTATTATTATTATTATTGGTATTATTATTATTATCATTATTATTATTATTATTATCATTAATATCATTATTACTATTACAATAATGGATGTAATCTGTGAAGAGGGTGTGTTGGGGGTTTGCGGTTCCACCTAGAACTTGTCTTAGCGCACCAAAAGTTCCACTCGCAACGAACGGCAGGCCCCTCTCCGTAGCTCCCAAAATCTGCACTCTCAGCGCTGGCCCCTAATCGCCTCCCCCCTTTTTCCTCCGTCGAAGGCTTTGCTTTTGTCTCGACGCGCCCCTCCCCGCCCGCCACCCCTCTCGAGTAATAATTTTAATATTCTCACAACGATACCGGGCCACAGGGAAAGGGGCTGAACGAAACGCCGAAAAGTGCAGCTTTTCTGCCTCTGCAAATCCACAAGACCCTCTCGGCGCTCTGCCAAGTGGTTTCCGCAAAGGCGCGTGACTCGCTCCCAACGGGTTCGACGGCTCTTTAAGCCGCCTTTCGCGGGAGAGCACACGAAAACGATTTTTGCAGGCGACTCGCGCTCAAAGAGACTATTAAGCGGCGCGCGGACCCGCGGTCAACCGCTGTCCTCGGCGAACGCCCCTTCCGACTCGGCACTTTGTGGCAGAAAAGGAAATTCCCGTGAAAAAAAAACTAGAATGGAAAACTAGTGGTGCTGAAACAGCGCGTACTTTCTCACCCGTATTTTCAGAACTCAAATTATCAAAAAATTGTACATGACCTTATTTCAAAATATATCTTGAAGGAACAGATTTAATTAAGGGAAAATCTCTTTATGTTTTAATGTTTTAGTTCATGGAAGAGTCCGAAACAAAATTTAATTTTTGCAATTTTCGAAAAATGAGGGTTTTCAACTAACATGCCACCTGCATCATTTTCTTAAATGTTCTTCAGAATATCTAACAACAAAAGTTCATTAAAAACAATGGAGACTTTTTTTGAATATTTTGAAAATGTCCCAGAGGATTCATGAAGTACCGTCCAAAATTAAAATATCGGTTTCAAATCCAAGGGGCCGCGACATCAGCCTGATCGATTGGGGAATATGAATTTTGAGAGAAAATAGGTTCCACGATTTAGTCGCTAGCTTGTCCTGACTGACAGACATTTTGCCGTCAATCGATTTTTCAGTATTAAATAACCACAAAAAATGGATTCTGACTACACCAACAATTAGAGGATTCTCCCCCCCTAAATTTCGCTACTGTATTTATCCACTTTTTCGTTACCGAGACGCTGTAATAAAAGTTTTTCTGTCTAAAATTCGCCGTTTTTTCGTGCAGAATTACATAACTTTATCTCTTCTCCGTAGAGAGATAATAAAAAAAGTACCTCGGTATGTGCGCAAATCCATAAGGCAAACCCTTGTCTTACATTTTGTGAGACCTGTCCCCCCAGAGAGTGTAAGGAGAGCTGTTGTTCGAGGGAGACTTCTAGCGTTGACGGAAACGTCGATTTCCCTTACATTGTAAGAAGTAGTGGACAATTTCCACATTCCGTCTAGAACTCTAAATCCGAAGCCTGCTCGGATGTAATCGAAGGCAAGCTCCAAGCATTTTCGTTGTGGCAATAACTGTTAGTAATTTTCTACATGATGGTGGAAACGAAAATAACTGAAAATCCTACCGACAGGACCCATGCTGAGCAGCATAACAGAAATAGATTCGTGGTATCATTCAAGGTTTTCAAACCATATTTAAAAATAAGATAATAATGTGCCCGTGAAAAACTTAACTGAAAATTTTAATCAAACAATAGCATCAATTCTATTTTTTATTGCAGTAACGCTGATAATGTACTACTACGTTTTAAAATATGGTAGTACATTTAAAGTCCTTTCATTGACGGCGTAACATGTCAACATTCGTGTTGTTTTTTGTTGTATTTGGGGAACTGTTTACCCATAGGTGAAGTGGGTGCATTGGATAAAAGAGGACGTTTCATATCTTGTGCCCCCGCTCACCCATACTCCCGCCAACGTCCCCCACCACCACTCCCACCTGACCACCCGTTGATTTCCAGACTCATCACACTGCCTCGGATACGTCTTCAGTACCAGCACCTCGCACCCTTTGTCTGCACTCTTAAGAGGACGTAAACTGGAATGAAGAGATCGCCAGATTGGTCGACGAACGACCGGGAGAGGTGGCAGAGCATCAAATGATGTCACTGCAGACCCTCTGACTGCGAGATCCTAGGATTACACTCCCAAAGGCGGCAGGATCTTCGACACTAGCTCGTCAGTTAGGTCGAATTTAGTCGCTGTCTGGAGGAGAATTCCAGCTCCCGCATGCTCTGTTCGGTAGTTTTCCATGGTTTCTCCGATCAACACGTGGCAAATGCTGGAGCAGTACGTTTCCGCCAGCTTGGACCACGAACCGCGCGTGATCTTTCCTTCCTCTTCCTTGTTCTATCCTTACACACTAACATGCACTACACATGACGGGAGACCGGCCGGGAGCTTAGAGCTTGTCCTGGCTGGGGCGGTGTCCCGCTGGTGGGAGATAGCTGGTTGGGGAAAACCAAGCTAGTCGACGGTGGGTCGGAGGCGGATCTCGCCACACAGCAGGAGAAATATCACCGCCGTCGCCAGAGCAAAAACGTGCACTACACGTATGGGACTAATGACCCTAGTAGTTGACGCACCCGGAATCCCGGAACAATCAGTCCATCTCGACGAACGAGTTTGGAAAAGATGCCCTCGTCGTGCCACACCGGGTGGGACCCCCTCCGCTGCGCTTTCTCCCGTGCGCATTGGCAACAGCTACCACCTCTTCCCGGCGGAATTGTGAGTCTACATGGTAATAGTTTCGCTCAATAAATTCTGCGGAGAAAAGGATTCGAGAGTTGCGGAAAGAACCCAGATACATGCCATAGAAATGGTGAAATAAAAGAAAGTGTTCAAGTGTCTTTATGTTTCTCTCCTAACCCTGGGGCGTTTGCTAGTACGTCCATCAAGCCGTGAAATAGAATTCGTATTCATCAAATATTGGTGGTTGGTAACATTGGTGGCTGAAAGAGGCGTTCGATCCCAGTAACAGGACAACGACCGCAATCTGCAGACATCGTAATACGTACGAGGCGGATATTGATGACTTACAACATCACCAAAAATGATCAATACAATTCTCTTAAAATGTTTTTAAAATGCCTTAAAAGCAGAGAAAAATTACGTTAAAAATTTGATGAAAACCAGTTCAGAAGAACAGCTCAAGCTGTGGGATATATTTTGATGTAATTGAGGCTTTTTCCTTTCGTTCAAGTGAACTCAGTTTGCAAACTGTGGCTTTGGACTATTCTCTATCAAACTCTGTCTTTAGTTATCCCGATGTCGGCCGAACCGACAATGGTCCTGATAGGCGTCACAGGAACCTAGAACTCACAACGGTTGTCATTACACTTTCTGGGCGAAGAAATCGACTAGGCTACTGGGTAATTATGTGGAGAACATTTGTTACATCTCGTAAATATTTGAAAAATGCCCTTAAAAATGATATTAAAGTCGATTAAATCCTAAAAAAAATGCTTTAAAATTATGGAAAAGGTGAAAACGACTCCTTGGTAGAAATGGACGAAAAATGCAGAGAAACATAAAATATATAAAAATGGGTCATTTCCTTTTGTTATAATAAAATTAATGCATGCACTAAAAGGTGTTGATCTAAAGTGACAATAAAAAAAAGACATTTCATTAAATCCGCCTCCTAGTAATAACTGTTCACAAACTAACTGCAATTTCTTTGTACTGTATTGACACACTTGGTTGGATGGCTTTGATAGTACGCTTTTTAGCGAGATTTTTAAAAGAAGGGACCGTTTTAACAGTTACTTCTTGGCCATTGCTGGCAACATATTGCACGGGCACGGGCACAGTGCATGGGCACGTTGTGTCCATGCACTCATTTTGTCAGTGCGCTCGTTTTCATTCAGCTCATTAGTAAATTATTTTCATCCCTATCCCTTGCAATGTCATCACTCTACATGACATTCATTTGTTTCCCGACCTGTCAAACCGATCCCTTCTTAGAGTAACTCTTCTATATTTGAACGTTTGGTGTTAATTTTAACGCAATGTGTTAAATATTGTTTGAGGTGGTGTGTTTGTAAGCAGGTACTTGCAACGGGAAGTGCGCTTTGTTCTTGTAGTGGCCAGCGCCCCCCCCCTGCCTTCACCAGTGCGGCCCCGCTTCGATCCCCGAGCTAACCCGTGTGAATAAAGCGAGATGAGTCGCAATGTCTCGAGTATCTTCCCATTGACGTTGCCTCTCACTGCCCTATTTCTACTCTACCGTTCATCTCATCACCGTTGTCGCTATCACTCATTGTCTACTCATTGGATTGTCACTCAAATGTCTTAATGAACCCAGCAGATGTAGGAGCCCCCAAACATCATTTTTTTAATGTTGCATATCAGTATCGATTGCTCAGCTATGTTGTCTTTAACGGTCATTTAAACTGCTTTCGCTTGTGGCATAGCCGAGCTTAGTTGTTTTAGCCTTATGAGTATGTCTGCTGTTATCATGCCGCGAGGAGGAATGAGTTAACTTCTGGTTGTTTAAATATAATCAAAACTGGCAACAACTTATCATTGGCAAAAGGGGCAAAAGTTTATCAACGTAATTTTGGCGTAGTTATGTTACAAACGTCTTTAAGGAATTTAATTTTTCTTCATAATCTTTGAAAAATAATAGAGATTTCAAAATAGAAATAAAAATTGAACACAGGAAATTATTCTTGCTTTAGATATTTTTTTCTAAATTTACTCCACCTGTATGAGAAGTAAAGACAACGACAGAAAATTATTTTTGCTGTCATCCATTTGCAAAGGCGTTCATTACCTAGCCTCCATTACCTCGTCAACTCTAGTGCTTCATGCGATGCTAAAAGATGCATTGTACTTTCCATCACTGGGTATTTGAATTGCGTTCGTTTAAATAATAGATGACATAAAAATACGATCAACCAACAATTGAATATAAGGAAAAAACTTTTCTTCACGAAACTTAAATGGCCATTTTTAAGACGAACCATTTATAGAAAACTATTGCATTGTATTTGTACAGCGCAGTGTTTCGAGGCTCACAATTCGCCTCATCATCAGACTAAAATCAATACGTTCTATTAAATACTATACATTTTGTTACAACTTAAAAATTTTACCTAATACAATACTTATTAAACTCACCTTAGTATGTAATAGGCACAATTCACAGAAGAATTAAATTTAAGAAACATTATTCGACAGATACTAAAGGTCGTATCAATTAAAATATTAAAACTGCAGTCATCCTGTCGCACTATTGATCTGGCGTGCGAATATTTGCGTTGTACTCGAAACGTTGTGCTGGACAGCTACAATAACATTTAATAAGAGCAATAGTTTTTAAAAAATGGTTCGCCTTAAATATGGCCAAATTAAGTTTCCTGAATAATTGAAACTGACGAACAAGAAGTGTGAAACTAAAAGTTTCTTCTTTGAATTTGTTTGAATAAACACGTTCCGTTATCCGCTGTATAACTCTACTGTTGGTAATGTAATATTTGTTGGAAGAAGGGGTGCGGAGCGTGAGAAACAGATCCGCTGGCGCAGGGGACGTGTATGTGTGTGTGGCGGGGAGTCGTTTCACCTCCGCCCGCCAGGGGCCGCAAGGCGGGAAGAGCGCGCCGACGCCGCGGAGATCTCTCCGGAGCGGCGGCGCTTTCTTTGCTTATCCGCGCGGTCGTGCGCCTGCAGCCAGTTGCGCTCAAATCTATTGCCAGCGTTACAATTTCGTTCGTGATCAATCAACGTGATACGTCGGGAAACTAAAGGAACAGATGTTCCAGTGCAATCTTAACCTGACAAGTGAAAAATATCATTTACCTGATTCTGAGTAAATTATTAGTTACTTAAGCAAGAATGTTATATTTTATTTCAAGCAAATTGGGAAATGTTCAGCCGTCGTAATAGCGTTAACCACAGAGTTTTACCTCGGTAAGTTGTAGATAACTGGGAAACATTTGGACAAAAATCGGCGTCACCGTGGCGCGCCGAGAAAAACAAGGCGGCTTAGGGAATCGTTTTTCACTGTCTATCTAGATTTAGATTTATTTAATCAAAAACAGTAAAAACTGTATGTGACGTATGGGAGAGAAGATAAGCTGCTTTCTTGTGTTCCAGAATCCCTTCTCAATAAATATTAAAAATAAAAGTAAATAAAAAGCACGAAATTAGCTACATTTGAAAATAGGTATTGTGGTGAGTTTTCGTTGGCATTTCCAATGAAATAATTATATGCGTCGTCGTTGCCAACAATATTATTTATTACAAAAGCAGCTTTCGATGGCTTAGCCATCATCAGTTTTCTAGTACAAGAAGAAAAAAACAAAAGCATTAAAACGTGAATATTTTTTGATTTGACAACAAAATTAGAATAAAAGGTTACTAATAATTTACAATTTTTAGAAAATATAATTAACATTCAAAGGCTTGAAAGAAAGACAAGGGGGGGGGGTTAAGTCATTTAATACTTAAGGAAAGTGAATAATATAGAATTAAAACACGTAAAAGTTTTTGAAACTGAAAACATAGAAATGTAAGTTGAGTCATTCTTTACTTGCTGTATGGAATATATATTTTTTGTAGCTTCCATATAGCAGGTAAGGAATGGCCAAACGTACATTTGACTCAATTGTTTAATATTTAATAAATTTATCTGTCTATATTTCTCTCTCTGTCTATCTCGTTCTCGCTCCCTGTGTCTTTGTCTGTGTCTGTGCCTGTGTCTGTCTCGTTCACTCTCTCTTTCTCTGTCTGTCTGTCTGTCTCTCTCTCTCTCTCTCACTCTCACTCACTCACTCACTCTCTTTCTCTCTCTGTCTCTCACTGTCTCTCTGTATGTCTCTTTCTCTCTCTCTCTCTGTGTTGCTCGCACTCTTTCTCTCCGTGCTGTCTGAACATGGGAAGACCTTGAAGTTTTGGAACGCCCAACTGCAAACAAGCGGTGGATCCCAGAGCCTGTGACGCTGACACCAATTCGAACGCGTAGCGATATCCCGTTGAACTTCGGGGCAGTTGCGTAGCGGCAGAGGGTGCGGATGCAGCCCACAAACACAGTTTTGTCCCACGCTGCTGACTCGTAATGCAATGCTCATAGACAAATCCACGTACTATTAACAAACTTCCATCCTGTGGGAAGTGTCCTGAGCGGTGGAGGGGTAGGGCGGCTTGTTTGGTCTTCGCCCGGTCATCACCGCAAACAACAGTTTCTTGTCAAACAAGCTTATTGCGCGCGCTTTAGACACGAAATCGTACTTTATACTGCCTACATTGTCTCTTACAATTTCAAATTAAACTGCTCTTCTGATAAAGTTGCTCGTAGAAGATCTTCTTACATGCTTACAATTCTATGCTTCGTTTGGCCAGCGAAATGCCTGCACAGTATTGCATACTGTGCCCTTCGTTATTGTTATTTTAAACTTTGGTAACCTACATCCTCCGAGTCTTTATCCCGCGAAAAAGGTACAAATAGGGGATAACTGATTTAATAATGCGACAAACACGGACAGAAAACCTGTCGGTGCCCGTGTTGCGGTGTGGGAAAGGAGCGTCGGTGTGAGGGCACGACCTGGTGTGAGTGCGCCCGCCACCGCCGCCTCTTCCGGGGCCAACGAAGAGCGGGTGGCGTCATCGACACGCTTTGCTGAGCAGCGGAAGGAGGGAGGGGCTGTGCACAGCTACGCGGTCGTCAGGCGAGCAGCATTCCACAGCGGAGCTTTTCATCGGAGTTCCGGTCTTCGCGATATCGCGTTGCAATTGTCATTTTTATCCATTCACAAATGCCGGCCGGTGTTTTTGTGTTATTTTTTTCTGTTATGCAAAATTATACTGTTCTGGGAGGAAAAAATTTCTTTCAAAATTTCAACTGCCCCTTGTGAATTTGTGCGCGCTGAAATCGAAAATGTGAATTGAAATGGTCTCTCACGCACAGTTTTTTTACAAATTGACATTGCTAGCTTAGTAGGTCACTGGCTTAGCTTACAGTTTGCCAATGCTCTGTGAACATGAAGTTCAGAAGTTTTGGAACTTTTGGAGATGGCAATATGTAAATGTTAGCGATATGAGTATATGTACTCCTTTTTTTGACTTACAAATAAAAATATTTACACAAAAGGTGAGAACCTCCTCGTCACAAAACATTATCCGCTGTTGCCAACAAATTTTCGTAGGTTCTCTTAAGCGAATTTTATGAAGTTTGAGCCTTACTTGCTGTAACCACTAATTTCAAAATAATTTCCAGAGTTTAATTAATAATTCAGATGTTATCTGAGCATTATTTTGTAATTTTATGCAATGACATTCTTTTAAGCTGCCAGACGTTAATTATTTTGGACCAAGTAATTATCATGAAATGAGGTGAAAAATGGCGTCATAATACGTTTTGAGCACCAAACTCCAAGTTTCAACGTGCGAAACAATGCTCGCTTTCAAGCAAAGTACAGAGAGACCAGGAAAACTCAAATTGTCCAAATCAAGCAAAGGGTGCAGTCTTACTTGATTGACCTAAAAATTCAGAAAACATGATATATTTCTGGATTTTACTCGTATGTAAGAGTAAAATGAAATAAGGGATGGTACTTAAAGTTGACCGAGTGCAGTGGCTCAGTGCTTAGCGCGATGACTTCGCAGTCAGGAGGTCTGGGTTCGATCCACGGGCCGACCGTGCTGACGACGGTTATTCATCGTTTCCCTCAGTCATAGGGCGAATCCAGGGGTGGTTTAAAAAGACCACGATCACCTCCCATCGACATCCTATTCCATCTCTCATCACCCTATCACTTCATTCAGCAATCCTTGCAAAAGGCAGGACTCCCTTGCCCTTAATGGGATCTTAGTTGGCTAATGATAACAATAATATAAAAGTTGTTGATTGTTTTAAAAAGCGATTTTGTATGTAATTACGGCCATGATATCATAAAAGCACTTTTCGTCGTCCATATGTCTATGTTTCTATGCAATTACGATGTTCATAAATGCACTCTCGTCAATTAAATGTTAGGCAGCTGTGTGAGATGTGGAGCTAGTCGGCGAGCTCCTTGGGCACAGTTTTGGAAGTGTCGCCGCTGGGCCTCAGGTTGCCTCAATTAGCCCCAAACCAACAGCGCTCTATAACTAGGATTTATTTAACAGTGCACTTGACGTAAATCAGCTGTTCACTGTTTCATCCAGTCGGGAGCTTGAACGTCCCCAAAGTGACGTCGCTGTAGCGGCATATTAGCTCCCGATTGGATGAAACCGCAACAGCTGATTTACGACAAATTCACGACTAAATAAATCGTACTCTAAGGGAAGAGCGTCTTATAACGGATTAAACGCGAAATGACCATTGGCGCTGCGTACGTTGTAGGAAGGAACTAAGCACAGTGGCGGGCGGTTTGAACTTTTATTTCAAATCCCCTCTTTCAATATATATATATATATATATATATATATATATATATATATGTGTGTGTGTGTGTGTGTGTGTGTGTGTGTGTGTATGTGTGTATGTGTGTATGTATGTATGTGTATGTGTGGTTGGAATTTCCTCTTCATAGACGATAGGGACTGAAGCCATCCTCTCCTGTACTTTTTCTATTGAGTATCATTCAAAGTTTTCCCCCACTTTCTTGCAGAAAAGTGTAGAATCATTCGAACAAATCCAGGAATTAAGACGTCCCATTTATCCCTCTTGCTCCAAACGCTCGAGCCGCTTTCGCCGCGCGGAAGGCGCTGGTGCCGGACTGGTGCGGGGTTGGTGCTGGCTCTGCGAAGAAAGCGCTGCGTGCGCGTGGCGTGGGCCTCGCGTGAAAGTGGTCTTCATTCACACTCCACTTATTAACTGCTCTTACTTCTCAATGCAAAATTATTTATTTTATTCACGGAATTAAAAACGCTTCGTAATGGCCGAAAATGTGTTGCTAGAGTACTTATTTATGTGTGCGCGCGATAAACGAAATGGTCTGCTCTCATGGGTGCTTTTTGCGGCTGCGCTGGAAGCTATTTAAGTTGACAATACGTAACATGGCAACTTTTTTATTTTGCCGTTTACGAAAAAGAAGTGGAATAAAATAAAACGAAGCATTACACACTATGATATTATTTTAATGGCTTGTAAAATAAATTTCCGTTTATTAAGCTCTGTCACAGCATTTTTTCAACATTATAATTTCCATTCGTTTGTACATTTTATTTCGTAATTGGTATTGTATATGGCTGGGTATCATGTAAATACCAGATTTCGTTTTAAAAAGTTGCTTGTTATTTCAAGAGTAAAGTTACGCTTTGCCCTACAATTGTTAGCATCTGCTTGCCTGTAAAAAAAAACGTCTTCAGGCCTGTTTAAAACGCAAAGAGCAATGATTACGTGCGTGCGGTCACATGCTGCAGCGCAAGACAGCGTGGAGGGGGGCGTGTCCCCCCCCCCACCACCGCATCTTAACCCAAACTTCTCTTCGACCCCACTCCGCCAGACCCTGACCAGGCCGACGGATAATGTGGGTGTGGTGGGTAGCCATAAAAATTCGAAAGGTCGAAACATTCTCAGTGGGTAAAATACTTATTCGGGGTGAGAGAAATATTTCATCAAAGTCAAATTCCAGAAATGAAAGAAGTGTCTCAGTATTGCGTCGTCTTAAACGAATATGCGATCAACTATGTGGCGAGATCAGCTCAACCGTATTGCGATTTATATTGATGTTTATAACGAATTGACCGCAATAAAGAATGTAACAATTTGCAAAAATTGTTAAATGAGTCAATGTCAAAATATGCATTGTGCAGCGATATTTTTGCATTACAAAAATGAACTGTTGAAGTTGCACAACATAATGTCATTACAATTTATTGATAATAATGTTAATTTGAAAAATAAAATGTTTTGTTTTTCTCTTCAACTACATTTTCGGTAGCGGATGGAGTGGTAGAGGATTCCCCCCCCCGGGTCAACTACCCACTCCTACATAACACCAACCACCGGCCCTGACGGTGACATTGTTTTCACCCTCAAGTACGCAAGGGAAAGAGAGGAGGAGCGGAAATCTCATTCAAAGTGCATTTCTCCGCTAATGAGCACACTGGTAGCACATTAAGAAAGAAACAATGCTTGTTAATAGATGTTTACGAGTTGGTAATTGAATTGCATTATAAGGGAATAAGATAACATTATGGTTGGATATAATTTGATATTAAGGATGGCAGTTTCGTTGAGATGAAGCAATTAAAGTGAAAAGGGTGGCAAAGAGTGAATTTGCCGACGCGATTTAATCGAACGATTGCTAGCGCTTAGTGAACGGTTCGGTCGCTACGGGGAGTTGTGAGAGCGATGACGCAGGAGGGATTTCTCGCCCCAAGGTGGCGCGGCGTCTGCTCCAAATCTCTCTCTCTCTCTCACTGAAGAAGCCTCGCACTTGTATTAGTGCCGGAAACCTTTTTGTTTTCAGTGTCAATGGATTGATCGTTAGTGATTCCGGGCGCGTCAACAGCTGAAAACATTAGTCGCGTAAGTGTTGGGCATGTTTTTGCTCTGGAGGTGGCGGTGGTTTTCCACTACTGGATGGCGAGATCCGGTGTCGAATTACCGTCGGCTGGTGGGGTAGCTCCCAAACAGACATCACCCACCAGCGGGGCCCATCACCCCCAGCCGAGACAAGCTCTAAGCTCCCGATCGGTCTTCCGATATATGTGGTACCCTACCGGTATATGTGGTACCGTAAGTATACCGCGCATGTGGTACCGTACGTATGCGTACGGTACAGGTATATGTGGTACCTGTACGTATACCGGAAGACCGATCGGGATCTTAGAACATGGTCTCGTCTGGAGCGGTGCATGTTAGTGAGTGTGTGTATGTAACGGGTATAGGACAAGGAAGAGGAAGGAAATAGGTGGGTGGCCCGTGGCCCGTTTGTTAGGGTACTACTCCGGCAATAAGTTGGAGTTGATCGGAGAAAGTTACGTAAAACTACCGATCAGAGCAGCCGGCCACAAGAATTCTCCTCGAGACAGCGCCTGAAAGCGTGGAAGGCGCTTCCTCCGTGTCGCCATGTAACCTCCCTGGAAGAGGCTGCTCGAGTGGCTGCTCTGGAGCGCGTCGCCAGGGCGGGCGAGGGGAGGCACGGGCGGAGGCGGCGCTTTCTCGCGGACGTCGCGTTGGGACAGCGTCCTCGCGGGCGGGCGCCTGATGGGTGGGTGACGACGGTGGAGCAACGGCCGGGCGGGGAAGCGGGAAAAACCGCTTTCGAATCATCACGCGGATCGAGTGGGATTTGAAGTCCGGGCCCCGAGAGTGGGAGGTGAAATGTCTCACCACTACATGTAGGCCCACCCAGCGACGGGACGATGAACAAGATGCGCGCATGAATGAATTAATAAATGAATGGTCATTATGGGCCCTTTGTGGTTCGTTGGTTACAGTGCTCGCTTTCCACGGCGCAACCTCGAGTTCGATTCCCGGCTGGAGCAAAAATTAATTGTGCGCTTTCCTTGCAATGTCCCAGTATCAGTTGATGTGTGACGATGAGAAATCTCACTTCTCGGGTTGACAATTCCAGAAAAACAGCGTAGGAATGACTATGTCCTAACGGCACGTACCCTTTAACACATGGCCGCTAGGTCGGGACGCTGCTGGTAGGCGTTAGCTTGTGAAGAGCTGTTGTGTGAAAGTACATTCAAACATGGTCATCACTGGGGCAATAACGTTGCAGCTCCATCAGAGAGAAAACCTCCGAATCCTCATGGTCCTCTACAAATTTTTACAAGGGTTGATCGGTGCACCCTTTTCTACTTCATCCCCTTGTTTGTTCGTATTCTTTATTGTACCTTCTGCCTTGATTGCATGGGGAGTCATGTTGTTAAACATGTGCGCTCCTTGAAAATGTCGATTTATACTTTTGATTTAATTCTGATGTAGTTATTTAGGTACCTAGTCGAGAAATGGAGTCTTTGGCGTATGAATGAAGTGTTCACGAACGAAGCAACGGTAGGAGCCGAGGTGGCATTTTTAAATGACTACGTCAAAGTTGTGTACATAACCAAATTGTGTACACTGAGTTTATACATATTTTTTTTAGTTCGATTCAATAGTAATCTTCAAGCATATACTCTTGGGATTATTATAAACATGCAATACAGTAGCCACGTTCAGTCATGTCGCCCAGGGTCTTGTTTAGTTTGCAGCACTAAGTTTGACGCAGAAAAATAACACTTTTCAATAAATAACGTGAAGGTGAGATCTGGTTTCATCGCGTGAGTACTGCAAAAATATTTTATTTAAAAATCATGTTTTAAATCAAGTATTAAAAAAATAAGTTAGGTATAATCAGAAGTGAAAAATTTTGGAAATAATGTGTGTTCTTCAAATACATATATGGCTACTTGTTGAAACTTAAATTAACACAATTTATAAATTACTGCACAAGCGGATTCATATTTTCACATATTACTTTTTATTTCAAGAAATTTTTAAAAACCTCCATTCGAAAAACGTTTTCAGGAACAATTACGTAACTTTAGGGGGCGGGCATTGACATATTTTTTTGTTGCTGTGAAAGAGCGTTGAAAAAAACGACGTTGGTTTTTATCTCCTCGTTCAGTGACCTGCAGCGGAACAGGACTTCCTCGGAGATGGAAATCGCTCAACTGAAGAGTTACTTCCAGCGGATCAAACATTCTGTAGTTTCCGGTCGTGTATGTGATGTGTTTTTTGAATTGATATTGTTCATTCTCGATAATGACGCACAACTATGTCGATATAACATCGAAAACGTTAAATGAGAAAATGTTAACTTATATTTTCAAACTTCCCCTGCATCATATTTTTCCTTAAAAACCCTATAAAGATAGAAATTGTGGTGCTACAAAACGGGAAACTTTCTCGTATCAGTTTCCTGAACTTTGGAATTAGCGGGGTATGTAAACTGCGGACCAGAAGGAAAATGAGATTTTAACTCACATGTAAATTGCTGGCTGACCCAAAGAAGGGCACACGTAAATTGCGGACACATACACAGACATAAATCTAAGTAGAGCTTTCGCTAATTTTGTGATTATTACGGGCAACTTTAAGAACAAGATTATCTCGACAACTGCACTAAGCTATTTCTTTAAACTTCTGGTACAGATAGTGCTAAGTTCACCAAATAGCATTATATAATCGCTATTTTGATGTACTCTTTTGATTTTTTAAAAATTGCGCAAATCTCTCACGTCGTTAATATTTACAGTAAGTGCATTTTTTATGCAATACATTATTACATTTGTAAGCACCGGTACTTCAAATTATTTTTCTAATGAACTTTCTTGACAATGCAGTTACTGGAGGTCTCTTGAAACAGATTTTCTGCGAAAATGAGCTCAGAATTGCGCATTTTTAGAAACGATCAAACGACATGTTCTCCAGAATTTTCATTGACAATATTTTTGTAAGTATAGGTTTTACTAATCTATAACATTCTGTACGTAGGATTTCCAATGTACTATTAGACTATTACGCCGAGGTAGCAGCGGGAAAGAGGCGGGGCGAAGAGGAAATGCTCACCGAGTCGCAAGAGAATAGGGATCTAGTACAAGAAAGAATGAGTCATTCAGTAGCAACACTAGTTTATTTATTCTGCGTTTAAAATGCATTTTTATTAGTCGACTAGTTTACTATAGCCGGTGAGTGAAAAGTGTATTGTATTCGAAAGCCCGTCAGTGAAGTAGTTGGAGGTTGCGCAGAGCGGAATGGCGGAGCGCATGTGGGTCGCGTTCACAGCGCGCGCTCAAGTGGTCAAGAGTGCGGCTCGCTTGCCAGCCCAGCCGTGGCGGCGCGGCGATCGCTGCGAGAGGTCAGGCCTCTGCTACGCCACGCCCCTCCCTCGGCCAAGGCCTCCGGCCCGCGGCCCCAAGCCCTCCCCCTTGCGTTGATACACCTCTATGGCGTCCAGGAATGTCCGTTATTATCACGTTGAGTCATAGTTAACAATTAAAAGTAGTGGACCGCGTTTTGAGTTTACTGACATTCAAAAGGTCCTGTTTCTGCGACGTAATGACAGTTGCACAAATTATTTTATTAATGCAAACATGGATGAGGATAATTGATAAAGGACGTCTTGTAGTTTATATGTTATAAGTGTTCTGTCATAAATGTCTGATAGGAATTGTTTTTAAAAATAGACTTCTTCGCACGGAGTCATGTGCTGTTTCTCAATAAGGCATCGAAAACTTCGGCATCATTGTATTAATTTAACTATACACCACAGAAATTTAGGATACGTACGTGTCTTCTCTTTTTTAAGTAAATACAGTACCTGAATAGTGACTCGTAGACTCCTCTTGGACTCTTGATACTTGAATACATGGCGAAAGCTCCCGTCGAGTGCTGTTGTTTATCGGCCTCCGAGCAAGTTGACCGTAGATGAGCAAATACACCATGTTTCGCGCTGAGTGGTTAGCCATCTTCCTTCTCGGAATGTTCTTATCGCTCTTAACAAATAGCTCGAGACAAAGATGTTGACATCGTCGTGAATGGTGTTTGAATGAAGATAGACGTGAAACAAAATTGGGTCGCTATTTACTC
>BOPP01000035.1:2246706-2315146 GCA_017312745.1 Gryllus bimaculatus
CACCTGCATCGAAAGGCATTACAGTAGCTTCAAAGAGCAAATCAGGATATGAGTGCATTGGAGCCAACGGGCGCCACTTGTTCTCTAGATAACGACGTACGCTTCCCGGTTCTTCGGCGACCGATTACTTTGTGTATTCCTTCACGCCTATCAGCTCCATCTGTCGACAGGAAGATTTTGTAGTTTGGAGCCGCTCGGTAGATGACAGATGAGAGAGGCACTGCAAAGAGCACTGTTCGGTGCTGTGCATTATCCTTTGCATATGACGTTCCATGTACCTACGAGAAGGAAGGAAATGCTGCATCCCCGCGCTCTTTGCGTGAAGCCACATTTTGAGGCGGAATGTCTCCCTTTCGGGAGTCGCTTTCATCCAGAAGGGCAGGAAGGGCAGCTGCGCAGCGCGCGTGACGGGGCGCGTACCGGAAAGGGCCTCCCGTCCGTGGCCGCCCTTCCGTGACAAAGGCTCGTAAAGCCCTCGCAACAAAAAACACGTTGGGTGCCCGCAACCAACCTCTGCCACCACAACACACCAGAGAAGGCTTCGAATGAACTAACATTTTTAATTATTCGTATCCACCTCAGGGAATTACCCAGAATTGGGCATCGAGTGATTTGAAATGCGTAAAAACTTCTCGATAATTAACTGTTGTGACAATGAACGCTCGGTTTGATCGTACAGAACAAACCACTCAACAGATTTTAAGAGGAAAAATTATAATATTTATGTGATACATTTTATGTTTAAAACTGCATATGGTTTTGGCGTAAGACATTTTTTGTGTCTTATTTGGCTACATCAATTGTTTGGGCGTGATATTTGTTTTAAATAGTTTCAAAGATATTCAGCTGCTTGCTAAAAATCCCCCCCCCGGGCCAGGCCTTCATAAATCACCGAAACGCTTAATTCTGAACTGATCTTGGGGATGTACGTTGGTGATTATTAAGATGTGAATATCAAACCGATGGCGAATTTTGCAGTAAGACAATGTATATGAGCTCGCAATTAACTGAGAAACGTGCCTACGGTACACTTGCGGCGCACACTTATCTCTAGATGTAAACGTAAGTAACCTCGTGTGAATATATGTTAATTCATTGGAATGGGAGGCGATGAATGAATGTGAAAGAGATGGTAAACTGCATAACCGTCTGTGACCTATGCAATCCTTCATCACTCGTCATAAATCCTAAATATTCAAATACGATTAGGATTAGCGGTTGGTTAGTTAAGACTACAGGTAGCAGGAACTGAATTAACTCTAAGTATCGTGGTGCAAGTGACTATTTGAAGCGCTGCTCGATGTCGGTTGTGTGGATACCGGATAGGCGGTGCGGGTGGCAACATTCTGTTCCCCGCTCCTGGCCCTGGGCCTATGCACGGGAGCAATTCTCATTCAAACATTACAAATGTATGCGTTCGCAGAACGGAAGGTCCTTCCAGCTGCGAGTCGGACTAGGATTCAACTTCTGCCCAACGCGTGGAGAATTGCAGTGCGATGTAAGATGGCGATAGCTTGGGCATTAATGTGAGGGAGTCGCTGAGCAGCACCCAGGTTCTTGGAGCGCTCCTGCAGATCGCACCCACGACTCGGTGCGTGGAGCAGGATCTCGTTCGTACGGTCGAGCTGGGGCCCAAACTAAGTCATGTAAATGAAAATGTACAGAATCCTGGGGTTGTGTAGATGAATTAAAAAAGATTTCATGTTCGTACTTCAAACTAGCTAGGCGTATATTTCAATAATAGATAACCATTTATTTCAAAGATAAAAATGTTGAAAGTCATTTTACTCATCTCACATATAGTACAATATTTAATATTCGGCAGTATAAATGCTGCCGAAGTACACTGTTAATTTTCGTTCGAATCGTTTACATTCTTTTCAAGGCGTTTACATTCAACACTATCGATGAGAGATCTTCCTATTATTAGTTCCGTGCATTCCAAATGTCGTTTTACCCCGCTGCATCGTTGCCTACGCATGGGTCGCTCCTTCAACACGTCCAGAATCCGTGCCTTCAGGATCTTACATTGCGGTCTGCTGACGAACAAGTTACAAAAATTCGGCTCATCACAATTAGCCCCCGTCCCCGCCACTCACATCTGAGAACCCAGGAATGTTTGTGAAACTGGAAAGGTGGGCGTCGCAAATTTCTGGAGTCCCCAGCGGAGGAGAGCAGCCGTAGGAATGTCCGTGCGAGTGACGCCGTGGGATGAATCAGGGCCCCTCACCATCGCCGTCGCCGTCGCCTTCGCCGATGCGCACGCGCCGCTGACGTCACGGCGAATCCGTGTCGCGGCGGCGCGGAACACTTTCCAGGCCGATGAGGCAACCGTTAGCGGCCCTCGCCCTCGCTCGCGCCCGCGCCCGCCCACCTCAATCGCCAGCGCGCGGCGCCATCCGGTGAGGGAATAAGCTTCGAGTGGAGGGATACGATTGGTTCGTTGTTACAATGATTCCGGGCGCGTCAACGACTGATGTCATTAGTCCCGTAAGTGTAGTGAATTTTTTCCTCGCGCGGTGGCGGTGCTTTTCCGCTACTGGATGGCGAGACCCGGCGCCGACCTACCGTCGGCAAGCGGGGTTTTCCCCAATCAGGTATCTCCCTCCAGCGGGGCACTGTCCCAGCCAGGGACAAGTTCTAAGCTCCTAACCGGTCTCTCGGCAGTGTAAATGTGTGTAAATAAGGGGTCAGGATAGATCAAGGGACAGGAAGAAAAGATCGCGCGCGGTCTCTGACCCGTTTGTTAGGAGACTGCTCCGGCATTCACTAGATGTAGATCGGAGAAAGCACGAAAAACAACTGATGAGAGCAACTGACCGCTAGAATTCTCCTCCAGACAGCGACTGAATTCGATTTAGCTATGTAGCTAGAATCGAACGTCCTGCTACCGTCGGGAGTGGTAGCCGACGACCTCCCAGTTAGAGACACTGCTGGGACTTGAGTGGATGCACTGTGCCACCTCTGCCGGTGAGGGATTCGGTATTTACTTCTTCAAAAAATGTTGCATTTGATGCGGGTGATTGTTTTCATACAAATGCATGTCTAGGCAATGTTATCATTTGGTCTAGCGAAACTAGCCTTTCCTTTAATGAAGAAATGTATGATTTGATAGAAGTACTAAAAACAGTAAAGCAATACTGTTGGAGCTTTAGCTTTAGTACTAGTACACTTTTAAAACAATTTACGTTACCTGTGTTAGGATAATCTTGTCGCCACTTTCTTCAAAAATATTTCATAGTGGCTCTTTTTCAGGAATTTCTCATTACAGTACGATTTTTTTTCCGGTTCCGTTTACAGAAGTACATAGTATTGATGAAGAATGCTTTTTACGACTCCAGTGTTTCGGCATATTCCTGGAACGAATGATTTGGTAGTTGCGTGATGACGGGTTTGGTAAGAGGCCGCCATCGCAGGGGGCGTGTAGCTGGGGCGCGTCCCCGTGACGCGCCTAGCTGCACTCCACGTGACAACTGTCTTGGCCGCTGGGGTCCCTCCGACTCGTCATGAATCCTAAATATTCAAATATGATTAGGATGCTAGGTACTAGGCTTCGACTGACAACGGTGGCGGATTCCCGACACTAGCTACGTAGCTGGGTCGGTTTCAGTCTGTGTCTAAAGGACAAGTGGCAGGCTGCTCTCATCGATGGTTTTCGGTCCCTTCTCCAATCAACGAGACCAGACCGACCAAACCGATCCGTCCGACCAGACGAACGCCCGAGCAGTACCCTAGCGCACGCGCCTAGACCCCTGCTAGAGCTTGTCCCGACTAGGGCAATGGCAGAGTGAGGGAAACACCTAGAGGAAAAAACCTCACAAGCCAATGTGAAGATAGGCACCGGATCTCCGGAGGAGAAATGCTCTATACTTACGAAACTAATATTGGAAGTAATTGGAGCGCCCGGAAGCAGTCCTCGTTCACTCACTGCTGTTCCGCCAACGCGAGCATCGCAGGCGACCGTTGGTGTTGGAGAGAAGGGGCGCAGGTGGCATCCGCAAGGCGAGGCCTCTGAAGGATCTGCGTCACTGGTGCCCGCGCTTTCTCTCGCAGCCACCGAGAGACGAGGCGGCAGACAGACGTCCTGGTGCTCTCACTAACTTTACACATCTAGGAGAGGTTATCCTCAACTGCCTTACCTTCGTCAAAACGTCCGTCTCTTTTCGATTATCAGTATACAGGGTGAGTGACGTAACTTTACCACCTCATGTAATTTTGAACGGTTGATGTTATTGCAATATTTTTCACGGAGTCCCATGAGGGCATGAGACTAATCGATAGACGTAGTCGTCTCCATTTTATCACTTGTATTTTACAATATATTGAGGTTAGTTTTTTTAATGGAACTATACATATTATTTTATTCTTACGACTACTTCAATACGATTGAGAAAACGTCGGATTAATCGAGGACATCGAAATCGCTTTTAAGCCAAAGAAAACGTTAAATGACTGGTATCCTCTCATAGCTTTGGTGTTGATGGAGACCCGTCAAGGACCATGAAAGTTGTTCGGGTTCCAAATTCAAAAATAATCAATTTGATTGTTCGCCTGCCTAAAGGTCGCCTGCGCCCCCGTGCCAACATGGCGTCTGCTCGACGCCGACGCCACCTCGGCTTCAACCCCTGCTCCGCTGTCGCTGCGACGCTGCTGCTTCTAGCGGCCGTCGCTGCCGCCGATGTCAGCGCCGCCCCCGACGGTGAGTACCACTCCAATATCCTTCTCAATTGGCATTTTTTAATGCAATTTTGCACCCCGGGCGTATGTATTTTCTTCACTTTTCATTTTTCCCTTTTAGCATTATATTAGAAGTGTGGCAACTTGCGTTTACTCGACCTCATTGATGGTGTAGTTATATAGAGCTTGATTCAAATTAGACACTCGATATCTAGTTCCGGAAATATCCTCTGGTGAACTCTTTGGCCCAGTCTCCCCTACGCTCAGTCTCGAACAGGTCATTTTTGAGATTTCATATTTTGTAGATGCTTTCTCTGAATACAAAATGCTGATGGAAAATAACTCAGAGAAAGAAAATTGTCGATTTCTTGTACTCTTTTCTGCCATAGAATTTGGTATCATGATAGATCTTTCAATTTTTCGAACTTGTTTAGTGTTACGGAATACGCATTATCGTTATGTGGTCCATCTTACTCAACATAGAATAAGAATACGGTAAATCGTTCGTTTGTAACGTTTGCTGTCGATGATTTCATCTCTTTTTGTATTTCCAGAAATTTAGTTCGCGTGAGGTGCTGTCGCATGAGGCCAAGTGTCGCTGCGCTGACTTTTTCGAATGATTCTCACGCGATCGTTGGCACAGATGCCGTGGTAGTTGGATGGCCCTCTGGTGCTATTAACTAAACAATCAGCTCTGCGAATATTGTGTATGGAGTTTGTCCATATGGAGTATATTGCGTAGAAGTTCCTAGTATAGGTATTTCGTACCTCCTGTCGCTTTGTAGGAGAATACATCACCGCTCGCGCTGTCATTTCAGCGAGGGGGAATGTGTGTGTGTGTGTGTGTGTGTGTGTGTGTGTGTGTGTGTGTGGGTGGGCGTCGGGAAGCCGTGCGAAAGATCAAGGCTTCGTTGGAGTGCAGCCCCCCCCCCATCACCCACCCCCACCCACTTCGTCTCTCGCAGACGCACCGCCCTACCACATTACACTCTTTCCTCGAGGAGATGCTTTTGAAATCATTTTGTTCATGGCAAAGCATTTCCAAGTGTGGAGAAGTGCTTTGGGCCTTGCAAAAGGTAAGCAGCTTTTCTGCTCCACACCTCTCGCCCTCCACCGCCAGAGGCCAACCCGTGGCAGTGAGACGTGCCATTATCACACTACATTGACTTGGAACAAGAATTTTAATTTTTTTTGCAGTATGTACAAGGGAAATATTTTGTTCGTCGACCTGTAGCCACTTTTATAAATTAGTTTTACTTCAAAATGTTTATTTTATCACTCATCACATAAGCTGGTTTATGTAGGAGTGGCGAAACTTTGATTTTATTAGAGATAATTAAAAATTGAATTTTGGAACTTCTCTCAAAGAAAACAAAAAAGACTAGGACTTTTTCGGTTTTTGTACAAATTTATAAACAAAATATACTGAAATGACGGGAGAAAACCGCGGTCATAACGCGATCATAAAAATAAACCAGTTGAACTCGTGCGATTGCATCGCACAAAAGAAAGACCAGTAGAAAATCTACCTACGGCAGAAAATCTCCCTATTCTCTGTTAACTTGAAAACGTAGTGAATCACGTATAATTATAATAACTGAACTTTTTTGTACAGTCACTATTGCTGAACATTGCATTAATATACTGACAACGTTCATATATTGTAATGTCAGCCGGTGCAGTAAATTTTGGAATGGAGGTTAACTTCACGAGACGGAGAAATTTTCTGTAGCTTCTGGTTAAGGCATGTTTTCTGGTTTATAAGGGCCCGGTTTAGACAAATTATATAATCAAGGTTCCAGTGCCATTGTCAGTTCGGCCGATTTCGCGCGATAAATAAAGGCAGAGGTTTTCTTTTAGAGAACAGTCCAAACCAAAATTTGCTACCTGTATTCACATGAACAAAAGGAAGAAGCATCGATTACATCAGTAAGTTGTTGAGTTGTACATCTGAAGTGGTTTTGATAAAAACATTTACGACATTTTTCTTTGTTTTTAGGGCATTTTAAAATCATTCTAAGAGCATTTTATTGATCGTTTTTGGCAAAGTTTTAGGTCATCAAAATCCACCCCTTCTTAACTACCATAATTAACTATTCAAGCTAAAAAGATAATTGAAAGTTTTGTGAAATATCAAACTACTGCACCGCGACTTATAAAATTACATCAACGATTTTATCGAGCTCTAATTTCTTTTTTCAGTTGTTTACTAATTTTTCCATCATCGGGCCCTTGATTTACGGGGTCCTCGTAACTCTCCATCAAAACAGGGGACAAAGCTCTAAGGTGCTACTCTAGGAGGCGCTAGTGTCGCCACGTACCGCTGAAGGTTAGGCTCGCCAAATTCCACTCCTTAAAATTGGCTAATTTGAGAGAAACAGGAAAAGTGTCTTTTATATGTTCAATTATTCGTAATATACACATATAAAAAACCCCAGAAGAAAGCCCGAAGATCGGCGCTATCTTTTGTAACATCAAGGGCCTTCTTGCGACCCGCGAACTCACGCAGCAGCCACGCACGTTTTAAGTATCGCTGGGAGCAGTTCGTATTTTACTTCCTGTGAGGAGATGCTGCAGGAGAGCGCGCCACCGTAATGGTTTCCGCCACGTTACATGGGAGTTAAAAGGCCCTGGTCTGAGCGTTCGCCCGGTCCGCCCATGCCTAGCTCTGATCAGTGGATTGCGTTATGGCCCGGTGCATCCCGAGCGGAGCAAGTGGAGCTTCGCCGCGCCGTTGCCTTGGCCAGGCGGCGTCGGTCGGAATGCACGCGCCGCGCTCTTCGCCTGTCGCACGCGTCGTTGAGTGCGGTTGCATCCGCTCCGACAGCACCACGTTCTACGAATGGAACCTGTCTAAAAATATTCTAAACATCGATGGTCTCCTGTGTGTGAGTGCCCCTGCGCGAAATCTGGGAAGCGTTTTCTGACGAACCGGAACCCACTTAATTGAGTTCTCGAGTGTACGCCTCATCGGCAGACTGGTGACTCAATGGAGTCATGACGTCTGGGAGTCATAGCACGGGGAGATAGAAATGAGTTTGATAGTGCGAATGATTCGATGTCCGCGCGACCAGTCACGTAAGGAGACGCAGGAACAGGGGCTGGTGCAGTGAACGTTCAAATCTCACAACTGACGAAGTGCCAGTGTTTCTACACAAAAAACTTGTGACACAGAGAGAACATCTGTGAGCAAACGCGTGTTTTAGATCATGTTGAGATACTTTAAAGAACAGAGTCCTCCGTCTCGCGCGGAGAGATATACTTCGCGCCAACTGAGCGCTTTTACTGAACGAGGGTCAGGAAAAGAAATACGGAGAAATGTAAGTTTTCGTGTTATCAAAATCAATATGATGATGTTGTGGGGAGCCTCTATTGTACGCGAATAACAATTCGCTGTCAAACAATTTCGGAAAAATATTTGTTCTGGGCGTTACTGAAAATTGTTCTAGAGATGTTCGTGATCACTGTTTCATGTATATTATGATTCCGAAGAAGAAGAAAAAAGAATAAGGCCAGAAAGTTTTCTCAGACGCTGCACCCAAATGATGTGATGGCAGAATTGATTTCGTCTTCTGCGGAGAGGAGGCTATTTTCCTCGTGTTTCTTTACACCAATTGCAGTTAGAAGATTCTCCTTTTGGAGCTGGGTGTGCTGGCTATTCCTGCGCCGAGAAGGGGCGTCGACGGAGCGGCTGGGCGAGGATTCCCCGAGGGCGCAGGGATAGAGCCAAGGGCGAGCCCATTTCGAAAAGGATCCTCCGACTACAAGAAAAGCACGTCGGAAGCTCAAGAGCTTCGAAATGTTTAAATAGGATTTTAAAAGAGTCACCTTTCGAATGTTATATTGTATCCGAAATACGTTTTGCAGTTCTCAGATGCACCCAATCTTAAGAAATAAAATGTCAGAAGAAAGATAATTTTACGGAGAGGGGGCGAATTACACTTTGACTTTGCAAATGTTAATATTTGAAGAAAAGCGCGTCCAAGATCGGCACTCTCCCAACACATGGCTCTCTCCACCTGGCTGTGTTTTGGTATCGATCGTACGTAACTCGAAAACTGTGTAATGTAGGAGCGTAGTGCCTGCTTTTCGATGCAATAATGGACAAAACGAGATCTTTCGGGGCTTGTTGGGGTTCGCATCTTCTGGATGAGGGTGGAACGTGAAGAACTCGAATTCATTTCTATCGAAACGCGCTTTGCTGACGAATTTTCCCCTTCATGAGGGGGATGAAAGGGGCTCAATTGAAGGGACTATCCCACATTGGAATAGTTCTGAGATAATGAGGGTTTTACCTAAACTTAACTCAATATGTTTGAACTTTAGTAACGCAATTAAACGCAGTACACGTACATGAAAGTCCATGCTGGATTATACTGAAAGAATAATATTTGAAGTTTTGTATAATGCTCGTAGTAACTCAATTTCGCAGCCCCTTGTTCTACTGAGGCTCAGTCGCCCAGAAGTGTCGGGCGAGCGTAGCCGGCGCACGGGAGCCGGGTTCGAGGCCGCGGAGAGGAGCGTCTAACGGGCCGCGAGCGAGGAATGTAACCCACTGCCGCTCTGCCGTCTGATGACCTTCTGGGGCCCTCGAAGAGACTTCTGCTCCTGGACGAGACGGCTTTCTCCGGGAGATAAAGCGGCTCTTGACTGTTCCGTATTTCGCTTTTAGAATACAATTTTCAGCATTTAACTCTAAAATGGCTGGTAGGGGTTCAATTATTATTACTTCTCATTTGCTGATAGACTTGTACCAACAGAATTCCCAATAAAGTGACAAGTGTCCGGCCACCAAAATTACACACAGTATACAGCCATTTCGTGTGCTTAGTTTACTTTTACTGCTGCTTTTATTTTTAGATTGGCAGTAAATTGGAGTCGATTTTTTTTGAAATCTTAAAATTAACAATAGTAATAATAACAATAACAACAATAATATATTTATAACGTATTTTTCGAATCAGACTTATTGTAAACTAATATTAAAATTCTTCATTTTTGACCCACTTAACATGTCATTTTCGACGTCATTTCACATGCAGACCTTACGTACGCACTTCAAAAGTACGTCATGCGACACAAATGATTACGAGTACTCGATACGGACTGACAACTGAATGAAAATACTAAGTGTAAATGTGAATTCATCGGTGGTAGTAATTAAGATGTTCTGTGTGCGCGCCTACTTATGTTCCTTAATCAATGGTTGCTGGTTTAAATCCGATGTTGAGCTAGAACCACCAAATATTCTAATCACGCGGCTATCAGTTCGACATTACATCGGGGATGTTAAAATATCAAGCCTTTACCAGTAGAGAAGGTTATAAGTGAATGATAATTCGACCTTTGTATTTGAAACTAATCACACCCTTGAGTTTGAGACCTGAGGAGAGACAATATTAAAGATTCTGAAACGCGAGCCTGTTATGTTAAGTGTCGCCTTCTGTCCGCAGTTTGCTTTCTCGACAAGAAACGCCCTTATGTGCTCCACTCGTGACTGTATGTCGCGCGTCCCCGCAGTCTTATACGCTCGGCATACCCGTCGTGACCACAAAAGGAAGCGTGGAAGTCTGAGGGTTTTACATGTCTAAAAGGAATCCCTCCTTGCTTTTCTTCTTTGTATGGTAACTGACTCGCAATGTAGCCACCATTTCGTGTGTCCGTCGAAAATGTGCATTATTAATCAAAGATTCTTATAATAATGACACTCAAGACATTAATAAAATAACTGCAGATTTCCTTTTACGCATTTTAGAAGAAGCACTTTTTTGTGCGTTGTAAAAAATAATCATTGTGTGAAATATATTTTATACTTGTACTTGTAAGAAAAGTAATATAAATAGATATCGAATTATGCCTAAAATAACGAGTTATTGTCCAGAATTATTTACAAATACTCAAGCAAAAAAGTAGAAAAATTGCAGTCATTTTCCAGAACAAAAATTAAAAATGTTATGGAGGCTTCATGTAAAGTGCCTATAAAAATTAAAAATCTTCATGATCGCCCGAACGGAACAACATAATTTTAGGCCTGGCGTATTTATCAATTTAATTCTCCAAAGCTTCTAATCTGAACATGTGCGTCACAAATTTATCTATCCATCCCGATTTGGGTACAAAATTAGGTCTCATTTCCACCTGCACCAATAATAATAATAATAATAATAATAATAAATAATAATATAATAATAAAATAATAAATAATGCATTATTTCTGGCGTTGGCCTTTATGGCATAAGGCCTGCTCTTCCGCGTAACCATTACATTATTTACGTCATTACAATTGAGGCGGAAATAATAACTGTCGTTACGTCCAAAAGTGCCATGATCTTATGGATATGTGCTCACATAAAGTACGAATGTATTTTCCATGTCAATTATTCTGGACTCTAAAGCTAATGATATAAAGAGAGACTTTGTATCTCATTTACAAGAGGGGCGTAATAAATCAATAATTTTACTTTCGAAAAATATCTGTTATCTTATTAGTTATCTCTTGCACCCAAATCATGAATTGTGAACAATATGCAAAAAATGGAAGGCATATTTTACATTTATATCTGAGATGCAAGATTAGGGATCAACTTAATCCATCTTTTGAACAGGACTGATACGCCTTAATCCTGGCGTGCGTGCAAAGTTTCATCTCTTAAATAACTTTTAAATCAGGTGTTAGATGAAAAATTCGAAATCGTTTTGTTGAAGTGTTTTCAATATTTTTCTTCCCTGTACGAGGAGGAAAAATAAAAAAGTTACTTCGAGCAGTAAATTGGCATATTCAATTCGTCTGTAACGGTCAGGTTTTTATGATAAGTTGAATCTGGTAGCCCAGTGCGAAGTATCAGAGGAGATAAATTCTTCCTATGGATACAGTTGCAGAATAACGCAATTTGTGGTTTGGTGTAATTGGGTGGGGAAACGGCGCATGACGAACTTTTCCAAATGTTCCAGCAACTGAATTTCAGGACGTGCAGTGCGCAATATGCTTCCGAGTCCATCGGCAATGTTTGCGTCTCTCAAACATTGAAGTTTCGGCAAGTGATGTTCTTATGAAGTACAGACTCAGGCAATTCCAAAATCACACTAAGCACTGTCTAGGGGTATACTAGAAAACAGGGTAGAGGCACACATCATATCACACACATCATATAGCTCCCAGTTTTTTATATTACAGAAAATAATTTTACAAATAGTAAGTAAATCCCACCCACGTGGTTCTTGTAAGCCTCTTTTTATTAAGCTAGGAATTCTACCATTGCCGTGTCTCTTGATTTACAAAGTGGTATTTTTAAAAACTGGCTTACTCAAAGCGGGAACATTTCCAATCATTACAGGTGTCTGTAACTGTAACACTCGACGTAGAGATCATATTCATCAGGCGTCAGTATCCACAACGCGCTACAAAAAAATATTTTTTCAATACATGTTTAGTATTATATAACACATTTTCAAATTGCATTAAACAATTAAAATCGATATACAAGTTTAAGTGCCAAGTGAAATCTCTTCAATAGCAAAAAGTCAAAAATCAGTAGTCGGCAGTAAGTTCCGCCTTCACGCAAAACACCGGGAATAAGAGCGTACACCTATGGCTGATTGGCCTTTGCAAATAGCTTTTATTTATACGGGAGCGAATCTTTTCATATCATTTATTCCAAAATGCTCGTTGCTCTACGTTTTCAGAATTCAACTTGACATGTATATGCGTTAGAACAGACATCCCCGAGCTCAAAAAACGTACACATATTGCACTTCTCCCTAAGTCACAGAATTGTTAACTGTTTCTGGCGTTAAATAAATTTAAAAAATTAAACGTATTTTTGGTTAATATACCGTCAGGAATCCAGATGGGCTCAGACATAGAAATGTGTGGCTTATCCGAAAAAACTTACGATCAAGAAATAGGTGTGTATAAACAGATTGTCACCGCTAATATGTTATCATTTAGTTAACGTGGTCAATCCCTGTTGTTTTTATTTTTATGTTTTTTTAAATTTATGGATGTCATTTAACAAGGAAATCGCGCGTCCCGTTGCGCTGGAGCGACTGCAGCGCTGGCCGCGGAGGAAGTAACTGTAGGCGGAGGCGGCTCCGTAGCCCCGAGGCGACGCACAATGAGCACACAGGCGCCTCCTTATCCGCCGCCACAGACGACATCCTCTGCAAAAGAGGTGCCCTTCAAGAATGTGTTCCACCTCATCGCGGACCTAGACAATTTTGGACCGGGGCCATCTGAAGCGTACCCCCCTCCCCGGAAGAAATTAAAATGTGGAACGTTGAATCAAGAAACTATGGGTTATTTTATTTCAACAAAACAAAAATTACAACGTTTAAGCTTGAACATTTTTTTGGAAACTCAGTTTAAATAATAGTTTTAAGTAAAAGCGATTAGTGATCAAATAATATGATTTCCACGGTGATCTTAAAATGCTAAAAATATTTGTTTAGTTAGTGTTTAATAAAATCACTAGTTGTGAAACATGAAGTAATAGTATGAATTTCAGTGGAACATATTTTAATATTACCGTCATTTCATTAATTTCATAGATTTCTACCTTATAAATAATAATAATAATAATAATAATAATAATAATAATAATAATAATAATAATAATAATGAACTGTAATGCATTGATATAATAATGATATGGCGAAATGTGTAGGGTAAAAAATTAATTGAAAATTTTATGAACTATGAGACTACTGTAGCGCGTCTTATAACATTACGTTAACGATTTTCTCGAGTTCTAATTCCTTTTTTCAATTTTTTACTATTTTTTTCATTATTCCTAGCATTAGTGCCCTTGACTTGTGGGGGCCCGGGCGATCGCCCGGTGTGCCCATGCCTAGTGCCGGCACTGCTCCTGCCAGGGGTTTCATTTTCATTTCGCGCGATTAAATCGAAGCTCCTTCCGCCAATCGCTGATTGGCTCCTGGTCGCGCGCCCGACGAAGCAGACAACGAGCGTGTCCCCGCAGTCCTTGATGGCGCCGAGTCGGATTATGTCAGAAGAAAGTGGGCATCGAAAGACGGGGGAAAAATTTTCTCACGTCTGCGTATGCTTTTATTCGTACTCGTACGGTGCACTTTTTAGTTGTTTTTTGTTTACCTGCAGTAATATTGTTTTTTGTATATGACCTTTTCTGTTGCAATAAATCGTTTATAATTGGACATTTTACGGCACAAATAAAGACGTATTACATTTTACTGCACGAATGGTTGCGTCATCACACGCTCAACCAACCGCTGCTAGAGAATCGTGGGAAGGTAGAGGTAACTGGAACAACCGACCACCGTTTTCTCGCACAGATGTCAAATACTCGAAATGCAATAAAAAAGGTGTTTCGCAAAATTTAGATTGATTCTATTTACAATTTATAATGCAAAAAAAATAGCCTATGCAACTCATTTATAATGTTGCATTATTGCATTCGCACAAAGTTGAAAACTTGCTCCTAACGTCGCTCGTTTTCAAAACCTCATGGAATAAAGCTTAAGTAATTGCATAAATTACTAACACGATTCTGAAAGGAGTTGAGGGTTGTTAATATTACTTTGAATTCACCAGTATCGAAATAAAATGTACGCTTTTGAACTGAAACATCTTGACGATAAATAAACAACAATTTACCTTTCTTTTCTCTAAATTCAATATTGCTGTGTAAAAAGTATTGAAGCCATTTTACTGTGACTATTTACTAATAGTAAGGTGTGCTATGTGTTGTTGGTGCTGTTTCTGATTATATTCTATTACCATTACTCAAGACTAAATCATTTTTTATTTGTTGTTGTAACGGATCCTTGGTCTGGAATCATTGCAAAAGCAGTGCCATTCCATCAGAGTGGGTTTTTGTACTTTGGAAGTGTCTACGGCGAATCTAGTTTGTTCTTGTAAGTAATCAGAGGCCCGTAACTATTTAAAGACAAGGTGTTCTTTTCCCAAAAAAACAATTCTCTTTTTTTCAACATTGACTCGTTTCAACTCAAAAGACGCAGCCTAAAGTTGCTCTAAATTTCGTTAAGCTGTCGAAAAAATAATATTTTCTAAGTTTACAGATGCGAGTTTGCGTCTACCATCGCGACGTCTTTGTCCGTAAATTTCTTCCCGACGAGCCCGCGAATTTTTCAAGTTTTCGAAGAAAAAGAAGACCCCTCAGCCAAATATTGGACTTCTGGCGCCTAAGATCACAATTCGAGGTGCCGTTCAACGAATTTGACTACGGCAGTATAAGGCATTTCGGTAAAAACGTGGTTCTGCTGAAAACCAATAATTTTGTTCTCCCTACAACTATTTAAATTCGATCTAACAATGCGACAGAACCTGGCCAACAGAAGGTCCTGAACTCAGGTACCCAGTTGGATGAAATCATTTTTTCTTCGCGACCGTCAATTTTTTGGACGAGCCTGTGAAGGTTTTGTTTTATTCCAGATAGTCGATAAAGATCAATCTTTTCAAGTCACAAAAATTTCCCGCCGACGGAACTGTTTTCACCTTCTCTTGAGGTTGTTCATCAAAACAAAGCGAGTTAATGAATTGTTGTTTGATCTGAAGTTAAAGATAACACATCAACTTTTCAGAAACTGTGATAAGGAAGGAAAGTAATTTCGATTGCCCCGGAACGTGTCCAAACATTCCTATGAAATGGTCACACGATTCGGCTTGTCGAATGAGTGCATTGGAGTCATCTATAAGCATTTGACAGAATATGGTACTCAGCCCTCTACTTCAAATTAGTCCAAATTGATAAGCCCAACAAATTTATTAACAGGCATTAAAAAATTTCGTACACAAAAGAACTTTCTCAGTAACAATAGATGCTCATTGTTCTCACACCAGACAAATTGCCAATGGGGTCCCCCAAAGTTTGGATGCGCGCTAATGGATTCGGAGTCAGTCCTCAGCCTTGCTTTGTTATCAGAAATGCGTTGACTGAGAATAGTAATTTATGTAATAAGGGTTTGAAACAGGTGATTCACGAACGAGTCAAGTTTGTCGTCCGAGTGTAGTGACGAGGGCGTTAATCGCCTTCCGCCCCTGTTGCGTATACTTTTTTTTAACACACCGTGAGCGAAACGCAATGCGCCAAGTAAAGGAATATAAATTAAATATCAAATAACTAGAAATACCTTACTTGAACGAAAGTAAATGGATTCCAGTCTGGACACGTAGGCTTCCGCGTCTCCCGGATAGCCGAGAATTTATGGGTTCCAGTCTGTGTCGTAACATTATTGTGTAAATAATAAACAAAGACATGGTCAAGATGAAAGACAACTGCGAATCGTTACAGATGTTTCGCATATTGTGATAAAATTAGCTGTTTCGTACGCGGCAAACAAGCACGAGAAATCCGTTCGAGAGTACGCCTTGTAAAAAAATAATAATGTTGATTGTAATCAATGACGAAAGGTTGATCATAAGACGTTATTTCAATCCATGTTAAAACAAGATGAAATTGACCGTGTCTTGCAGAGCTGGCTGGGCTGACTTCTCTTCCGCGTAGCTGCAGAGCACATTCCCGTCTGCGATTGCTAGACACGCTCCAAATATAATCTTAAGAAAAGGAGACTCGTGTTTGACCTGTAATTTCATCCTGATTCATGCATGCATCAAACTCGCAAGTGCTCAGTTCTGTGTTCACCGAAGGGCTGCCCTTCCCGTAGCCGAGAAGCCTCCGTGCGAGTGGGCGGGAAAGGGGTCCGCCTCCCCGGGCCCAAAAAGGTTTCTCTACGCCCCAAGGTCGTTCTACTTTGGAATCCTCCCTTCGGAACGGGATAAATAACTCTCGAAGGAGAAGAAACGTTATAATCAGTGTTTCAGAGAGGTGAGAAATCAATCTATTTGTTCTCGTGTCGTTCACAAATGTAACGAATATGAATCCAGGAACCGTGGACTCATTTCTTCGTAATTCCTCGTTAGAACTTCGTCTGTCGGCTGAACATAATTTTAAATCGAGATATATAACTCTCAAAGAAGAAAAAAACACGTTAGAATCAGTGTTTCAGAGAGATGAAAAATCAATCAATTTGTTCTCGTGTCGTCACAAATGTAACGAATATGAATCCAGGAACCGTCGACTCATTTTTTCGTAATTCCTCGTGAGGACTTCGTCCGTACGTAATTTTAAATCGCCACGTTTTTTGAGTTGGCTGCAATCGTGTATTCGAATGGAGATAAACCATGTGCCCCGAACCAGGGCGCGGACGCGGAGTGCCGCAGGGGCCAGACGGCGGGCGGGCGCGGGGGCGGGGGCGAGGGCGGAGGCGCGGTGCCCAGTCCCGTTAGCCCCGACGACGACGCTTTCTCGACCGCGGCGGCGGCGGCGGCGGTGTCAGTGAATCACGCGGTCACGGGCCCAGCTGATCCAACGGGGACACCCGGATGCGCGGCCCAGCCGACGCACGCCGTCGACTCCTCGCGTTGCTTCCGCGCCGCCTTTGCTATTGGTTCGCGTTAATCCTCTCACGAATTACAACAAACGTTTCATTGATTGTGTTCGGCAGGATTCTACGTGGTTCTGGCTGATTTACTTGCGGGCCTATTCTTCTATTTTTACTTATTTTCAAGATGGCCTCATAAAACATGTCGGCAATTTTAAAAATCTGACTACGTAGGTGGGAAAGGGATGCTACTCTTGCCTAGAAGTGAGGGGCCTGCATGCAAGTGAACCCTGCGTGATGCCTACGTCCGTTTTGAAAAACTCATGTGCTGCAAAATCAGAAGATAGAAGTTGGGCGCTGTTTTAAATGAAACTGTGCTTGCTTCGGGAAATGATCCCCATTTCAACTTCTTTCTGCTACAATTTTAAATCTGGTCAATATTGTATGTGATTTTTCATGAAATGTTTTTCTAAAAATTCCTAATATATTGATTTGTCACTTTACATTAATTTTCATTGAAATTTTACTATTCAATAGCATGATTTGTGTACTAATGTCACCAGTGTCTTCGGTGTAATTATTAATACTGGATATGAATATTTATTAAAAGATTCATTTTCACTTCGATTAGTAGCTTACGATTGAGTAAAAACATGTTATTATCAAAGTATTAATTGTGTAGCATTTGTGTTTCATTTTTGTAATATCTGAAAGTTGAAGACTTACCCTCACTTTATCTTCTTTTAGTATAAACGTTAAATAAAACTGAATAATATATTTGTTTTTGAACTATTCATTCTCATTGTTTCTATTCATTCGTAAGAAGCTTAGAATGCATAAGCACAGATATCTTAATTAACAGGTATTATCAGCGTACTTCAACCGGGAAAGATAATAAGACAATCATTTAAAATAGTATATGAAGCTCCTCTATCATTGACCAAGTAGGGTTTTCTTGATAGCCGTCCTTTGAGTCTCGAAAAGACATGTATCAAGTCTTTCATATACCATGTCGCTTTCAAATTATTGTTAGGCCAGTAATTATTTGCTGGTAGTAATATGTCTTCTCACTATAGTGGTTCGCAATTGTTCTTGATTCACTTAACAGAGAACATAACGCTATATAATTTGTAAAATAATTGTGCATCATTTTCCATGAGGTATTTCTGATGTGGTTAAGTAAACACATGATTTCCACGTCCTGTTCGATTTTACTGAGGCTGTACTGTGATGGGGTACTATAGTCAGGAATTTATTCCAGCATGCTATGTGTTAATAAAATAAACTACCAATTTTAAAATTAATAGTTGGATTTTAAAGTATGTACCGTTTAAATAACTGTCATTCTCCCGACAAGGTTTCTTTCTTAATCACAATGCAAAAATGAAGGAAGGCCTAAAACGTAAAAAGATCAGTACTCCTCATTCACATGAACATTCCTCTTGATTCACCTGCCCCTCATTGGTTGAGTCTTATAACCGAAAACTAATGGCGAAGCAAATTATTTTCCGTATCCAAGAATCCAATGACCAGAAAAGAAGAAGCGATTTTTAAAAAAGTTCACAGCACAAAGGCAATGAAAAGATTAATCGAAGGAGACCAATGATACGCGTTGTCCGTAGTATAATAGTCATGAGGAAGTTCATTTTACGGAGATGTCAAGATGTCCTTCCCCGTACTTGGTAGATTTTACCTTCTCAACAAATGTATTGAAGATTTTTGAATGGAAAATGAGGCGACTAACACAGAACACCCTCGCACATCGCCTAATAGGCTTCGCGCCGCTTTGCCGAAAAGTTTTTCCAGAAACGGATCACATGCACAAATTTCAGCCAAGAATTCATAAAACGGACGTTGGGAAATATTCATTCGAGAATGTACCTTTTAGAGACTGGAACTGTTTGCCTGTGACAAATTCCTCCTTTCTCCCTAGTAACGAGTGAAAGGAGCGCTAGCGAAAATTTGCGTGCGTCAGACGAAGCACGTGTTCTGATGCCGGTGGTCTCGCCACGTAAAAGTAAGGCATCAATTCATTTCAAATTTGGCAATTCCTTTCCTTAAAGCCTGAGCAGATTAAATTAATTAGCTTCCTAAATGTTGATATGTCTATTACAAATATCTTTAATATTATTAAATTACTTATCTTCTATGTAGTGTACGTTGTATTATCACTATTATTATTATTATTATTATTATTATTATTATTATTATTATTATTAATTATGTGAAGTGGCATTGTTAAGTCGAGGGAAACGAGTGTGTACGAAAGACATTACAACTCAGTGATCCGCAGTGCGGTGAAGTGAAGTGTGGTGAAGTGTAGAGGTATAAAAACTTGCTGGGTGAAATGGTCATGTTCATTTGTAAAGTTGTTTAGGTCTGTAATGTTAAGTCCGAGTATTCTGCCATCTAAATCTAAACTGTTGCGAGTGAGCAAAGAGTCCGTCCGCTGTCCGGGCTCGGGCTCGGGATCGGGCTCGTGCTCGTGCTCGTGCTCGGGATCGGGATTGGGATCGGGATTGGGATCGGGATCGGGATCGGGTTGGGCACCGGCGCCCAAGGGACATCCGGGCGGGCGCCGGGCGGCCTTTGTGGCCCGCGGAGCATTGTGCGTGGACGCGGCGCCCGGGGGCGGGCGGGCGGGCGGAGAAAACTGTCGGAAATCCCGGCGCGGGCGGATGGAGCGCTTGGAAAGCGGACCAACGCGGAGAAACCTCCTTCCCAAAACACCCGCTCAGCCCCAGGAGATGTCAAATTCTGAGTAGTGAAATGACACATCATCTCGGGTGTGCACATAAGTGAAGGCGCAGGAGGTGAAGTGATCCGGTTAGAAATTGAAGTCTTTGAACATCGTCGGCATAAAACTCCCTCGTGTCAGTAGGCCACTAATCCTTAGCCTCTCCTATAGTCGTACAATATAACTGAGTACTTTTCTTGTGAATCGAAAGAGAAGATTTTTTTTCATTTTATGACCAAGAGCACAGTGACTTATGAGTGTAGTTCAAAAAATCACGTATCGAATGACACGCTGGCATTTGAGCTGATGGAGATGTGAGCCAGTGGATGTGCTAGTTTCGTATCCCCATTTTTTTTCTTTTTCGCTTATTACCGTTTGTTCGGAACCCAATACCGAAAATTTGTTTACGGCAACACGTCCGTCTGACTGCCTGTGCATCCGTCCGCCCTTCCGTACATCAGTCCGTGTCTGTCTGTAGCGCGGATAGTTGCTAATTATGAGACAATTTTCTCTTAAACTGATATTCTCTGATCGATCTGGCTGAACTCCAAGCTCAGCAAATTTAAAACGGGTACGCCTCTATTGATTTTGGAGGTACTTCACAATAAGCCTTAACATTTTGTAAATGTTCTAAAAATTGTTCGAAACTTTTTAAATTACATTGTTTCCTTGGATAAAGCGATGAGTGCCTAAAAATGGCCTTCATTTCATTTTCATCAAACTCTGAATTTCCGAAAATTGTATAATTTACAAATAATGTGAGAAAGTATGTTCTGTTGAAGCCCCACCTTATTTTTACGATGAAATACGGAGATGTAGAAAATATTTTATTGATGTGTTTGCCTGACTATGCTTACCATGTCTGAAATATGAGAAATACGGCAAATATTACCTTTTCACTGCGAGATTTGTCTTTCGTCTCTTCAGAAAAGGCTGCTTTCCTGTATTAACCTCTCTGTTTTTAGACTCAATTATATCTGCAGCTGATATTTCTGTGACTTGAAATTTACCTGGTGCCCAACTTTTTATAATATGATCGATAAATTCATGGACTGTGAAGATTCTGTCATGTTTTCGAATCTGCTTACTTAGCAGTCCAAACCATCAGTGACGTGGTAAAAAGCTATGACCCTTTGTAGAATATTGTTGTGTAAATGTATTGTAAATATTGTTGAATATTTTAAAATAGTGTTGTATCTGAGGGAGTCAAGAGATCTCAGAAAAAATTCGCAACTCTGTTATATCTTGTGGGACATCTTTTAAAAGAATCTGATAAGAAAGAACACGCTTTTTTTAATATCATGTGTGCAAAATACGCTAAAAGTTGCCTTAAGTAGAAGAGCTCTTGATCTCGCAACTTCGGTAATTGGGTAAATATTCTGTAGGAAATCAAATGCCAAGAATAAAACACGAGTTCTTTCTTCCCTTCATCAGATACTGGAAACTACCTGATATGATTATGGCTGGCCTCATGCATTTCAGAAGAAAGTGAATTAGTAATTCCACAGCTTCTTTTTTCTTCAGAAACTTGTCCAATCAATTTTAGATCTGATTCTTCTCAATCGCTTCTCACTTACAGAAAAAAACTGAGCAAAATTCTCACATGCATGTCTCAATCCGGTCTGAACCGATAAATAAATAATTGAAAAAGCTGGCTTTTCTCACTATTTTAGGATTACTCTTGTTTGCATGTCGCCTTTGTTTAACTTCATCTGCATTGATCAACCCTTGTAAAATAAATATTACAGAATTTTGCTCGATACATTGCAGAATTTAGAAAAGACATTCACACAATTATTTTCCCTTTTTGTACACCTAAAGAAGAAATACTTAATTACATGAATAACCTATGAATGTTTTTGATTTTTTATATAAGATAATGTTAATTCAGTTTATGCATTTAATAAATTTGTTGTAGACATTTTCTTATCTGAAATTAAATCCTGGTTCTTTACGAAAATCGTTAAAAAGTTGAGATTCGCCTCTTTAAAGAATGGTTAACTTTCTTCTGTACTCTCTGTGTATTGGCCCCTATGGTTGACATAACCTTCACCTTTTACCTCGCCATCTTTATCTATTATCCTTTGTGCAAATCAGAATTTCTCCCGTGTCTTGTGTATATTTTCATGAGTATAATTCCACTCTTTGTGTTAGTCATCACGATATGAATGTATCATAAACATTTGTTATTGACTCATCAAATCAACTCGTTCTACTACGCAAGAAAATATGTGCATAGGACTCCAAAGTTTGGTTGTTCTGTTGTCGTAACTACAGATCGAAATTAGCAATGGAGTTGGAGGCGCGTCGCGCCGGAGTGGTACTATATTTTTAAACAGGCGTTATAAGCACGTGAAATACGCCCATTAAAAACAAGTTGGAATTTTTTGTATGGAATACTATTTTGCTGATCAATTGATATCAGGAACGCAATGTTAAAACCATTTGATATATCTGTATCTACGGAAGTGAACTTAATAAAATAAACGAAAATCGTTAAAAATGTGAGTTACGCCTCTTTAAAGAATGGTTAACTTTCTCTTTACTTTGAACATACTTGGGCAAGAGAGCAAAAATCTTACCTACATTTTCTGGTTGCTCCCATTGTACCAAAATTCGTGAAAAGGCGTTGAACCATTTGAAAGAAATTATATGTTAAAATTTAGAGAGCAAATGTCTGGGGGAATTAGACAGTGCAAAGGGCATTTTCCTGCATCTTCATATTATGCATAAAATCGTACCTTAGAATGTGAGAAGTTCGTTGATGAGACGAAAACTGTGTATATTACTTTGTATTTGGGTAAATGGAAATGTAATCACGTTAACCTGTGGGCGTCTGTCGGCGGGAGAGAGGGGCGGGATGGATCTCTTCCCACGCGGTCGCGCTCCGTCTCGAGGTGAGGGGACCAGAAGGCCAAGGCCGCTTCCTTGTTCTCCCCTCCCCTCCCCCCTCCCCACCCCTTCCACTCATTCGCTCTGTTCTTTTATTTCCGCGCAGTCGCCTGTTTGTTTTTTACTTTTCTCGTCACAATATCTCCTCTTATCTTTCATCATTTCTCTTATCTATTGCGTCCCATACTTCCTTTTAGATTAATATCCATATCCCTTCTTTCATCCCCCTTCTCTGGTAGTTATTTTGATAGTATCTAGAGGTTTATTGAAATTAATTACTTATTGACCAGATCTACATTATTGAAAACTGAAACCACCATTATTTCATTGAAATAGAAATTTCGAAATAGGATTTCATTTCGGGCGGTGGCTTTGCCATCACTTGACTTTGTTAACCGGACGAAGAACAAAGGAAGGCTAAAAGTTAATTACTGATACAACGGGCCACAACTCTCACTGCCTGTCGTCTCGCAGGGAACGAACGTACAACTAATTTGGTGATTATTAAGATTAATTATTAAGATTAAGTTTTAAACTGGTTGTCATAATATAATTGTATTTAATTGTTGTGTCCCTTATTTTAAATTATGGACAACCACAATGAAAATTGCCAAAAACCTTTTACATAATAATTTTATTCACTTGTGTATTATTCTTACGACGTTTCGGAGACTGTTCTGTCTCCTTCATCAGGTACAACTGAAAATTTAATGATAAAAATATTTGAATGAAGCCAAAATGATTTTCACAAAATTACAAAAATAACAAATAAACCTATACTGTACAAAATGTGTAAATATTTTATATATTTTTGTATATATTACTTGTAGTTTTATATTTATAACAGGTGAGCTTTCATTAAATTTTGTACAGTATAGGTTTGTATTTGTTTACTCATGCGCATTGCTAGCGTTGGCTGGGAGCTTTCGCGTGGCGTGGACGTTGTCTTCTGCTTACGCCACTGCCTCATTTGCTCGCTTCGCCCTCTCGCCCCTCGCCCCAGCCCCTCGCCCAGCCCTCGCCCCCCTCGCCCCAGCCTCCGGCCCCAGCCCCCCAGCCCTCGCACCCAGCCATCGACGCCCTAGCCCTCGCCCCAGCCCCTTCGCCCCAGCGCCTCGGCCCCAGCCCTCGCCAGCTCCTCGCGCCCCAGCCCTCGCCCACCCATCGCCCCAGCCCTCGCCCCAGCTCTCGCCCCAGCCCTCGCCCCCGTTCTCACCCACGTCCCCGTCCGCGCCCTGTTGATCGTCCGACGTCACTTCGCGTTGGGAATCCAGTCCCTGCGAAAGAAAAGTAAATGCGTTGGCGTTTCGCACAAGCGGCATTCTCGTTCTGACGTGTTGAAATTTCTTTTTATTAGCAATGCTGCTGCACGTCATTGTGTGCGTTACAGCAAGTGAAGCCGCTGCACTCGCCAGAGGTGATTCAACACGGTACCCGTGACACAGCAAGGGAGGTGACACAAATACTTTTGCATGTGAAGGGATCGTGTCTTAAGCGAGTTGTTGACAAACGGCGGTCTGTTGGCTCCGAGTAAAAGTACTCGTTACTTGTGTAGAATTTGCTTTTTCAAGGGTGACCTTTTTAAAGCGCTGTGTAGAAGTTCTGAGGATAAGAATTTGATAAAACATTTTGAAGTAGATGAGGCATCTGCGCCATATGTGGTATTTATTCAAGATTATTTCGTTTGGCACGTGGGGCGGTGAGAGTGAGTCTCGGTGAGAACTCTAGCGGGATCTGCAGTCGCAAAGGGCGAACTCGGCCGAGGCTTCCGCCACGCCCATCTCCCCACGCTGTGCGAAAAGTCGTCGCAATATTCATTCATTTTTTTCATTTTGATCTTCATAAAACATGTTGTAGAATATGTTTGGCATTTTTACTTGTTTTACTAAGAGTGTAAATGAATTTATTTATAGGTTTTAATTTTTTATTGATTTGATGAGTCAATAACAAAAGTTTGTGATACATTCATATCGTGATGACTGACACAAAGAGTGGAATTATACTCATGAAAATATACACAATACACGGGAGAAATTCTGATTCGTACAACGGATAATAGAAAAATATAAATGACATCTTTCGATTTTGTTAGAAGGTACCGCCGTGTTGTATTTTTAATTCACAAAATAGCCATAATTAATATCTACGTTCAGAGCTTTTCTAATGTCTCTTTCGTGAACCACGGGTCCGAAACATGACGTAGAACCGGTATGTTCCATAAACTGATATTCTCTTACCCTCTAAACACACTCTTCAATTATTTACAAATATGAAGTATTTCCATGAATGCACTCAGGAAGGTCGAATATATGAAAATACACCTTTTTTGAAGGACATCTTTTAAAGGGAATTTCTCAGGACTAGATTGATTCGTGATTCATTCTCTCGGTTTGGTTGATGGTCCATACATCAATCCCTCATCCAGGGAGGGGAGGGAAACATCTTTATATTCCGCATGCTAATTGAAACTAAATTCTACACTACAATAATTAATAAAGAAACCATTGTCACCAACAATAAATGTCTTCCTATCTCTGCATTCCCTACGGAAAACAATCGTTATTATCAATGCGTTCCGTAGGAAGCGAAGTTAAAGCGCGCGGGGCAGCCGGAGCCAAGTTCGTTTGCGAGGGGATGTAATGATTTTTAGGTGGCGGATTTTAATAAAATGTAATTTTTTCTTTTACTTCGGAAAAATGTTGTTTAGTGTAGACATTAATTTTCTGTTAACATAAAAAAATGACACATTTTTACATAAAATGTTTCTGCATTTTTCGTCCATTTCGACTAATAAGTAATTTTTTACCTTTTACTTCATTTTTAATGCATTTTTCACTGATTTCATCGATTCTAATCTTATTTTAATGGTGTTTGCTTCAAACAATAATTACGAGATGCCACAAATGTTCACCAGAAAATTCCTGAGTAGCCTATTCGATTTCTTTGCTCAGAAATTGTAATCTCAGACGTTGTGAGAACTATGTAATATTTCTGTGACGCCTATTGACGCCATTCACAGTTAAGACGATTTCTCAATTACTCACAACAAATATTTCGTGGTAAAGAACAGTCCAAACCAATAGGTAGACAGCTGTGTTCACTTGAACAAAAGGAAGATGGCTCCATTACATCTGTAACATCCAACAGCTTGAGTTGTTCAACTGAAGTTTTTTTGATCAATTTGTTTACGTAATTGTTCTTTGGTTTTAGGGCATTTTAATACATTTTATGGGCATTTAATTATCGTTTTTGGCCACGTTTTAGGTCATCAAAATCCGCCCCTAATGATAATGCAAGAGAAGCTAATTCGGCAGTGCGCCCGCAAGCGCTAACCCCGCGCCCCTCTCACCAGCGAAAAGGAGCGCTCTCTGCTCATGGAATCAATTGGGTAGGTTCTCTTCATCACTGCAGTTGACCGCGGGTACATACATAGCGACACGAAAATATTATCCCGAATATTTACATTTCAGGTTTTTAAATTTTCCCCAGATGGCACAAACATCTATACAGGTATAAACATTGTATCTATGAATTTAATCCCGCTCGTTATTAGTTTCAACTCGCATTATAGTTGAATCTTATCAGCTATAATATGTTCATACACAATAATATTCTTCGTTTTTAGGTTAACGTGCAGTGAACATGTGGAGAGACTTTAAAGAGAACGCGTTTGGAACTGACCGGTGGGTTGAGAGACTCGAAAATGCTCAGTGCGTTGAAAGAAGCTTCATGAAATTTCTAAATTCTTAGTGAATTTGAGGAGCCATTTACGACGGGCGTTTGTACTGGTCAAAAACATTGAAACACCGTCCGCCCCACTCGCCGCCGCGCCATGTGGGTCACCTGCTTCTCGGTGGTGGTGGCGTAGAGCTATGCGACTGCCTTCCGGCAGAGGAGAGCAAAGGCCATCTCGCTGCGAGAGACGAAGGCGGCAGTGCATTTGCGCAAATGCTGCATACAAATATCACATACAAATATGTGAAATGCAATTGCTATTATCAAAAAAATTTACGCCAAAATTACCTTAATTTTACCCTTCCATTCTTCTTCTTCTTCTCCTCCTCCATCTTCTTCTTCTTCTTCTTCTTATTATTATTATTATTATTATTATTATTATTATTATTATTATTATTTACGTTCTTTTAAAAACAATTATTGCATATTACGATTATTAGCGAGGTTTGCAAGTTACAATCATTTTGAATCGAAATTTGATTGACTAACGTTTACTGGCTTTGGCCGCGCTCCGCTGCCTTTTCCGTCGAAGGTGACCTACCGGAAAGGCGCCGATCGCGTCGCTTCGCGAAACCAAGTGCTGCCCCACTGCTCCGATTGCGCGCTTCCTCATTCGCCGAGTGACTAGCGGCGCTAATGGAGCGGCCTAGCGATTGTGTGCGTTGCTGCCTACCGTCTTCTCGAATGCTTCGGAAAAACAACGAAGGTATTTCAAGTGATATGTATGTTGTTTGAAAATATTCGCAAGCAGCCGGGAATTTGTGAACGAGATTTTGACCAACAACATTGTTCCATCAGAAATGGAAATCTTAGGACAAAAGTCTCCAACACAATGTTTCACAAATTTGATGCCGCGAAAAGTTTGGAAGTAAAATTTCGATTCGTGATATATATGTTGGTATCAAAATAAACTAATGGTGTGGTAGAAAATTGAAAACTTACTCTCTCATTGTTTCCAGTTCTTTTTATTTATATTTATTTGCATTCCTCAATCTTGTACGTAAGAAAATTTCATTGGGCGTCACAAACCTCAGGTACAACGCCATGTCCCGCCACTGCGTTTCGGGTTGTGTTAGAATGTCCAACAAAGCAGTTCCCGTATTCAGTAACCCCACTCTCGGACCCATTTGTATTGATACAGGCAAGGCAAGAAGGCGTTAGTGGGACAAGGGCACATTCTCTAAAGGGCGCTATCAAACCATGTCGAGCCCGCACCTGTCGTGATGCTATACGCAATCGAAGCAGCCGGAAGGTTGTCTCCCCTGCGGAATGACCTTCCAACATGGCTGCTGCTGCTTCGTTCAAAACTAATTTTCCAAAAAAATTACTGTCATCAGGTTTCACAGCCTCTTTTTTACTTTCTCGCTACCGCTTACGCAGTAGAGAGAAAGTTATGTAATGCTGCGTGAATAAACGGTGAATTTTCGACAGAAAAACGTATATCAGTGCTCTGGTAACGAAAAAGTCGATAAAACCAGTTGCTAAATGTAGAAAAAAAATCCTCTAACACGTGGTTTAGTCAGAATCCTTGATGTCGAAAAATCGTGTGACCGTGTGACCCTGTGGAAATTTCCTAGGGCGCCAGCTCAAACAGTTCGCGGAACGTCTTACTCTATTACTGTAAAGAAAAAAATGTCTTTTGTTTTTTGAGTTGAATAAAATTTTGCGATTTTGAAAGCTTCTTTATTTATAAAATCAAAATAATTTGCTTGTCATGAGGTGACATTTCGAGGACTCTTCACTCGAGACTACTCATACGAGTTAATATTACTTGTCAACCCGCAGAAAAAACAACCGAAACGACCAGAATCGCAGCCTACAAAGCAACACTGAAACAGCCTGCAATATACGTACCAGACATCGCAGACAAATGAATAGCTAGAAATCTCAAAAATAGTTCTCACGCAAATTTGATTCTGGGACCTAAAAGCCCGTGCAAGAGCGATAAGGTGGATAAATACTAACTGGCAACACTGCTCAAGTGATGTTACAATTTGGTGATATTGCAAGTACTGTATACTTAAATGTAGTGACACTTCAAGGTCACGAGCGACGAGAGAAGGGCACTGACATTCAATTGGGAGCTTAATTTTTTAGTATTGGAGCTCCCGATTGGATGACAATATCCCCCTTTTCTTCCAGCTCGTCACGTTGAAGTGCCACTATGTTCAAATCGGAGGATAACGTCACGTCATTTTGGCAACAGAAACATTTCCAGTGAATGGCTTGGCGCCCTTCATTTGTTTGTGTGTTGTGCAATAATGCGACTTCATTGGCGCAATAGCATCAGGCACCGACGATATCGAATGTTTTGCGAGTCAGGTGGAGAAGGTCCAAGAGCTCGAGTGGAAGGGGCTGCCTCTCAAGGCAACGACGTCCCTTTTTCACATTTCTTCACTTCCTGGAACCTCAGTCGGCGTGTCGTGGACGATGGTGCGCGTTTCAAATGACTTCCTAAGCCTCTCAAAAATTCAAATGCATCATTTTACTTTGTCTCGCCATCAGCATTCCACAACCATTGTGCATTGTCCTCTTTATGTGACACAGACGCGGCTGCCAGCGGCGTCATAATCTTACACGAACGCAAGGTCGCTTTCCTTATTGGACGAAGACATCTTCAATGATACTTCTTCGCTTCCTTATGAACTCGCCAAACGTGACTTGACTATGGTGTGCCAAAGTATACAAGTGCACATCACTTCACTTTAATCTTCCCAGTAAACAAAAGGTCCGGTAGTCGTTAACTTTGGAACGTGAGGTGACGCGATGCGTGTGTTGACCATTGGGTACATGTGCCCCCATTAGCCCTGGAATAACGCGTTCAAGGCCAATCTTGCTTACTTTTGTTCGCATTACATCAACTACGTTGAAGTCAGTAATCGTGATGGACCTAGTAACCTTCGATAAGGAATGTAATAATGGACAATGAGTGACGCTTCACACATGTTAAAATGAAGAAAATCGAAGGTTGAAGAGGACACAGGAAATTGGTATTATGTCTATTTACACGGCATAAAAATTGTTTGTAAGGTCAAAGTTAGCCTTACAAACAATATCGCAATACAATTAATTGGTCCATTGTATGAACTACATGAACTTTATTTTTCTAAACGTTTGTGCGTGCAAATTAATTGTGATTTGAAAAATTTGCACGTTTCATATTTTGTTATCTTATTTTATGTTGAAATACTATTCAATGAATTCTGAGAATAGAACAGCAAAGAACAATTTCCTCGTAATTTCTTTATTTATGAACTGCAAGTAATTCTATAGTGCTCACGAGTGTGAAAGTGAAATATGGGGAGGAAGCACATTCCCTTGCTGCTGCTGCTGTGCATGCGGAAGGGGGGTGGCAATGTACTGCCCCCTGGGCGCCCTTAGCCCCGGGGCTCAAGAGCTACAGGGTTCATAAATCTGGTTAGCGCCCGAAGAAGGGCCTTGGCTAATGTTTCCCTAAAGGGCCCCGCGCTTCCCGCCCTTCCCTTTCCGCGCGGATCAGGTCTCCCAACCTCACGCGATTGAAATGATTGGGGGCGAATTTTGTTGACCTAAAACATCGCCAAAAATGACCAATAAAATACTCTTAAAATGCCCTTGAAGTGAAGAAAAATAACGCCAAAAAAATTCATCAAAACAGGTTGAAATGAACAAGTCAAGCTGTTGTAGATGTTACTAATGTTGTCGAGACTTCTTCCTTTCGTTCAAGTGAACTCACCTTGCAAACTGTGGGTTTTGACTGTTCTTTACCAGGACATCTTCGTCTTTAGTTATCCTGAATTCGGCTGAATCGCCAATGGCGCTGATTTGCGTCACAGGTACCTGAGATTACATACAACGGCTGTAATTACAATTTCCGAGCGAAAAAATCGAATAGGCTACTCAGGAATTCTGTGTTAAACATTTCTTGCATTTCGTAAATATTATTTGAAGCAAGTACCATTAAAATATATCAAAATCGATGAAAGGAAAAAATGACTTATTAGTCAAACTGGACGAAAAATGCAGAAAAATGTCATATAAAAGTGAGTTATTTCCTTTTGTCATAACATAAAATTAATGTCTATACTAAAAGGCATTGTTCTAAAATGAAAAGAAAACAAATATTTCATTAAGATCTGCCCCCTAGTAATGTCGTAGCTGGAACATTTGGCAAAACATTTCCTAGGGATATTTCACCGAGATTTAATTCATAATTAAAATAAATATTTTTAGAATTTGTTTATAAATACACTGGTGATCTATTTTGACAATAAAACACTAAAGCAAGTTGACCTTGTTTTTTTCATTTATTTACACTGATGATTATATAGTTTCGTTTTATTTAATGTTACATATGTATGATGGCTTAATAGATAAATTATAACAAACTATTACATAGGTGGAGGGTATCCATTGGTCGCTATCTGATTCAGAGAATTTCTTGAATAAAATGTTAAAAGGAAACTTATTTTGTATTCTGGTTGTTTGTGGTGGTATTATGCCGAAACTCTGTGCTCATAGTGAAGGAATTTGGGATACGTTTGAAAAGGAGGTAGTAACTAGATAGATAATGTGTTGCTCTGTAGTCTCTAACAATTTAAATTCTTTATGTTTATTGGTGACTTACTTGAAGCTTATGAAATAATTCTGAATAATTGGTTTTATATTTGGTTTTATATTTCCGTGCGATGGTCACTGAAAGTGAAGGGATAAATGCTCGTTAGGAATCGCCTTCCGCTTTCAATTACTTCTGAGCTCAGGGGCCAGCGGCCTGATCTCGCTTTCGCTTCTTGCTCACCACAGCCCCTAGAAGGTGTACCGCCTACGCGCATTGTAGTTCGCGTCGCAGTGCTCCCAATGTTGCACAAAAACTATTAAAATGTTCAAAAAATGTACATAACCTTAATGAAAAAACTAAATATGGACAACAAATTTCATTTGAAGGGAAAATCTATTTATTGTTTTTTGTAGATGTACTACTAAATCCAAAAGTATTCTTGATGTAGGAAGACGCCGAAAAAATCAAATTTTCGAAATTTAAAAAAAATCAGAGTTAAGAGTGAAAATCGAAACTATGCCACATTTATAAGTGTATTTTACTCTATTATTACGAGAAATTTGAAGACAATGTTTGGAGCCGTTTTTACAAAACGTTTGAATACGTCCAGCTGCCTTCATGTAAAGTCCGAATTTTAAAGAAAATTTTTCAAAATATCAAACCACCTTCTCGGGCCAGGGGTTTCTTCAATTCGAAAAAACATCGCACGTATGGTTTAGGCGCCAGTGCTCTTCACAGACGGACAGTAAAACGGGCGTATTGAAAACAACAACTTTTTCGGTATCAGGAGACCCCAAAACGTGTACTTCCGTTGAAATCTCGAATTTTCCACAGTATTACATAACTTTCCGTATACTACGTGTATTATTCCGTATATTACTCCGTATTAACGTACAACGTACATATACGCGAAAGTAAAAGTGCAAGTTGGTTTCTGAAGAACAGCGTGGTCATGGCAACCTCGTGTCTATTCTGAGATTACAGAAAATAAAGGCCACAGAATAACTAATGGTGCTACAATAGCACATACTTTCTAGCCTTTTTCTAATTGCTCCGCTAGTTTATATAATACTACATAAACCTGCAAAAGTGTTTTCAATCGGCAATTTTCTTTCATACGCCGAGATCGAACTTAACTACTCTGAGTTAACTGTCCGTGTGCCTTACCTCCACATTATGGAATCGCTGATAGTTTTGAATTAAAAATGTAATTGTCTCAACCCAATATTCTCAACTCGCAATTGTATAAATTTCAGAAATATCAACGAAAATGAGACCTACGCCATTCTTTAAGTTCCCTTCTTTAATACGTCTTATACCCTTACATAATAAATGGAAACAATAAAGAAACTAGTCATGTTAAAACAGCACGTATTGTCACGCAAAATAACGCTTAACCTTATTTCAAAAAGCTATCTTTAAGGAACATATTTCATTGGGAGAAAAAAATTTCTGTCTATTTTTTTTAGTTGTAGGAAGACGCCAAAAAAATTGTGAACTTCGGCAATTTTCGAAAAATCAGGATTTTCAAGGAACATGAGACCTGCTTAATTCTCTTGACACTATTCAACAACACAATGTAATAAAAATTGATGTTGCCATTTTTTTATATTTAAAAAAAGTTCTAGGCACTTCATGTAAAGAACGCTCCAAAATTAAAATTCCGTTTTGAAATTCAAGGGGTCGTGACATCAGCCAGATCGATTGGAAAATGTCAATTTTGGAGAAAATCGGCTGAACGATTTAGCCGCTAGCGTTGTTCATAGACAGACGTTTTGCCGTCTCTCGATTTTTAAGTACGAGGGACCCACCAAACATTGATTGTGGCTACACCACGTATTAGAGGATATTTTTTCTAAATTTAGCAATTGGATTTACCCACTTTTTGTTACAAGGGCCCTGTAATAAGAGTTTTTCTGCTCTACTCCGAAGCGAGAGAGCAAAAAGTAAGAGCCGGCGGAGTGCTACGTGGAGCCGTCGTCCCGTTGCGACCATCGCCCTCGCCCTGGCATCTCGTTGACCGGAGCCACGAAGCTCTTGGCGCGCGGGCGGGGCAGAGGGCCCGCCCGCTCCCTCCGACTGCCCGAGCTCCCTCGCTCCGCGCAACTGCAAAGTGCAGAGCGCCGCGCGCTGAATATTAGAGAGGGGGGAGGGGCGGTGCGCTGGCTAGATGCGCGAGGATATTTCATCACCCCCTCTCACACTCCACGTCCATTCGCCCGTGCCCGTGCCCGCGCCCGCCACACGGAGCTCTCCATCACTTGTAGCAACACACCGTTTCCACAAGACGTTGGCGAGAACAAATTGCTTGGTTTTGCTGCAATTCCCAGAATCAGTTCATGCAAGATAGAAATGTTAAAATGACCCTTTTCTGTTACTTTCATTTTTTATTATAGTAATAAACATTCTAATAAATGCTTTAAACTGATTTATTACATTATTGTATTTATGTCGACGGTGATATTAATTTTCAGTCTATCCTCTAATGATGTAAATTTCAGTCATTTTTCATCTTCATTTTCCGAAGTAATAACCTTTGAATGATCGCTCGAAGATTGAAGTATGAAATCTAGCTAGTGCGTGCCTCGTTTCATGAATTGTGTACTTCACCTGCAGCAATGATTGTGATATCGAATTTCTTAAGGGTGCGCCGACGAATTCTAATTTACAGGCTGTTGCCTTTTCTCAATTTAAAGTGCTCAGCGCAGTTGCCTCCTCCCCTTTGCAATGCAAATCAACCTCGCGGACGAGTAAGAGTTTGCGAGAAGTGCTTGACGAGTTTTGACTTCGTCATAGGATTACTCTCAGCACTTCTCTGACAATTTCGTTTTCCTCATTTTATACGTGTACAAATATAATATTTTATATATTATTAGAAACCTATTTGATAATCCATATTTTTTGTCCGTGTTGCGAAGAATGTATTTGCTTTTTCAATGTATTGATGTATTTTCAAAAGTTGGAATTCATTTTCGGCGTCTTTCTATAATTATGAATAATAGTGGGGCTACAGAATGCACAGACTTTCCCATATTAGTTTTCTATTTACTGTGGTCTCGGCCTGACACATACTCTTGCCAGCTGCCATCTACCGCAGCCCAAAGGTGATAATGACGGACGCTGTACGTTCGCGTTAATAACTAATATTTTTTTACAAGCTTACAGCTAACATACGCATCGGGCATCGTTGGTACATTTATGTAAAACGTGAATTCACAGAATTCAATAAGAGAAAGCTGTTTTTTTTTAAATGTTTGAATTAAAAAGAATTATGTATTTTTCGCGCTTCGTTTGTTTACGAATTATTTAAATGGTAGGTGAAGTGTCAGACAGAAATTGTCATTTTATAATATCGCTGTTGCTGTTATCGCACCTGTACTTTCTTAATGAAATGTGTTCATTAAAAACAGATCTTCAAATAAGTTCATGTTGAATTTTTCGAAAAAAAGAGTATTTTTTGTGTAATTTAGCGACCTGATTCAAATGTCCTACGCTTCATGAACACAATTCAAGAGGTGTTTGGAAGCTATTGCTATTCTTATAAAAGAAATTATATTGAAGGAAGGTAATGAATTTAATTTAAAACTTAAAAATTACTTCTATATTTCAAGATATTTTGATTGCTGATTATGGTATGTTTCATTTATAAAAGTTAGAAATGACTTTGGTTCTTGGCTATCGAAATAAATGCAGGCATGCACCACAGGTGCTACGTTTGAATTGATTGGGTTTGGATTATATTAGCATTATTTCCAATACTTTACATAAAGAAATTGAATACCATATATTTGTACAAACATTTTAAATTTAATTTAATATTTGTGCAATTTTATGCCGCTTTTTATAGTAATATTTCTCTTATGAACAGATCCCTTTAAAATTTTAGGCAGCAGACAATTTTTTCAATTACTTTATTTCATAACCATTTAAATTTAATCTTACGTCTGTTTTCCCAATCTTCAACAAAACAACGAAATTAAAGAAATTTGTGTAATGCAATGTAATTGATGTAATAAATCTCACGCCATTGTTATTAAAATGTTAACAGGTATTATATGTATGTATAAGGTATTTATTGATTTTTTCATTTGTGGGAAGATTTGTTTCAATTTGTTTACAACTAAGATTTTCGAAAACTCAAAAGTTTTCTTCGAAAATGAGCTCAGAATTGCATGTTTTAGAAACGTTCACATTACATTTTCTCAAAAATGCTTCAAAACATTCAATGAAAGTTTGCAGATAGCAGATTCCATCCATCTGTAATATTGTTAGTCATAAGTCAGTTCTACCGTTAGGGGACCAACAAATTGAGAAAATGAGAAAAAATTCGTGCCGATAGTTGGAGAGAGGGAGTAGTAAAACAAAAAACTGGCCGAGATTCTAAAAAAATGAGTAAACCAATTGGTATGGGAATATCTGTGCCATTTTGTATCACCACTACATTCTTTGTCTCCCCCATAAACATAGGCAAACACCAACTCATAATATTCCGACACAATAAATTGTATTAATGCCGATACAAAAATGTTCAAACTTGAAGCGTTTTCCTTGAGAAAACATTTGGAGTAATGCCGCCTTCTGGAATTCAAAAAGAGAAAACGGAAGTAGAAACAGACCCAACTAACTTCTCCATGTAATTGAGAGAAAGGCTAATTAATTTTCGAAAAGCTACACTCCTGGTGTCTTTTCGCGTTACGACCACTCCACCTGGTGACGCACGTGCCGAGACTCACAATTGGAGTGGAACATTTCTGGCAGAAGAAGAAAGTGTAGAGTTGCACCTAACGAAGTTCTTGGAGCGTGAGGCTTTAAACACTCAGACCCAAAGACTTTATCGCTCCACGCTCTTCAAATGTCGCGATATTTAAAGTCTGAGCTCTAAGTTCTAGACTAACTCGTACCAAATTGAAACAACGATTTTTCAAGGCAGCAAACAATAAATGACATTGCCAAATATTGTAAGATTGTGTTAAGATAAATTAGTCTGTTTAACTCAAGTGTGATAAAGTAGATAATTGGCTCACGTTGCTGCATCCAAATCTTTGTGTCGCTTCCAGGACGCCCGATTGTCCTCTTACACCCCTAGAGGGCAGAGTTGTGGGATTAGTTCACTCAGAATCAGCCTGCAGTCTTCCCATTGAATCGAACGTGAACGATCTGAAGCCCGCGGCACCGGGGACGTTTGCCCACGCCGCGGCAGAAGCTCGCGAACGTCAATCATCAGGGCTCTTTGCCGATGACGGACAAAGGGACCGAAGCAGGTACCCGCTGCGGTCCCTTTGTCCGTCGTCGCCGGAGAGTCGGCGAAGAGCCCTGATGATTGACGTTCGCGCGCTTCTGCCGCGGCGTGGGCAAGCGGCAGTTCCGCTCTCGCCCCTGGTTGCGCCCGCCGCCGCCGCCGGCTGCCCTTTTACTTCCTTTTTTTCTTTTGTCCCCTCCACAGTAACCCTGTGAAGAAGGGGAATTTATTCTCTTTAAATTTTGTACATTGTACTGCTGCCTTGCAGCTTAAGCAGCTAGAGGAGGGTCTTTTTCTTACAGCTAATTTTACATTCTAGTCCTAAAGTTAACTTACTTGCACTTTGGCATTGCTAACTTACACTAAGATCAGTTTTGTTATACTATATACGACATAAATTGGTGTTTTACGGGTGATGTAATTTTTCTTTTTATCTACATTCACATTTCATATTTTACTTCCTCAAAGTAAGGCCGCATTCACATACAAGCAAAACGAGCACGTGCTTGGGGGCCCTGCACTGACTTTCTTTCAAAAGTGGAGAGCACATGAGTCTAAATAAGTCGCCAACTCTTAGTTACACAGAGATTGCCAGAAAAAATGTTTGTGCACAACCGTTTCCAAATCATTTAGGGACGGTTTCTTTTCCTCGTCTGAAACTTTTGTTTTGAGCGGGGGGGGCACCTACGTGATCTGCTTGGGGGCCGGTGGACCGTACATCCGTCCCTGCCTTGAAGTGCAGAACAAACTAAAAGATAAGGTGCTTAGGACATTATACGTCCGAGAACAAATTCACTTTAGAAGGTACTCCTGGCTATGCCGCCTACCCGACAACTCTGTCGTACGCCTGTTCGCTATGCACGCGATACATATTTTTATGTGGGAACGATATTTATAAGTATCATGAACATCAAACTAGGAACATGAAGAAGATGAGTGTCCCCGAGACTTTGTGATTTGTATTTAATTTGACCATTGTAATGTCAGCTCTTTGAGGTTTTTTCTTTTTGAATGGACATTTTATAAATAAGCTCACTTGAAAGTTGAAGGGTGCTGTTGCAGCTGTAAACTCATTAATGCAAGTCTTTTGTTATCTCAATTGAATCTTGAATAACAATCTAAAATACTGTGACAGTCAAAAACAATAGAGAAAAGACGAGACAAAATATATTTATTTTTCTTTGTCACCATACCACGTACGTAGTAAAGAGAAAGCATTGTAATGGTACAGAAGATATCGACGATTTTAGGGTAGCAGCGTTTTGTGGGTATTTTCAATCGAAAAAGTGAGTAAATCTTGTTCCCGTATTGGTAAATTACTTCACCTAAGACTTTGTATCGTCAAAATTTACGTTTTGTGAGTCTTTGTTATCGACAATTCGTTTAACTGCAAAATGTCTGTCTGTGGTCAACACACTTGGTTTTCCCCGATGAGAACGAACTCGATGCCCAGCGAATTTGAAACTGATATTTTGAATTGGGAATTTTCTTACATGATGCCTCAACATTTTCAAGATTTTCTCAAAAAAGCTCCAAATTATTTGGTAAAAATTATTCGTCGGGTAGGACACTTAAGAATGGCGAAGGTGCCTCATTCTTTAAAAACTGAATTTTCAAAAATTTCAAAAGTTGATTTTTTTCCGGCGTTATCCCACAACTACAATATTGATGATGGAGAATTTTCTCCTTGATGAAATCAGACCGTCAAAGGCAGATATTTAAAAAAGGTTATGGACAACTTGTTAAAAAAATATGAGTAGTTTTCACGGACTTTTTGCGTGAAATGTAGGCAATCTATGAACGATAGTTATTTCAAAAACAGCTCCAAATTTTTGCTTATTTCTTTCCCTTGTATGTTACGCTTGGTAAAAGAATTGGTCCTGGTTCCGTTTTTGGCGAATTCTCTGTATTTTCGAAAATTGAAAATTATTGACATTACACAAAGACAATGTCAGGAATTTTTATTAAATGAATCTGTTATAAAAATATTAGATCTTAAAAAAGGTCATGCTTAATTTTTTTGAAAAAAGTTTTTGCGTAAGTTTTACGTGAAATGAATGCTATTTAATTTTTTTTCTCAAAAGTAGCTCCAATTTTTTTCCAACTTTTTCAAAGATGTTTTATCAAATGTCGTAGGTCACATTTTCGAAAAATGCAAAAGTATGTTCGAAATAATGCGAGAAAGTATGCGCTGTTGCGGCACCATTAGTTTAAGAAACGACCATTCGTACACAGGCGAACGTTTTGCTATCAATCGATTTTTCAGTATCAAGGACTCCCAAAACGTGGATTGTGACTACACAACGTATTAGAAAGTGTAATTTACTACATCCAGGGTCACGATTTACCCGCTTATTCGTTACTGGGGCCAAACAATACGAGTTCATGTCAAGGTTGTTTCATTTTCTCTTTATTGAGAAACTAAAGATTAATGCGTACTTATATTTCTTAAATTTATGAATAAACGTCTTCCTAGAGTTTACTTTGCTGTGTTCTTTTGTGTTAAAAAATTTCACAAAAGTAATTTTTAACCCTGCAACTGCACACTTATTTTTTGTTATATAAACTGTACTATGGGGTCTCATGGACCCCAAAGACTTTTATCATTACAAAAAATTCTTAAAATACTTCAAAAGTGTGTTATTGCATTAAATTTTCATTTAAAAAGCCCGAAAACAATAAAAAACACACGAATTGAATTTAAAATGTAAAATTTATCATTTTAACGCTTATTCTTTCTTCAGATTTTAACAGTGTGATTTCAGATACACGTTAAAATTACATCACATAACAATGCATAGGAAATAAAAATGTTATGAATTCGCTTTGTCACATCTGATTAACATTATAGGAGAATACTATTTCTATTTTATCATTTGTATGCAGAACAATCATAAACTTCACACTAGATTCCAATACCTTAGTTGCACCTCTGGCGAAATAGCATCTACTCTTGAAGTATTGGCACCAACCGAGACTGTATGTAGTATGAGGGCAAGCCAACGATGTAATTCAAATTTACGTAAACGGCTATGTGACTGTCGTCAGATATTTCTACACGGTGTGGATTTTGAATGGTATTGAGATCCTGTGGACCCCAGTGTGCAGTTGTAGGGTCTTCCCACGAGTGGCGGAGTCGCGCTGCTGTGACGTTTGGTGGCGGACTCCCTCGTTCGCGCCACCGCTAGCAGAACATAGTTTTAAATGGTGGTCTTCCCACTGGGCCACTGAGAGGTGGCTACACCTGGTGCCCCCTTTCGTTCGCTCCTCTGCCGCCGGAGCCCAAAGCGGTGGCGGTGCGAGGATCCTTCCCTGTCCATGTGGGTGTCTTGGCTCATAAAATCCTCTGGTCGAAGACGGGTTGCCGAGCGGGCCCACGCGCTTTTGTTGACATTGTTTCTAACGACTCCTCTATATCGCGTGGCTTCTACGAGGCTTCCTCCGTTGTTGACGTGGCACTGAATGTTGACGTGGCGTCGTGTGTGTGTTGCAGGGCGGTGCCCGGCGCTCCTCGAGTGGAACGTGTGCCCGCAGCCAGCCGTGCCCTGCCGCAGCGACGACGATTGCAGCGCGCCCTCCGGCCTGTGCTGCGACACGCCTTGCGGCGCCGCCTGCGTCAAGCCGCTCTTCACAGGTCAGCCCTCTCTCCCTCCTGTAGCGTCGTGCCACGCTCAAACCTCCGGATGCTGAATAAAGGGCGGATTGATGACGCACTGGGATTTTCCGTGGCTTTGGGGCTTTGGGGAGGAGGCAATGGGGGCGGTGGGTAGAGCCAAAGGGCCTATATAAGACCAGGAGAACAACGCCCCAGTCTTCTTGTGCTAGCGGCATCGGCGACAGGTGATGCGCGTGTCTGTGCGTGTAGGTGCACTAGGGCGAGGGGTCGGCAATTCATTGCCGTGACTTGAGAGACGCGCAGATGGTCTCAACGTAGAGCGGCTTCATACAGGGAACATCGGTGGTTTGTTGCGGTGTGGTAGCCGTCCTTAAATTATCTCTCCTAGTAGTGGGTTTATTTATTTAGTTTATTGTGAGCAGGGTAGTTGTTAAATTGAGACTACGGTCTAGATTGTTAATAAATCGACTGTTTTACAAACCACTCTCGTCTGCGTTCGATTACACCCGTATGGCGCCACACTCCCTTCCTCTCGATCCCTGTGCGCCGCCCGGTGCAGCCGCTGAGAGGGTGGTGCGCGTGTGTGTGTGTGCCGCAGGGTGCGAGCAGGTGCAGCGTGAAGCGCAGCAGCGAGCGCGAGCGCTGGGCGCCGAGGAGGGCGCCGCGGTGCGGGTGCCCCGCTGCACGCCCAAGGGGGACTTCGAGAAGGTGCAGTGCGACGCCGCCCCCTCCCCGGCCTGCTGGTGCGTCGACGCCGCGGGCTTCGAGGTGCCTGGCACGCGCGCGCCCGCCCGCGCGCTCGTCAACTGCTCCGGTACGTCAGCGTCACTCCCTCTGCGCACAGTGCTATAAGCCAATGTGACACGGCAGCTGTTGCCTTGGGCACCGACGCTCTTTGACCCGTGTCAACTGCTCCGGTACGTCAGCGCCACTCCCTCTGCGCACAGTGCTATAAGCCAATGTGAGACGGCAGCTGTTGTCTTGGGTACTGATGCTCTTTGACCCTTGCGTCCCTGTGTATGGTGGATCCTGGACAAAACAATAGGCAATGGACCCTTCTAATTTCAAAGAAAAGTTTGGCGTCCTTGCAATTCATAAACAAAATGAACTTCTCCAATAGCTGATAGTGGTTAGATTGGTTATTTCGTAATTCTGAGCGCGTCAACTGCTATAGTCAGTAGTTGCATATGTGTAGTGCTTGCTTTACTCCGGGAGGAGGAAGTGATGTTTCTCTACTCTCCAAATGGAAGTTCTGTAGTTTTGAACTATGACAGAATAAGCCATTTCTTCTTGATCACATTTGTCTGACAAGAGCTGTCTAAATACAACTGTATTTACAAAAATATTATAAACTTGTATTACCAAATAAACTGAAATTGTATAACGTAATTACATAGTTATATATAGAGATTAATACCACCATCACAATGTTGTGTGATGGGACAATAGAGTTTTCTGTTCATACTGCAGTGGAGAGTTGAGAAGAATAGTGGCTTTTTATATATTGCATATCTCAACCACTCAATATCTCTTTTAAGCTTCTGCATAGGCACAACTCAAACTGGGCCCATTCTTTAGATTTCTCTAGAGCTGCCCATCAACTGCTGATCTAAATAATTATATTGAAATTGATTCTGTGTCTCTCTTTATACTTTTATTATTATATTTTAAGGTAATACTGTTTTCCCCCTCTTATTTATATCTTATTTAATTTTAACTTTGGCTAGTTCAGATTTTATCATAATATACAACCATACTTACTTACCTCGCGGCTGAAATAATGATATAGGTTAATTTGTCTTAATGAGCATGAAAATGATCATTTATATGTGGACATGGCTGGTAATAATTTTGGGAAAACTGGTGTTGGTTGTTGCTTTCTTAACATACAAACGTACTATTATATGACGGCACTGAATTCAGAATAAAGTTACAGCAGTATAATAGTATCCATGGTAACTGGTGTTTTAATTAACTAAATTCATGTTGATTTTAGCTACACATGGGTGATCTGTTCTTTGATTTTATACTATCTTTCGTAAATAATATTCTTTAATTTTCATATACCCCTATTTAGATCCGTATTTTATTTATACTTTAATTAAGTCAATAAAATATTGATATTTTAAATGGCTATCTTTACTTTAATTTATGTATAATTGAAACTTAATAATATTATTTAATTTAAACATTCTTGGCTTTGTGTTAATATTTTTGAATTTCTTATTTTACATGCTTTTCCCTGGTTTGATGAATTCAGCTTTCTGGCATTCTATGCATCTTGTCCTTACAGCTACAACCAAATTGCATCCATTTTCAGGTTTCCGCACTAATTGTTTTTGACTTTCGTCATCTGAAAGCTATCTATCATGACTTCTCCACAACCTGTATTATTTTTTATAATAATTTCATTTTACACAAAGCGCATGAAGGTGCTTCACTTTATTCAGAATTCACAACTTTTTAAGGTTCCAAATTCAAGTGAGCCACCCTTTCTCAAAAGATTTGTAATTTTTCAATTTCTCAAGGTGATTTTATTTAATTGTAATGCCTTGTTCTACATTCCTTAATAAATGTTTATTCACTTTTGTTTTTATGTTTTATCTGGGAAACTGTAGTCTATACATTTAAAGTATAAACATTTAGTTCTAAGCTATGTAATAAAAGTGAAATTTGACCCAGCAAATTTTCCAGAACTTGTATACTTGTTATTGTATGTGAAACAAAATTAACTTTCTTTTGAAGAGAATTACTTAATTTTTGTTTATAATTCACTGATAATGAAAAATCTATTGAATGAGGAATATATTTACTGTACATTCTTTCCTAAAATACTCTGCAAATAAAATATAACTTTTCTGAAATATTTAATTTGTTAGGAAACATTCAGTTGTTGATTATGTAAAATTTAATTATTCCCTTTTATCTCTTTCAATCAATTTATAGGGTATAAATTAATGTTTTCAGATCCTAAACCTTGTGGTAGTCATACATGTCGCATGCTGTGCCCTCATGGGTTTGCCCTGTATGATGATGGATGCCCTAAATGTGAATGTCGAGACCCTTGTGCTGATGTTAAATGCCCTGGAAAACTCAGCTGTCAACTTGAAGATGTTGCTTGTGCCAAGCAACCTTGCCCACCAATTCCAAAATGTATGTATGTTTGTGAAAATAAAAGAAGAGAAAAATATATAGAAGAAGAGATAAAATAATACTATAGAAAATTAACTGAAAAAATTACCACTTCTAAATTAAATATGGTTGTCGATTTAAGAATACATTGAACACGTTTTTATTTATGAAAAAAGAAAGAAAAGTACTATGTTTAAAATAAATTGGTGTTGTGACAAAAGTTCCACCTTAATAATCAAAATACTCTAGAAACTTCTTATAAATCATAAATTGTACAATACTGTTATAAAATATGTGATATGCCCAATATTGTAATAATCAGTCATGAGAAAATGTACATTCCTCATCATCAACTAAGAAGAAGTAATGTTTTAGGCAAAAGAGCACGCAGTCTGGAGAATGTGTGCCCCACTGGAGAGCCCCTTATGATATCAGGCAGCCCACGACCTTTTCTTTGTGGTGTATCCGCAGGCAAACCTCAGTGTCCACCTATGTTCCAATGCCTAGTGCAATCTGGTGAGTGTGTGTACATATTTATTATGATAACTAATCTTCATAATTTAAATTGTTTTATAAAATAGCATAACAAGAACAATCAGTTCCTAACAATAATTTGTTGAGTTGCTGTCTTCTGTAAATGTTTGCATGCAAGAAACATAATCATGCCAAACTTTTTGTTAACTTTTCTTAATTGTTCAAAATATATAGTATGTTTCAAAAAACTAGTAGCCACAATAGTACAAATGTAAAATGCTAGCTGTGTTACTTGTGATGACCATGGCATTTTGTCATAGGCAATGATTACGGAGTGTGTTGCCCTGCCTCCATGCTGCTGCAAAAGCCTGGCAAGTGTCCAGCACCCAGCACCGACAGTGACAACTCACAGACAGTGTGTGGAAGCAGTTGTGAACATGACTTAGACTGCCCGACCATGCAAAAGTGTTGTCCTTCAGACAAATGTGGCAAGTTCTGCAGTCAACCTCAGAATGTAACAGGTAAAGTGTAGTGGTTTAAGGTAAAACAGTTCTATTTGCTGATTATACAAAATAAAATAATTAAAGACATTGTCATTGCCAACAATATTATTTAATGCAATAGCAGCTTTCGATGGCTTAGCCATCATCAGTTGTCTGCTGGATGGAAGCCACAGGTAGTCGGTTTTGTGGCTTCCATCCAGCAGACAACTGATGATGATGGCTAAGCCATCGAAAGCTGCTATTGCATTAAATAATATTGTTGGCAATGACAACGTCTTTAATTATTTTATGAAAAATGCCAAAGATATCACACCACAACACCTATGATTATACAAATGTTCTTTGCAAAATGTGCACTTGACTAGGTGAAAATAATAACAATTTTTGGTCTTTTAGTTCTATTACATATGACATGGAACAATCATCTTGAATTGAATTCAAAATTACTTTATCTTACATGCCCCCCATTTTTTCAAATTCAGTAAGGTTTCATGCAACATGTGAACTTTTTGTAATCTGTCCCACCTAAGATATGACAAAGATATTGAGATAATACTGTGGACAAAGAGAAAGGGTCCATTAGCACAGCGGTTCTTGTTGATGAAAGAAAAAGTCTGCTTTGAAGTTTCCTTGGTCCTTCATAATAGCAGCAGCATCTGATTAAAGGAAATTGGAGTTCTTGTGGCATTTCCTATACCAATAGACATGTAGTCGTAATCTTTGTACTGATGAGTAACACCTGGATGTTCAAAAAACAGAGTGTATTACATGAATAATAAGTAAGTCATCCAATGATTGGATTGCCATCTCTCTTCATTCAGCTCAGAATGTTTGTGTTGCATTGCTTATTCTTTTAAGAAACTGAGGCTGAAGTCTTATTCTGAGTAAAGTGCAAATTTTTAGGGAATGATGATATTTGTTATTTACACTTTAAAGCATTACAGAGTAATCATATTTTTTTAGAAAAAGAATCAATACCATCATGGTTTTGTACACAGTTTAACATTTTTCACGATGATGTTTTAAAAATTGATATTATAACTTCAAATTTAAAGTCAAATCTTATTGGCTGTAGAACTGTTTTTATTCTCCCAGTAACCACAAGGAGTATTAAAAATGAAAAAAGTATTTATTTTTATTTTGGAAAATAACACTCATACATTCATAAACCTGTGTGTATTTTTATGTTGCATACTGTAGCTGAATACTAATTTTTTTCAGGGTCTGTAAACGTGATTTTGACAAGATTTCTTATCCAGTTTTCCTTATCCGTGTTGAGATCGTCTTTTGCCACAGTTTTAGTAAATGTTGTTTTTTGTCACACACCAAAAATGTCACTTTTCCTCCTAGATTACATATTCTGCAACTACATCAAACTCTCATTGCACTATTTGCATTATTTATTCTCAAAGTTTCCATGTTTCTTGCGCATCATAGTTCATCATCTTTTTTGGGTAACCCTTTACACCTCTTATTCCTAATTGTCAGCCCTCAGAGTGATCAAGTTGTCTGAGGGAATGTGAGCTTGAAGGGATGAATTACAGAATCGAAGGTGTCTTGTAGTGTTTCATACTTGCACCTACCTTCCTTATACAATCTTTTGTTTTTCTCGAATTTCAGAATGCCTACAACAACAAATGTTGGCAGAATTACTGATTGTGAATGAGCGAGAGGGCAAGGGCTATATACCACAGTGTGACCCTGAATCTGGGCAGTTTGAAGCCAAGCAGTGCAGTCGGAATGGCCTAGTGTGCTGGTGCGTGGATGTGCTGGGGAACAAAGTTCCTGGCTCCATGGGGCCAGGAGACAAGGTTTCCTGCACTGCAAGAGCAGAGGGTAAGGAAGCAGATCAATACCTTTATGGTTAAGAATTGTTAGGCCAACACAAAGAGAAAAAACTCACGATAATATAGAAAATGGTTGGTCTGGAATTAAAAGATTTGCCTAATTGAAAGTAATGTGAAATGTTTTGAATAAATGTGTTGAATGTTATTGAATTTTATAATCTGTCATTAAATTACTTATCATCCTTTTTAGTTTATTTTCAAACAATGTTTCTGATTTACTAAAAGTTATTTGGTGAATTACTTCTCAAATGAATACCTAATGAAGCAAGTTCTATCTTGCATCATTCAATAAGCTATCTATTCTGTATTTCAGAGTTATACTCTAACAACTTTTTGCTGTTGTTTTCATTGTTTTATAATAAAAGAGTTAAAGAAAATATTGTATTGAAGTAAGAGTTATCATTATTTGTGTTTGAATAAATAAATACTTAACCCTTTGTTAGATGTATATTATAACTCTAGATATGTACATATATATATCAAAGTATGTGCGTATTCTTTAAAAATTAGAACAGGAAATTTCAAAAAAAACTAAATCCAAATTAAAATCAAATTTGATACGAAGACAATACAAAAATTGTAATGTAATTTACAATGGAAAATAATAGAAAACAATACATTCTAATTTTACAAGCGGCAGTATAAGAAGGCTAAAATAAAAAATCATTATCAAAAACTTACCAGAAATTAGGCTTTGTAGCCTGTTTCTATTGGTAAAATAAAAATCAATAATAAAATAGGAAGAAAGAACGACTTACAGAAAATATATTTTGAAATGATATTGAAACTTGAGCTGCTTTCATTCATCATTGTTTGGGGTGTCAAACATGAAACAGAACAGAAACTATAGAGTTATTAGTTTATATTGATGTAGTTGCGTATTTATGATGTTTATATTAGTTTGTATTGGAAAAAATGTGATTTATTAGGAAAGTTTTCAGTTTATTTTTGTGTATTGAATTTAGGTTTTTAAATTCATTTAGAGAGTTAGTTACGTAGTTAAGGGTTCTTTTTTGAAAGAGTGAAGTTCAACTGTGAGGGACATGAAGATTTCTTTATTCTCTTTTGTCTAGGATCATAATTATGAACTTCTGCGTTTAGGGTAACAGAAACTTTGTTTGTCATAAGGAACATTTTTTGTGAAGATTACTATTTAAAATATGTTCACTAAGTGGTAGGATTTTTTTTAGAACAGTGGGAATGCAGGACTGTTGTTTGTGAGCGTTTGTCGTTATTCTCTAGATTCAGTTTTGGGTGATGAAAGTGTACATACTTTCTGAGCAATTTCTCCGGAATATGTTTCCAATATTTTTTGATTGTAAATGATTATTTGTTAAGTACACTGTTTGTAAATTATCCAAGTTATAATTTCACTTAGCATAACAAGGCTTGGTAAGCTTGTTATTAGGATCTGTAATGTGAGACTTCCACTTTAGATCATCTTGAAGCCAGTAGCTAGAGAGAATCCTGAAATATGTGTGCTATTTCAGTTATTGTTCAGTTAACTAATGTTCAATGAAAGATATTGTTAAGTGTTGGAGGTCTTGTTGAAGTAATATTAACAAATCTGAAAGCATGTTTCTTAAGAATTGAACATTTTGATGTAATAAATAAGTATAGATGTGTTTTTGTGTTACGAGCTTTCCTTTTAAATGCAGTTGCTACAGGTCACGGTGGTCTGTGGTTGCAAAGAAAGTTGTGCTGTGGATGAGTGTTAGGAACAGAGCCTTTCAACTCCCATATAAAGTGGTAGAAACCATTACAGCGATGCGCTCTCCTGCAGCACCTTCTTAAAGAAAATTCCTTCTTACAAACTGGTGCAACTGATACTTAAAACATGCATGGCTGTTGCGTAAGTTTCCAGGACGCAAGCAGATCCATAATGTCACAAATGATAGCGGTGATGTTCATGCTTTCTTATATGTGCATATGAAGAATAACTGAACATTTAAAAGACACTTTTCCTGTTTCTCATAAATTAGCCAATTTTTGTGTCCTATTTCTCATAAATTAGCCAATTGTTGTTGGCTAGTCTAATCTGCAGCTGCACCAGGCGATATTAGCGCCTCCTAGAGTAGTACTCTCAAGCTTTGTCCTTGGTTTTGACGGAGGGTTCAAAGGCCCTGGCCAGGACTTTGGGAGGAAGTTGTGTGAGACAGGTGTGGCTAATGTGATAGGATTGTTGAACCGGATTATATTAATCATGTTTGTGTGCCTGTGCAAAAATAACTGTCCTCCATGATATTATCACGATATTTCCAAATATTCTTTATCTTCTTTGTGATAATGATAAATTGATCAAAATGTGTAGTTACAGGACTTGAACATTTTGTACAATCCATATCCATTAGAATTTGAACAATGATTCCTGCATCCCTAAAATGTTCCACATTTAGTATGTTATGCAAGGAATAGATAGACTTATTAAGGCCCTCAAACATCTTTAGTTTCTCAGCACCTATAACTTTTTCACCCATGCTTGTTTTTTGTGAACTTTGTTAATGATAAATTATTTTGTTTAAACAGGGAGAGGTGTGGGCCGCAGCCTATCATGTGATCGCAATATATGTGCACAGATGTGTCAGTATGGTTTCAAAGTGGGAGCGGATGGATGTCCCACCTGTGAATGTGACAATCCTTGTGAAGGCTTCGAGTGCCTGCCAGGAGAGGAATGTGTGGCTGTGAAAGATGGAGACTGCTCTGGCACCCTATGCTCAACTATGCCATTCTGTAAGGAACTGATACTATATTATTTTCAAACAAAAAATGGGGATTCTAGTGCAGATCTGTTTTTGGGCAGAGCATGGTGTTAATTTGTTTGAAGACATTGACTCGGGTCTTTTTGCACTAGAGGACTAACCTTTGTACCAAAAATAGAATTGAAATATTCTTCTTATTAATTAATACATCCCCTTTGTTGTCATTCCACCCACCGCAAGCAGAATGGCATCGTATGTATTACCTCAAACTTCAAAGGCGAATTAATGCTTTGCTATATGTGTCCAATTTCATGATGTAACTCCAGCTTTGGCCTATGTGATTAGCATAACACCTTGCGCCTGACCAATGCATGTAACTCCAAAGTACTTTAATCAATTAAAATGCACCTTGTTCCTTTGTACTATGAAAAATGTCTTTGTTCCTGCCTCTTATTCTTCGCCTTTGTAAACCGATCTTTGAACATTTGAGTCCGTTTGTTTGGCCGACCAAAATTTCAGCCAAAATTCGCTGGACTGTGACCACTGCCTAAATATCACCATGTCTGGAGGAGACTTCTAGTAACCTGTTGCTCTGATGGGTAGTTTTTCATGATTTCTCCAATCCATACCAGGTGATTACTGGAGCAGTACTCTAATAAATGGGCCACAGACCACATGCGATCTTTCCTTCCTTTTCTGTGTCCTATCTTTGATCCTTACTTAAGTGCACTTCACTACCATACATGCTGGGAGACCAGTTGGGAGCTTAGAGTTTGTCCCTGCGGTGTAAGAGTATTCAGAGAGGTGCCTTGCTGAAGGGAGATACCTGGTTGGGGAAAACGGAAAACTTTCATGTAGGTCTTCACCTAATATGTCACCCTGCAGCGGGTGAAGATCACCTCTTAAATGTTTGCAAAATGTGAAACTACAACACAAATTACAAACGATTAACTTTTGAAATGCAAGCTTATTTTCTAACACTTTGAAAATTAATGTAGTCTCAAAAACTCTGTGGGAAAAATGATAAATGTATGTTATGTAGTTTTGTTTGTGATCATTACAGAAAAAAGTTTAAAAATATGGGACATTGATTGGTGTGGGTTGACTCCATTTAAGATGTTCTGGGAACAAATATTAAAAGTGTTACATGAAGAAGGCCTACATGTTTAGGGTGTAGGAATTAAAAAATTGAATATATTTTCCTTCATGAATATTTTATAAAAGAAGAAGATAGTAAAAAGAATAGGATTGAAAATAAGTTTGTAGTGTACATTTCTACCTCACCATTCATTTCATCCAGTACAATACAATCATCACATAACAAATCAAAGTTAAAACTCTGTAGTTAATATAACAGTAACAAATTATAAAGATTGAAGTAATGAATTCATTCAATACAATGATTTAAGCCAACTACTGCAAGCCTGCAATTTGAGCCAACTATTACAAGGTGGTCAATGGTTCAACAGCTTCTAGTAAACCTCTTCATCTCTGCATTGTCCTGTAATCTATTATCATTTATTTGAACTTCTACAAAGTTAGTCATATTCATGGAACTCAAAAGAAGATCATAAGTCAAGAAACAAATACAGTTTAACCCAAATTGAGCAGGTCTTCCATTCAACTTCTGAATTTATTTCAGCTGAACCAAAGGAAATTGTGATACAACAATTTATCTTATTTGCAGTATCAATGTATCACAGAATCACAATGGCCATCGATTGGCTGTAACTCCATTTGGGAAATCTTCAAAATTTGTTAACTCCTAAATAAATTAGACTTAAGGGGCGCCAAAATGGCTTATCTCACCAGTGTAAGGAACATTTTCTCAGCAACTATTTAATTTATAAAATTGAAATTTTATGTGAGTGTAAATACATTATTTACATGTATTCTGAGGAAAAAATTAAATTAATTTAATTTTTAAAATATAAATTTTTGTCTAATGAAATCTTTTTTAATATTTTTTAATACTAACATTATTAAGAATATTGTCAAAAGTATTTAACATTTTATAAGTCCGCCTTGTTAAAGTACATAAACTGCTGTGCAACATGCCCTGTTAAAATTTGAACATCCTTATACTAATGGTTTTTGAGAAAAAGCCATAAAGATGAAAATATTAAACTTATGGGAAATGACTTATAAATTTTTCTGTCTATATGCTGGGCAAACATGAACACGCTAAAATTTTAACGCTATTCAATTGTCAATTGTTACCAGAAACAGTGTGTCCAACACTAGAAAACTACCTATTAACTTTTTCTTTGAATAAAGCAACACCTATGATGTTTCAAAATGGTCACCCCCCTTCCATGCCACATGAACTTAAAATACTTTCATCATATCTGCCCATTCTTGCTTCCCTTAACTTTAGCTGAAAGCATATTTGACATGTTATTTCTGTTTTTTTGCCATAAGGACTGCTAAAAAAGCACATTCTAATGATTTCCAGGTCGACCAAGAGCATCGTACATCAACCCATGCCACATGGGAACTCCTCTGGATGATCCGAACTCAGGTGACATGGTGTGGTGCAGAGATGGAAAATTTCCTGCTCTTAGTACAACCTGTCCCAAAAGTCATGAATGCACAGAAATTTCTGGAGTTGATGCTGCTGTGTGCTGCCCTCGAAGGGAACCTGTTGGTAGGAATCTTTTTTTTTTTTTTATTATTATTATTTAAAAATGAATACGATAAGACAGGTATAGAAATACAACATATAACATACCAAACAAATAAATATAAAGAACAACAAAACAATTAATAATTCACAAAATAATTCTTAAAATGCATATGGGCATTTGAACACACAGTTCTGAACATAATATTTGTAATAATTAGTACATATTGTAGGCTACAATTTAAATTTTTTTATTGCAAACACTTCTTTTCTAAAACTTAGAAATAACAATTAATTTTAAAATGTACTTCAATGAGGGCAATAAAAGTGTTTTTTAGACTGAGTTAATCTGTGAATCAATTTTTATTTCATCTATTATTAAAATGTCTTCCAAATGTTCATCACATAAGTTACATCTATACTTACATTCTTCATTTTCAAGAAACTAACTAACCAAATAAGGACAAAAAGTTCTGGAAAAGTTTTTAATTTTTCAATAAAAGACCTTTGGGAGTTGTTTGTAGAATTCAATAAAATTTCTTTCTCAGAATATGTTCTGCATTACATCATCAGCTTTGAGGACAATAATTTCCATTTTGTATGGCTTCTGGAACTTGCTCAGTATCTCATAAAAACATGTTTTAAAAAATATTATATCTCTGGTGTTAAAATCCAAGTTGGTGAATCTATTTTTGAAGTGCATTTTCAGTTTTGGAAACATTTTTAAAAAAATGGAGGTGGGAAATGAGAATCATTTTTTGCAGTTAGTAACTTACAGGTAGGGTAGTGTGCAAAAACAAAGTAGAAATCTCTAGTAGAAATCTCTTTGTCTAGAAATAATATTTTCTACCTAAATGCCTTGATATAAATGTATAGGTCACATATGAGGTTATTTTCAGGGAGGAGAATAAAGAAAACTCGTCTATCAACAATAAAAACTCACAGGCATTTAAATGTTGTTTATATTGGATTTACATTGGTTTGACATTTGTGATGTGACTAGTATGTGAACCAAAGAATGTGTAACAATAAGAAATCAAATTGTTATATTTTGCAATAAAATGTTACATCATGTGTCATGACTAAATTGAATTAGAATATACATTGGGTTGGCAGACCTAATAGAAAACTGCCAAGAGCTATATGTAGCCCATGGGCTATAGTTTGGAAACCCCTGCTTCAAGCAATGCAAATTTGTTTTTGTTGTATAAGTATGTTAGAGTTGGCTAGGCCTGCAAACAAAATAATTTATGTTACACATTTGTTTCATGTAATTGCTCTTGCAGAACCCACAAAACTTGGACTGTGCCCTTTCTTGAGACTGGATAACTGCAAGAATGTAACACTTTGTGAAACAGACAACGAATGTGAGGGAGACATGAAGTGCTGCTATGCAGGGCCCTGTGGAGCCGTGTGTGCTGATGCCCTTCTGCCCACCCCTACGCCGTCCCCCCCAGCTGATGAGCACACCATCACTCTGGAGTTGGAAGTGGGCACTTCTGATCGCAGCAGTCAGACAAGTAGGTGGCTGCTCAACACCTAACCTATTTCTTGAATATCCCAACTGGGGGCCCTTGTAAATGATGCAGTGGATTATTGTATTCCTAAAATCTTATTTTGTTGCTTTCTGCACCTAATTACTAACTATTGTAATTGCTATTATAGTGTGTGAATATCTCCGTGATTTTTCTGACAAGATGGAAGGAACTAGAGAAGGCATGGCGCTAGCGCTTCGTTCCCCAGTGTGCTACAATAATGGATCTTTTAATGCAACCCAATGCAGTCAGAATAAGGAAGAGCCTGAAGAGTGTTGGTGTGTTGATGAATTTGGAACAGAAATCCCCAAAACAAGGTAAAGAGTTATTTCACATGGGTATATTTTATTAGTGAGTAGAAACAAACAAAGAAATGCCCTATGTAAAAGAGAAAACAAAAATAAACACGCAAATTGGTATAACACAAATAAACTATAGTAACATATACAACCTATCTAAACTACATTTACTGTGATTTGTGATTACTGTAAACTCACTTAATGAGTAGCTGAATCGTCAACTCATGTGAATTGCGTGGCAAGGAGCAGTGATGAAAGTAGGTGTGAAGAGATGAGGTGATCCCACACATTGTCACATTTCCTTTGCGATCGGATTTCTCGGAAAAGACCTCAAAGCTATTGCAAAACTTGAAAGATTTTAAACATATCGAAAAATGCAGTGGACTCTGAAACATTGCTAGGGTGATTCAGGCACCCGACACTTCTACTTCTGTGTTAAATCTGCCAAATAATTCTATTACTCTTTTCTATATTTGAAACTATGGTGTCAGTAGTTTAATATTCATTTTATCACTATTTTGTAATTGTTATAAAGTTAAGTTATTACTAAACACTACATGACATTCCAGTATGATTGTGTTGAATTGATTAAAAAACTAGAACTTGCACATAATCCAATAAAATGCACCTTAATTGTTTGCTAGCCACAATATGTCAAAATCATTGTTTTCAAAAATGTTTATTATGAATTGCCAGAATGAGTAGTATACTTACAACCATCAAAGCAGACAAACTGACAGCTGCTTATCTTGCTTGAAAAAATGGTGATTGGAAACCTTTTAGCTTTACTCTTTCCACTGTAGACTTTTGAAAATCATAATAAAAAGTTCTTAATCAAGAAATTACAACGAATGGGAAGTACATAATACTAAGTAAGTGGATTAATAAGTATTTAAAACACTATATATCTCCAAGCTATTAATTAGCACATACATCATTTTACTGTTACTCCATGCTTCTTTATCTGTTTATGAACTAAACATCTTTTGATATAATACTGCAATAGCAGTGTTTTATTTACTTGCAATACAAGTTACTAACTTCAGAACTTTTTTTGTGTGGGGTTCAAACATGTTTCTTGCATTCACTGCAAAATGCAATTGCGATTAGATCAAATTTATCAGTTTTCATCCATCCTGAGCTGGTAGCAAAATGAAGAAACCTTATGATATCTGGAAATGTAGTCCTTTTACATTGTTTCATCCAGAATTGGGGTCCCCTTTTTTCAACCATGGATCAATAACTTCTATGAGTGTGGCTCCTAGAACACTAAATTAAGATCATAGAGAAATAAATATGGCTGATACTTCTAACCTCAATTTCCTTGCTGTGTTTCCAAACACCACTCTGGTTTTTGTTTCGGGACACTTCTTTAAAAGATTCAGTATTCTATGCTATCTTTGTATAGGTAATTTAGGAATAAATAAGAGCCTTACAATAGTGGTCAAGATGACTTGGCAGTTATGTGTATAAGTACTGATAGCTCTAAAAATAATTAGTCAAATATAATATTATTGTGCTTATTAGATTTTTGAACTAAAGTAGAAAAAGTCATTAACAAATAATAATGAAATATACATTTTTTTGACTATAGAGTGTGTTAAAAATGAAAAAGCAGTCAAAATAACTTCTTAAAAGCTAAGTTAAAATTCAATATGCTTTTATTTTTCCTTACGTTTCATAGAAACTGAATTGGTATTTTTTAATAGTGAAATTCAATTTATCAATTTAGTATCATTATTCTTCTAATTTATTATTAATTATTTAATCATTTTTGTACTTTAATAGGAAATGAATTGTGTATCAGAATTACCAAAGAAATTGAAAATGATCTTTCATTTAGGTCCACCAATGTCACCAATTGTCCTGCTCTTCGAGAAGAATTGGAGTGCTTAGGACTAACATGCAGGCTAGGCTGCGATTATGGCTTTGTAATGGATGTTGAAACACAATGCCCTCGATGTGAATGTCGCAATCCATGTGAAGAAGTACAGTGTATGAATGGAGAGGAATGTCAAATGGTAGAAGTTAGCTGTGATGACATTTATTGCCCTCCTGTACCAGCTTGTGAGTACCTAATCCTGCCAAACTACTTGAAACTCGAGATGACATGAGACATGATTGTGACCTTTCTATGGATTAGGTTTACCAAAGAAACCTGGCCAGTGCCCTTATTTGGTGCCAATAACATCTGGTTCTTGCGACTATGAGTGTCGTGGAGATCAGGCCTGCAATGGTACGGCCAAGTGCTGCTCCAATGGCTGTGGAACCCAATGTATTGAGCCAGTGATGATGACAGGTAGGTTAAAATAATTCACAAAAATGGAACATAAATTAATTGACAAAGGATCTTAAAAAGTGTTTTCAAAAAATGTTTTGTGAAACTTTTGGTTAAGCACACAAACACCCACATGAACATACACACACAGATATATCCAATGTCCTTCAGAGCTATACGACTAGAGAACATCTGTCAGAGATGTACTACTGTACAGCTCTGAAGAAGGCCACAGCAAGATGACTGAAATGTCAGCCCAATTGACCGAGTTGCGGATCATCCCGGATAGCCAAGAATGTACGTACACACATATGTCCATACAACAAATTTCTAACAATGATGAACTAGACAACTCTGAATATACAAGAACTCAAGAGAGTATTAAGAATAGGAAAAAATTGGAAAAGCCCCGGGCCTGATGAGGTCAAATATGAAAGAAATGAGCTGAAAGAAATGTTATTAGAACTTTTTAACAAAGTGTGGCAAGAGAAAACAATCCCTTTAGAGTGGCAAGAGGGTTTGGTTATTAACATTCACAAGAAGGGCACAAAGAAGATTTGTGACATTTGCATTACATTGCTATCAACAGCTTCTAAGCTATATGCAAATATGCTAAGGAACAGACTCAATGAAATATGCCAGAATTTCATGGAAGAAGGGCAGTGTGGATTCCAAAAGGGTTGAAGCACTAAAGATGCCATCTTTACATTACAGATAACAAAAGAAGGGAGAGGAATCTACCAACTTTTATAATATTAATTGATTGTGAAAGGTTTACAACAAAGTTAATAGACAGAAATTCTGGAAAATACTAGAAGAGGAGAACAAAGAAGAAAATCTCATGATCAGGAAAAAAACTTGTGATTCAAAAGGGAATGTTCTTAAGTAATGTAAGATGACCTGATTTTATAATTTTATTTTTATTGGGTAGATGTTTACTATTGTGAATATTTGTTTACTAATTATTTTCTTTCTTTTTATATTTATATAGTTCTTTGAGTCAGTTACTTGCACATACTTTTCATTGTTTTGTTTTTTTCCTAATTTTTGTACATTAATGGACATATTGTCCATACATTGTAGTAAATAAATTAATAAGTAAATAAATAAACAAAAAACAAAGTAGTAAACAAACAAGAAATAAATAAACAAATAAACAAGTAAATAAAAATTAATTATACAAACAACAAAGAGGCAATAAACAACAAACAAAGAAACAAAAAAATACCATGTTTTAACGTTCTTATCAACTAGATAATGTTGCACAGTAAAACCTGTCTAAGATGGAACCTCACGGTCCATTAAAATAATGTTCCATTTCCGCAGGTTTCCATCTTATAGAGGGTTATCAAACCTTCACCATATAACTTCAATACAGAATTTGTAACATAAATTTTTTTCTGAAACAAAACAAAGTAAATAAAGCATAATTTTTCAATGAAAATATTGCAGAAAAAATAAAAATCAACTGTGAAACACAGGGAAAATACAGAACAAGCATTTACTTTGCGTATTCTTCGGTAGTGGAAAAATTTTGCACCTATCGTGTAAAGGCATTTTGGCACATTAGCACACATCTTCCCATGCTAAAAAGCGAGCGTTCACTAAATTGTGTGGAACAGACCTCTTCAACTCTACAACTGCTGCGCTAGGATGATAAAATAAGTCTTCCCAGAATGCCATGAATACCAAAGGAAATGTGGTGACACTTTTGAGAATTGAACAGGGCGTGGATTATCAACATTAGGGATTCAGAGTGACAGCAACAAAGTCATGTTTGTTGCGACCTTGAATATCGCACAAAAGCGTGAGAAAGTCGCAGCGAAACAGTCAGTGTTTCCATTCTGAGATTTTTTGTTGGCTGGTTTCCGTCTTACAGAAGTTCCATCAGTCAGGTTTTACTGTAGTTAATAAGACAAATTGCAATTTTATTTTCAGTAAATGGTAAGAATTAGTTAAAAATTTAAAATAAAAAAAATTTAAAAAATTAGGACTACTCCTCAAAATTTGAGGGTTGTCTTATATTCAGGTAAATATGGTATTACTCATCTTAATTATATTTGCACCTTCTGAATAGCAAAATCTTTTCCTTTCAGCATGTCAACATCAAAGAGCCATTCTCCAACACAAAGCACACGAGTCAGGAATACCTGCTAAGGAAATGTATATGCCAGAATGCAGACCTGCAGATGGTGGTTTTGAGCCTGTCCAGTGCCACCCACTGTCTCGGCAGTGTTGGTGTGTTGATGAAGCTGGACAAGAAATGCCTGGCACCCGAGCACCACCTGATGTACAGCCCTCATGCTTAGGTATGTTTGTTTCCAACTGAGATAAACAAAGACAAAATATGTGAAATATTATGTTGAAAATGGTATATTCAAGCATTAGGATGCAATAAAATAATAACCTGTTCACCCAAAAATACAATTTTGTGATGGAAAGAGAGTTCATTTTTTAGGAATAGACTTGCATACTTGCATGCTTCTCTTTTAGTGTGACTCTTCATTATAATTTAAGATTGTAGGAATTATGAGCAGTGAACATGTAAAGAAAGTGACTTGCCCACAACTTGATTACAGCAATGTAATGTTCTGTAATGCACAAAAGACACGATAGATCACATGTCCATTGCAATGGTTACACACACAGTAAGCACTAGCAAGAAGGAGGTACAGCACCAGCAGCCACAGTTGAATGTCTATCATGTTGAATGGTATCGATTTTATGGGATTGTATCACCCTGTAGATAACTCCAACAAAGATGTTAAAATACGAAAGGCTGAAATCAAAGATTGACTTAAGAACCATATATGATTAACTATAAAGTGAATGTAGAGAATTCACATATTGTAGCAAATTAAAATCAACTCTTGGAATTATTTTATTTTGTTGAAAATAACAATTTTTCAAAATGTGCCTAAGTAGAATATGTATGTTGTAGCTCCCAACGAGTGTCCTTTGCTGAAATGTCAACCCTGTGAACATGGTTATAAATTGGATGAGAACGGATGTCAAACATGCGAGTGTCGTGATCCTTGTGGGGAAATCAGCTGTCGTGGAGATGGCGAAGCATGCAGACTTGTAGAGGTTGCATGTGTTGACAAACCGTGTCCACCAGTGCCCATGTGTCTTCCACGACGAGACAATCCTTGTATTACAGGACATCCTTTGTTATTGAAAGGATCATCTGACGTGTTGCAATGTGGCCCCAAAGGCTCGTCTTGTCCATCGTCTCACAAATGTCACCTGAGTCCTCTGGGAGAATTTGCTGTATGCTGTCCAAAACCAAGTAAGGAAGAACATAAGCAATGAACTTAAATGTTTGAGTACAAATGATCAAATGAATGCTGTTAATGATTATATATAATTCACCAAATAAGTTTTCAAATATTCTTTATTTTAATTCTATTTTACCAGAGGTACCTTTTGGCTACATTATTATTTATTCCTGATTGTATGTTTAAACAAACAAACTTCATCTTTTTTACTGCCATTTCCTTTTATAGCTTTGCTTTTTATGTCTATTATTTCTTCTATCATTTTTGTGTCATGAATATTTGAAGAAGACAGGAATTAAATTTTGTAGAAATCAAACCTCTTGATTAAAAGATATCACAAAACCATTAGTTATATGACATAAACAATGTATATTATTTGAAATATTTTAGAAAATTCTGTTGTTGTTTTTTCATCTTCTTTCTTACGCTTTTCAGATTTATACTTCCATGAATATTAACCTTCTAATGTAATATTTCTTGGCAACTTAGAAAATGTATATGGGCATCTCAGGAACATGTAATTTGAAGGGGACTGCATTTTCGGAAAGTAAAATTTGGAAAAAGGAATTGAGTACCTCTACAGAATAATATATTTCATGTAACATTTTTTATTTATTGAAATTAACAAACTCTTCATAAATGCAATAGCATACTCAGACAGTAAACTTAAAAAATAAATGACACCCACAGATGACAGCAGCAGTGATAGAGTGGCAAAGGTTGGAAGCAAAGTGCGGGTAGCACTGTATCCAAAAAAGCATCTTAATATTCCTTTCTCAAGCAGTTTTGACTTTATGATGAAAGGTGGAGAAAACAATTTTGTACACTACGTCATTGTTTTACAAACAATTTTCATTTTCATAATCATATAAAAATAAAATTTATATTCGGTATAAATAAAAAATTCTTTATAAGAAAATATCAAGTTGCCTGGACACTATATGAAGCCCCTCCCCCTCCCTCTCAGACAAAAATACTGGATGGATCTATGTGGTATAATTATTAATTTATGTTATTTTGAAAGCTTCTGTAGTAAATACAATGAAGTTAGGAAAACAGAAATAGATTAACTTAAAAATATTTGGGGCAATGTGTTCCTGCTAGATATCACTGTGATTCCCTGCTACACATGCTTTCCTTGGTTAATTCAAACCTGAAAAAAATACTATAAAAATACTTGTCTTTGCAGGAGACGTTTGCTTTGAGCCCAAAGATGATGGATCATGTAATGCAACTCCAGTTCCTCGATGGTTTTTCAATCCTGTAAAGAATAAGTGTGAAGAATTTATATTTGGTGGCTGTGGGGGAAATCAAAATAATTTTGAAACTGAGAAAATTTGTAATACAGTTTGTCCAGGTAAGCTATAGACTAAAAATGGAACAAAATTGAAAATTAATTAAAAATTATATTATTTCATTTTAAGCTCAGTGCATATTCTTGAAAAACAGAAAGAACATCCATTAGGACAATCGGGCACACAATATTATCTTTTCAGATAATTACTGGGGAAAATCAATTTTTGTTGCACTTTTTATGAAGGAAATTCAATTTTAAGAAATAGTTATCAAGAAATGAGCAAATAACATTCATTTAAGAAAGCAGATACTATGGACTTTCACATTGTTCAAAGAATTTGTCACTGGACCAGGAAGGAAACCTGGGTCCCCTCGTTAATATCCAGTAATTTGATTATCAAGGTACTGGGTGAACCAATGCTCCAAATAGTTCCATGCCCATGTGTATTGCTAACATAAGTTATTTGACTCTTAAATTGTTTTCACCCCTGTCATCTTGTGTGAATGGTGAATACAATGGGTGGTAAAGTTTCAGAAAACTGGGGTTGATAATCTGCAGTTTGTGCAATACAATCTTGTTTTGTACAATTAACTTCAAATTCAATAAAATTTTACTATTTTTGAACAGATGTCATTAATAAGTTACAGAAACAGAAATATATTTCAGTTGATATCTTATTATTAAAAATTACTTTTACAGTGTTGAGCCAGTGTGAAAGATTGAGAGAAAAAAATCTGAAAGCAGCTGAAAAGTACAAGAAGTCCACTTTCCTTCCACGATGTGACACTGAGACTGGCCTCTGGGAGCCCATTCAGTGTTTGGACCATGTTGGCGTGTGCTGGTGTGTTAACCGAGCTGGAGAGCCAGTCAAAGGATCACTGACACGTGGACAGCCCACTTGCAGCTCTCGACAGGGAAGAAAGAGAATGCATGTCAGTCAGTCAGATGGAGGTAGGTACATGAATAAAATAATTCATGAGAATAAAGGATGAATCCAAGGCAGCAATCTTGTCTTTTCCATTTTTAGCTGTTCTTAAGACTTATTGCATTACTTACAGAATTTAACCATCATTCATGATGCTGATATCCAGTTTAATCTTCAATGTTGTTCCATTTCTATTTTTATTAACCCTGCTACTTCTTCAGCTGCTTTTTTCATCATTAACACATCTTCATCATTCAATATGAGGCATTGTGGAAATGAAGAGTGAACTCAACAAAACATGGTTTTCAGAAAAAGTATTTGCAAATTTTTTAATTTTGAGTTCACGTTTGTATCCATGCTGTAGGCATACGTGGTTACACACAACTACGTCCATAGCTGCTCTGCCAACGTTATGTTCAGGATCTATCTTCCCAATTTACTCATAAATCCGTTTTGTGTTTTTTGTTTGCTAAGCTCACCATAATGAAACAGCATGTGCGAGTCACATTTGACCTTATGTTCGGGTGCGGAGCTTAATGGCAAGATGGATTATGTTTCAAATTCATAGGATTTCTCAAATCAAACGTTGTCCTGCAAAGTACAAGAGAGAATAAACACAGCTTTTAGCAGCGTGCACTCGTACGTGAGAGTGAGGCTCGGCACACAGACAACTAAAAATGTAGAACAAAGTTTTTCCTGTCTGAAATATATATTAATTGATAGAATATACAATAATTTCTTTGAAAATAATTTGGAAATATATATAATTGTAAATTTTAATGAAAATGAACTTTCTTTTGTAACTTAATTATTTTTTGATTTCTGAAAGTAAATTTGTATTTTTCAATTTTTGTGTTTTTAGGCGTATTTAATTTTGTGCGAATAATATTTAAAATGTCAAATATGGTTTGTTTAAACAATATGTACAAACTTAATTATAATAAAAGACAATATATTTCATTCATCTTAAATATCACATTCAAGATATAAAATAAGTATATATGGATTTTGTGGAACTGGAGTTTTTAGACTACATAACGTTGCTTTGCAAAGTCTTTAACTTTTTATTACATGTTTTTGCATGTATTGGTGTTTTTACTGCACATTTTAGAGTTTCACTGCATGAAAATCTGGTCTTTAGTGATAACGTTGAGCCCAGGACAATATTGAGTAATTTTGACTTTCCCTGATCATAATCAGTCAAGTATTTTGAGGGCTTGGAGAGATAAAACAAACGTACAGTATCAATAGCAATCCTATCCTTCTCTTGTTTGAGCAGTCAGGGAGGTAAAGTAATAAAGACAGAAAATTGTAATTTTTTATGAGTAAAAGACGGAAGGAGGAGAAAAAAAAGAAAAGAAGAATCAAACGGTCATAAAATGTTTTGGGAGAATTTAGGAATAATAAACATTAAATGAATGTGTAGACTCATAGAACTGCATCATTTACATCAATGAAACAACTAATATTTTTTACTCCCAAATAGTATCATGTCCATTATGAAATACATCTAATGTCTAAATCCATTAATGTATTAATTTTTGAATTTTTTGATGTTACTAAATAGGTGTGCTTTTTTTGTTAATGTAATGTGAATAAATACAAAATAAATATTTTCTCACAATAGAAATGACAGCTGTGATTGAAGAACTTTTGAAGGAGGTGGCTCTGCTTGCTGGCTCTGATGAAAGTGCCAGCAATGATACCCCTGAGCCTCTTCTGAGTCGCTGCCAGGCTTTACATCACAGAACCATGGGAAGTGGGGCGGAATATGTTGTGGAATGTGATTCTGATGGAAGGTGAGTGCTATGAAGAATAATTAAAAATGTATTAATTAAAATTTGAATCCATGAGCATTTTCACTTTAATCTTAATTTGCAGAAAATGCTCATTTGTTATGGACCTATTGATATTCCAGATGAAGAGTATAAATAAACATTGGTAACAAAGTAATTGTTTTAGGAAAAAATAAAATTAGTGTAACAAAAATAATATCTTATATTTCCTTTTTTAGGTTTACTCCCATTCAATGTTACACTCGAGTATCAAATAAATTTCCCGAATGTTGGTGTGTAGATGAGGCAGGAAATCAGTTGCCAAATACAACTACATTTAGGAGAGGTGAAAAAATATGCTGTACGTATTTATCATAAAACCTCAACTGACTAGATGAAGGCTGTTACTTTTATCTTTATAATATGAATTATGTTTTTTCAGTACCCACACCTATCAAAGATATCAATGTAACATTAGGATTCTATGGACATTATGATACTTCAAGTAAAGATCAAATGGAAAGCGAACTGAGATACATTCTGAAGAAACTAGGAGCCAAACTTAAAAATGATGATATGGATATTGTAATATCTCAGGAAAAAATGCTCATGTTTTTTAAATTAGTTGGAAGCAACAAAGTAGATGTAGCTTATCATTTGGAGGAAATGGTAAAAATTTGCTGTTCATTATTGAAGTTAATACTTTAAGTGTAATTAAAGTACCTTTGTATGTTTTGTTAATGTTCATAGGTACAAAAGTAATATGAAACTAATTATCTTTACAGGTTAAATCAAAAAGATTGAAATTAGACATTGGAGATGGTATTCTTGCATCTGCAGATATAACTGTTTCACGCTTTAGTAATAATCTAGCTGACGAGAAAAGTAATGAGATTGCTGTTTTAGATAGAGTTATTGCATTAGAACATCGTGAGGTTGTATCTCAGTCTACAGTCTCGGAGGTGACACCATACCAAACAGCTATAATAATTTTAGCAGTTAGCTCTGCGTTTGTCATTTGTATTCTAGTGGTGTTAATTGCATTGTATCGTCGAAAAATGTTGGTAAGTTCAGTGTTATTATAATTTTCTAATATTTTTAGAAGCTTGTATCTTTCCTATCTACAAATTTTAAAAATATTCTCTCTTTCTAGATATCTGCTGGTGGGATTGGTTCTGGAAATAAGGGAAGCAATATTGACAAGCACTTTCTTTCACAGAATACCCCAATTTATGTGGTATCTCTTCCAGCAAAGAGTGAGAGTTTTCCACGTGTAGGTCTTTCATCCACAGAAAACCATTATGAGTCTTCAAAACCCTTGAATGTTCAAGGTGACAAAGTTGAAATAGCAGAAAAAACCACAGAGTGTGAAAGGCTATGAAACACAAAGAAAAATGTTATTTGTGTTAAAAGTAAACAGTTAAAAAACAAGAGAGAGAGAGCAATCAATATATTGGAATTTACAAATTGGTTAAACTAGATAAGAACATCAAATGTTCAAATTCCAATAATTATCTTTTGACTATAGACTTCTCTACGGGGTAGGCGATTCCATAATAATAGAAGCAAGAAGAATTAGAATTATGAATATGTGGTTACCAGATTATTCACTTGCCAAACACTTAGAACCCCTCGTATGGCAGCCAGTCAGTAAATGCAAGTCTGTAAAAGTCCTATGAATCTACCCCTGTAACAACTTTTAAATTCTGACTTAGTGAACCGTATTGGAAAGAAGAGAGATTTCATATCTTCTAAAGTGAAAGAATTCAACACATCATACTTCATTTTAGTGAACATACTGTTGAAAAAATAGGTTTCATATTTACGCATATTTGCTCACATTGCTCCTTCAGGAAAATACTCTTACAGAGAAGAACCTCTCAAACCTATATTTCTGAAATTCATTTCCATCACTGTGTTATTTTCCTGTCTATACACCCTTTGTAATGTTCCATATACATTTTAATAGCTTTAACATTCCATAGTGAAAAATTCTAGTATTAAAATTGTTTCTAATATGGATATAATTAAATTCTTCATTGAATAAGCATATCATATTATTTACTGAAGATAGAATTCCCTTACAAAGAAAGGGAATGTTTGTTGTAGAGTTAAGTAATCTTATTTATATATATATTTTTTAAGATAAATAAGTTGAAACTTATTTTCAAACAGTTCTGTAATTATATTGTAAATAAATGTCAGTGCACATCACATGTACTTTTGTTAAACAAAGCTTTAAGAAGACTTCATTATTTGTAATTTTCAAATATATGGTTGAAATAGTTTTGTAAATAACTACTGATATAAAGCCAATAACCAGGAAGGCCCAGTGCTATCATTGATTTTAAAAAATTTGGGAAATTGCTTATCAGGTAGGCGATATGTATTTTAAAATCATTTGTTTAGATGCAAAAAACAAACTTCAGAAACAATCACAAGAAGATATTTTAATTAGGATCTTAGCAAAAGATTTACGATTATATAAACTTTGTACAACTGTGATCTTTGAAATGTGACACAGAGTGTAATGTAAGTTTCATAGTTAATGAATAAATGAGTCCTGTATAATTTCATTAGGTCAATGATTCAATCTCACTTTTTATTCAGTCTTAAAAAGAACATTGTGTGTCTCAGAAAGCACTCAAAATAAAAAAATTGGCTACAAAAAATTAAGAGAACAAATTATTACTCAGTGTGAATTAATTTTATTGCAAAGAAACATTTCAATATTTCTGCAATTAATTCTTAATTCAGAGGATTTTAACAAATGCAGCTCTGATATAGTTGTGAAAGATAAATATAAATTTAAAAATGAATGGGCAATGAAATAAGTACTCAGACCTCTCTACTATATATTTTTATATTTTCACTTTTAAACAGATAGTACAACAGTCAATTACTAGGTGTGATGTATGAATAGTTTTGCTGCTGTAACCTCTTCAAAACAGCCCCATGATAATCTTATTCAATCTCTAACCCAGAAGTGAGACTACTGTATTAACCTGTTTGGTGTTATAATAAGTGTACAGCTTCCAGGAAAAGAACTCATATTATTGAAGCACATGTTCTGAGATGTCTCAAGTCAATCCATTATTGTTTCACATAATCCAATAATGTGAAACTAAAAACGTTTCATTCACTGAAAATTTATGCAGAAAATCAAAATATTATGAGATTTATTTGAGTAAAAAAGTGATAATAATTCCTAAACAGTCATTGCATATCAAAAGAAATTAATTTTTTAGTAATAATTATCTTGCAGGACAAAGTTATAAAATATTTTGTGCTCCCAGCTCCCTTTGCTGCATGACTTCAAATGTGTCACTTGCTAACTGATGAAGTTAAGTTTAAAGGGAAGCATTAATAAATTTGAAAAAAGTGATATATCCTGTACAAAACTGTTGCAATCACAACCAGTCATCTTCACTAAGGTCTGAAACAAAAGGAAAGTTCAGGACTCAAAATAGATTTGAAAAGGTAGAATGAACATTCTACGTCAACAGAAATCACAGGTGAACATTTGAACACTTGAAGATTTATAGGATTCATTTTAAATCCAGAGTCCTTGCTTACTTCCTTTAAGGGCTTTCTACCCAAGATATCAGCTTTTACTTCCATGATTTCACCCAGGCTTTGTCTTCAACATAGAGAAATGTCTCTTACATTTTGCTCCATTCTCCCAACATGTGTCATCAATTTCATGGTTCTGATTGTTGCAAATATATCTGCCAATATCATGTTTTAAGTTGCTAGAGGCATTATTTTGCTGACTAGAAACTGCATTTAAGTGCATGTGAACTCAAATTTGATTCTGTTTCTAGTTGGTTTTATCTATCATAGATGTAGCTTTATCCATTACACCAGAATCAATAGGTAACTTAGACAGAACTTCATTTATATCATCAAATTTATTGCATTTGTATTCGATTGGCTTCAGCCAAGTAACTCATCTAATTTTCAGTGGCTGGAGAAGTAGAGCTAGATCAGGATAATTGTGCTGAAAATTTCCACAAGACTTGGAGGCCTCAAAACTTCTTATTTAACAGTTGATGTCAATTGATCAATATCTGGAGATTGAATACCCTCACTACTTGCAACACCCCTTGACATTTAGCAATTAAGACAACATGCCTCTGATAGACATTTTAAAAAGATAATGTCCTCAGTGTACTTCACCAAAATATTCTATATATTCATAACAAAGTAAATTCAAATTGAACAGCTTGTGGCAATACTAGAAGAAACTTTTATACATGGAGAGTCATTACCGAACACAGTATTAAGTAAAATGAAATTAATTTGATTAACTTTTCCAACCTTAAACTTCTTGCATGTTTCTGAAGAGAATTCAATACAACTGGTGCTTTTTAATAAAAGTACAGAATAATTGAATTTGCAAATCAATAAATTGCGTAAGAGTAGGCGTGGATCTATTGTGAGGGATCTTTCCCCCTAAAATTTTTCAGTATGTAAGTATTAATTTTAACTTGTCACAAAACTTTCAAGCAAAAATATTTGGATAAGGACTAGAACAAATAAAATTGTATTGCAGCATTAGCTAAGTGAAGCCTGCTACATTTTACAGAATCTGCAAAATTAATTTTACAAAATCTGTAATACTACACATTTGACCGAAACATTTTGAATTTCCCCTCCCAAACTTAGTCTCTGGAATCACTCCTGATTGGAGATGAGATATGAGTATCGAATTGATATTTAAAGTAGTGGTGTAGAAATAAACACAATGCAAGGGAACCTAATAATCATTAGCATGTACAGATCCCTAACTCTATTGTTAATGACTTTCTATTCAGATTTGAAGAACTTGTAACTAAATTCTTGGGAAATAACAATTGTAAGTTAATTATTTTGGTACATATGAACAATAACATAAAACATAATGAACAATATGATTTACTAAAATGTTTCAATATTCATGATGTGGAGTTAGGGTCTACACATATTACAACCCATTCCAGCTATACTACAGACAATCATCATTACAAAAATAGAAATGAATAATACTCTTCTTTTATACTTATTTTCATTAGATCACACTACAGAAGTCATTGAAACAATCAATGATGATTAGCCTTGAGCAACCCAAATACACATTCACCCATGATATAAGAGATACTAAAGTACAATTGCTAAATGAATGAATCCTAAAAGAGCAATGACTCAATGGTAATGATATGAATGAGAAATGCAATATGTCCTTGAGTACATGAAGTCATCATATGAATATTGCATCTTACAGTATTAAAAGGCAAATGAATGTAGTGAAGAAATGCAAATGAAATGAAATTCTTGTTCTTAGAAATAAAATGAAAAACCATGTATTATCTGTTCAAAGGTACTAAGAATCCCTTCGTAATGAACAGTACAAAGAGTATAAGAAACATTGTAAGCTTAAACTGATGAATGAGAAAGGTTATCAATTAAATCATAAAGTAACCAACTTGACAAATGTAAATTTCGGTCTTGTCTTTGCAATTCATCAATGATGGTAGAAATATTATTTTTCAACCGCATTGTTTTTTTTGTGTTCAATTCAAATACTTAAAAACACAGATGGTCTTGTGCCATTCTACATCCTAAATAATTTTAAACAGCTTTTATTTTGGAAACGTTCTTTCGGCATTGTCACTATCAAATATAATGTGAATACACACATTGAGTATTTGTTAATAATAGCAACGCAATTAAAAAGTTTTAAAGATCTTAAAATAAATAAATAAAATAAAAATTGGCAAATCATCGGCAGGATATTAATAAGTTTTTGTGCGTCTTGATAAGTTTTATCGACAGCTATCAAAATTTGTGTATAAATAACTTTGAAAATTGCCACTGACTTTTTCAATCCAACAAACTGTTGCTCCAATTGGTTAATGGTAGTATCTAGGCATCCATAGTCAGGGCCGGATTTAAGTAGTGCAGGGCCCCAGGCACAAAATTGTG
>BOPP01000035.1:2315282-2351401 GCA_017312745.1 Gryllus bimaculatus
TTTTGAAATTGTACATTTTGTTACACAGTAGACTACTTGATTAACAATTATTTCACATACAAAAAAAGATGGTATGCGTATTTTTCCGAAACGCGGGGCCCCTGGTGAAGGGGGGCCCCCCAAGCACCTGCTTGTTTTGCTTGTAGGTAAATCCGGCCATGTCCATAGTTAACATTAAATTTGTATTTTTGTTCGCTATCAGTAAGTCGTTGATCTTCGCAAAATTCATCAAAATGTCGTATCGTTTTCTTTATTCTTCGGAAATATTTCTTCGAAAAAGCCTGTGCCATTCTGTAGCAGCACTAGTTACTTTGTCGCGTACTATTTACGTAGTATAGAGGTATTTATGTAATGCTGTCACAAAACTGCAGTTTTTCAGCATGGAAAGTTTATTGTTACAATGATACAAAAATATCAATAATTCTTGTTCCAGTATGTAGTTAGAGGAAGATATAATACGTTGTGTAGTCAAAATTCTCAGTTCGTGGGACTTTGATTGACGAAAATTGTTTCACATACGGACCGGAACATTTGCCGTTTTGTATGTAGACAACACTAGCAGCCGCTAGCAACTAAATCGCAGGCAGGATTTTCACCAAAACTGACTTTCCCCTATTTGACTGATGTCACGACCTCTTGTCACGATGATGTCACGACATATAGGACTATTTGTTGTTATTTTGTTTTGTTTGTTTGTTTGATTTCTTCTTTTTTTATGTACGAAGCCTCAACGTTATTTTCAACGTTAAAGTATGGTTTTAAAAATGGCGCTAGTCCGTTTTCTGTTGAATTCTCACAATTTTCGAAAATTGTAAAGGTTAATTAGTTCGGCGTTTTGCTGCAATTACAATATTGAAGATTGAAAATCTTGAGAATATTGAAAATCTGTTCTTCAAAATTAGTTCTTAAAATAAAGTCATGTACAACATTCGCAAAACATGAGAATTTTTAAATCAGAAATTTCTCCTTAGGTCTCCAATTATTTTTTTAAATTCTTGATTGAATAGAAGTAAATACATTGAAAAATGTATCAAAATAACGATTTATTTAATTTATCTAACAATCTTTTAAGTTTTCAAAATTACACTAATGTATGAATAATTAATGTCATAATGTTGCTTAACCGTAACAAATAATGAGCGTTTACGTGCTGTTGTTGCACCGCGAAGTTCATAATTCGTTAATCAAAACACGACACTCTCATTTGAACTACGAAACAGAAAATATTCGTTCCCGCCCATACAGCACAATCTGTATGTTACCGCTACTCGTTCGTTTTCGTTCACCGATCCAGAGTGTAAGAAATATCTTACACTGTGACCGATTTCACGTCGTTGGAGTCGATTCCTTCTTTCTAGGGACGACCACATAGAGGAGAGATACATGTATCTAGTCGAAGGACGGCCATGATCTAGATTAACACATATTCTCCATGCCCCATGCCATCTTTGTCTGTTCCTCTACCATGCTCTCCGAAATAGAGCACATCAAAATATTATGCATTTACGAGTTTTCAGGTTCAAATGGTCCCAGAGAAAGTGGATCATACCAACGTCGTGAAAATCACCCACCATTCTAACGACATTGGTTCACGGAGTTCTCGTTGAACTTTAAGTTTAGTAAAGGTCCAATTCAGGGGAGTCAACTATCAGTGAAACTCCCTATGTGTTGGCGTGCATGCTGTAGTAACATTTATTTGTATACAGCGATTTTTATAAGAATGGGACGTTTTGACAGGTAGTGCCGGCAACACAACTGAAGGTTTTGCGGTCGTTGTGTCCTTGAGCCTATTAGATTCTCATTCGTTCGTTTGCAGTTGGCTAACTAGTAAATGCTTCGACGCTTCCTTTTGTAACGTCCTCGCACGACGAGTGCCACGAGGAGTAATTAAAATTAGGAAGTGCAGTACCTTATGCTCTTATGTAAAAATTATTTTTTTAAAATAAACATTACATTGAGTTTAGTTTTTGTGTGATAAGTATTATGTTTATTGTAAAATTGAGTCTTGAATGGGAGATGCGTACGGTTGGCAATGCACGTGTTTTCTGCTCCTGTGTTGTACTGTGTTCGAGAGCGTTTCGTGGTTCCGTGTTTTGCTTTTTATACAATTGTGACACTGTTGTAAACCATGAAAATCCAGATTGGACGCAAAGGGCATCCTCCTTGTTTCCGATTAAGGAACGCATTAACATCCAGAACATTAGTGACATATAAAACAATGATTAAGTCACATTTGAGTTATGAGAGCTTAGTATGAGAACTTAGTAGTTGAGTTATGAGAGCTAAATATTGATAGTCGGGATGTTATAAATAAACTATCCTCTTCACTATAAAAATGCATGAGCCATTCGCTGTGAAACGACCAGAAAAGGTATTTAAACGTACCCTGAAAAATATTTTCCTTCCTATTTACATTTGTGGCTCGTTTTTTTAACTGAATAGAGAGCAGTTCAAACCAATTCTCTCCACCGCGTAATCCTAAAATTTGCAATATTTCCCGACTCGTATACGGTGTACTATATCTCAGAGCTAGATTCTGTATAGTGTGCTTCACGGGAGCCGTATACACTACGAAGGGGCGTGACAATGGAGGATCATCCACGTACGCCATTAATTTTAGCCGAAGGTTTGTGCGATTGCAGTTGTCCTGCTGTTCACACACATTTCACGTTTTACTGCTGCGTGTAAGTGGCTGGTGTGGGTTCGTGTCGGACCATAGTCAATAACCAAATCGGCTTTCGGGTTGCACTAAGCCCTCAGAATACCAGAGGGGAGTGCTTGACTTCTTTGTCCTATAGTGAAAACGTGTCTAGCTAATTGTTGAAACGTTGCCAGAGCTTCGTGGGTTTGAAAGGCGTAATAGGCTTCGTTAAACGAGAATTTTCCCGTCTCAAGCATTAAGTGAAGGACTCGATATCAAGTTCCTTCCTCACTACTTTCAACCGTTTCCGAAACGGAGGTCGTTCCGTAGGTTGCCACAGGCCCTCTTTGCACAGGTACTCTGCACAGGCCGGCAACACGTTTTATAGAACGCCAAGCGAAGTTCCAAGGGGAGTGTATGTTCCCTCAAAAGTCGTAAGGGTCGAACTCTTTGTTGAAATTTTGATCAAATTGGCCTGATATGTAAATGCCAACGCATTCTTTGATCACATGTGACGCCTAAATAAGTTGCCTTAGGTCAGTTTGTTGGGTCAGGTTGTTGCTCATGTCAGTTTTTGTGTGCCATTTAAATATTTTATCATAAATTACCCCGTGTACTCATATTAGCTCACAAAGCAATGCCCACAAGCCATGCTCAGTTTCTCAATATTTAAAATTCCCACCGAGTGATACGTAATGCAGAGTTGCTGTGCTTTTCGTTCTTACGAAAAATTGATGATAGTTATTATTTTCTTTTGAGCTTTTGTCCAAACTACAGAGTAAAATATTTTCACTCTAATTATTTTCTCTTTAGAGAATTTTAGTCCACATTTGTAACATTTCCTCCTCATGAAACCCTATGTAGAAGAGTTTCAAATGTAATTATTGATGGTCGGATGAGATCCTTTTCCTATACTTTGCGTGTTAAAATGCAAGGTTGTAAATGTGATTATCTTTTAAACTACAAGGTAGAATTGTTTAATATTTTAAGATAGCGTGTAAAAACATCTAATCTTTTGATAAGTTTCTGTTGCAACGTTTAATCTTATTTTTGACACAACGTGACCATGTCCTTAAAGAGAGACAATTCAAGTCTGAAACCTTTGCTGGATAAGCGAATTTTATTTTAATTTTCAATGTCCTTTGTTCGTGGTACTTGATTAAAAAATTATTGAAAATTTGTTATACTTTTCACTCATGGCTCACCCAAAAAGGAGTGTATGTAGTGCACAATGAGAACAAAGATTTATTATGAAGTCTAGCCAAAAAACCCATGGGCAGATTTAAATTGTTGGTATCATAAGTCAAATAAAACCAACATTGCAAACATTTTGTGTAAAATGTGAAAATTTAAAAAATCATATACTTTATTAAAATGTTTTAAGCAGTTATTATATTAATTAATTTGTTTCAAGTGTTAAAGGCAGTTATCGACAGGTGTGTAGTTGATAAAATGCTGGGAACTGAAGAGTATACTGTTTCAAGGCTTACGCTCTATCATAGCATTTTCAATTCAACTGAGTGTGTTTGGTCTCAGACAAAAGGATACTTCAATAAAAATGTTCTTGCAAGATCTTGCCAGGGAATAGAAAAGGCCAGAAATTTTTGGAAGCACACTTTAGAGCAGGTATCCTACATTCATTGACACATTTATCACAAGGAAAATGAGATTCCATGTCTTAAATCCAATATAGTATTATGAATACATTACTCGCATTTTTTGAGGTGTCAACTACAAACTGGAAAAATTCAGTGGAGCAGGCTGAGAAAATTCTGGATGCATGTAGAGCGAAGGATAGGCAAGATTGTGAAAACAAATTTATTATACATCAGACCAGGGATAGTCTATATGAAGATTCCATGAAAACATGCATGTATGTAACTATTGTCAAATAAATTTACTTAGTAAAAAAAATGTATACATAGTATTTTAATTCCTCATCCTTAATTTTCAGTTGAATATTCAGATGAAATATACTATTGAAATGAATTATGAAATATATTATTGAAGGACTTAGGAAATTACAAAATGCAGACTAATAAAACATAAGAAATACTTTGATATCCAATATTTAAAAATATTCCTTTCGTTCGTTCTATATCCTTATCGATCATTTACATTCTTTTTAAGAATATAATTTGTAAATTTATTTCTCCAAAGTTTTCTAATTATACTTTCATTTTGTAATGAAGAAAAATATTAAATTTCTTATATTTCAGCATTATGAAATTCGGGAGAAAATTATCAAAGTAATTGGTCTAAATGGTAATTATTTCAATGTTTCAAAATATTCTTTGGATTAAAATTAATGTTATAACGAGAGCAATTCTTGATGTCTCGAATTGCGTATATTTGAATGTAGCGTCAAAACGTAGCTACATTTTCGAAGTTGGCAGTACCGAGTGTTCGCCATATTGGAAATTCTAGGGACCAAAGCAAGCTGAAAAGCCCTATACCTACGGTGGAAGAAACAAATTCCCCTACACCATGCACACGTTATTCGATTCCTGTTTCAAATCTTTAAATTGGGCTGCTTCGTTCACGAACGACACATCTTCAGTCGATCAGTTATGTGCCTGTGAATACTGAATTGGGATTTGCAGCTGTAAGAGGGGCTATCTGACTTCAGTGACAGATACCCGCTGTTACCACTGTCATAGCCATTCCTGATCTGCTAAAGCTCGTGTTAACTGCTCTGTATCAAATTACGTAGCGACGAGTTCCTTCACTTGGACTGCGTGAAGAACGTATTTCGTCGCTATGGTGAGTTAGAATTGCTGTTCTTATAGCGAAGGAAGTTTGGTGGATTAACTTTACTCAGTTACTTGATTTTCTGTACTAGATTCGGTTTATTCTCATACAAAATAGAGCGGGGAAAACACGTCTCGCAAAGTGGTACATGAACTTTGATGATGATGAGAAGCAAAAGCTTATTGAAGAAGTTCATGCAGTTGTTACAGTAAGGGATGCGAAGCATACAAATTTTGTTGAGGTACGTTGGATGTAAGAGAAATGAGTTTCTTCTTGTGTATTTATACAGTGATTTAGATTTCGAATTGTTTTTCATTTACAGTTTCGTAATTTCAAGATTGTGTATAGAAGATATGCAGGCTTGTATTTCTGTATTTGTGTCGATGTAAATGATAACAATCTTTGCTACCTTGAAGCAATTCACAACTTTGTTGAAGTTCTAAATGAATATTTCCATAATGTTTGCGAGTTAGACCTAGTCTTCAATTTCTACAAGGTGAGTAATGTGATTCATGCAATTTTATAATTCATTTATTTGACAGGTGTCTAATGGCGACATATATTTCAGGTATACACTGTTGTGGATGAAATGTTTCTAGCTGGGGAAATAAGAGAAACCAGTCAGACAAAAGTCTTGAAGCAACTGTTAATGTTAAACTCGCTGGAGTAACATTTAAACAAGTAAAATTGTGTTCCAAATACTCTTTTCCATGTGTATGAATGTTTGTCATGCATGTAAAAATATGTAAACAAAATACTATATTGTTTGTATGTTCGATATAGAATTGTATTCTATATGATAAATAGATATGTATTGAGAGTTGTTAATTGAATGTTTATGTATTAAAGGCCATTGAAAATTTGAAATCAAATGTTTCTGTTATAAGTAAATCAGACCTTTCATTGTCGAGTTGTATTTTAGCTGGATGCTATAACTTTTCTTTCAACAAATGTCAGTTTTTTAATTCAGGAAACTGTTTACTTTCCAATAGTTTTGGAATTTAAAAATATTCAATGATTAATATAGACTAGGTGACTTGTAACATTCATTTAAGGGCCTCTGCGCATGAGAGTTGTTGATGCACACCGTAGAATAACCCTATTTGATGTGAATTGGCACATGAGGGCTTAGGCCGTTCTGCATGATAGTGTTAAGTTATAAGAAAAGAAATATTAATTTTACCAACAACATTTAGTGTATTTACCATTTGGATTATATAATTCTAAAGAACTGTAAGAAGTATTGTACTTAAGCTTTGGTCAATGGCCCTCGTCTAGATCAAGTTTCGTCAAGTTTCCCTGATCTTGAGCAAATGCTGAGATGGCCCCTCGTTTTGCTTCTGGATATAAATGTAATGTCAAAAAAAACTTCTCCCTATGGAACACACACCAAGTTTTTAACTGTTTTTGACTTAAGTAACACACATCAATTGCATGTCAAAGGAATGCTTATGTGACATGGACCTTATTTATTAATGCTGAATTTATTTCCACTGAAAAATTCCAATTGTCAAACATTGTCATCAAACATTAATTTGGACTTTGTTGAAAGTGAGTCTTTGCATATGCTGTGTTCACCAATATGATCTAAAAGAGGAGTCTTAAAGTAAGCTCCTAGAGCTAAAACAGCCTGATGTACATTTTTTGTCATTAATTTTTTAATCACATCACACTGCAAAAATATTTCGTTGTTTCTAATAATTACTAGGCAATTCCAAACAAATGTTCTAGCATGAAGTGTACTTCAGTTATTATGTGCAATAGTGGTCTATTTCTTGTCAATAGTACCTCATGCCGACATGGCAAGAGAGACTACTGCATTCGGTGACATACCTATAGTATCTGTTTGGAAATTGGACATAGAATTACCTTGATGCTGAATTACACAATATTTACTCAATAAAACATTAATTTGCTTACAGGATGTTTCAACTCTCAAAAACATATTTTTACCAATGATGCTTGAGACTCTGCATGGGCATACACTATTACTATGCTTTTAATTTGTAAAAGTATCTGAAGAAATCCTTTCTTAAAAAATTATTTTTTGGAAAAAATGTCCCAGATAGCACATAAGCAGTTTTCTACAGAGAGGGGGCTTCAAGAATTAATTGACAATTGGAATAAAAGACCATCTTTGGTTATGCAAATCTGAATAAATCCTAGAAATGTTGGAGAAGTTTTCTTTCCAAATTACTTTCATGATCTTAACTTCTTGGTGTGGAAATCATTAATTAAGAACCTGTACATGAAATTATTAACACTAGCAGGATCTAATTAATACTTTTTCAGGAGGGCACATCAAACTAGATAAGATGATCCTCGGACAGTCCTTCCCAATTAGCACTGTGAGATAGACCTACAATAATTCTGAATTCTGATGTTAACAATAAGGCAATAATGTTTTTCCTGGGTCTTCATGAACTTTCTCAATGCAATAGTATCATACCCCTAGAGAAAGTGAATCTTTAATCTGTCACGCTTAACAAATTATGACTTACAATGTACATTATCAGAATAATGTTAAATAATAGCTATTAATGTACCCAGAAATGTTAATGTTATAGCAGAGGCCAAAAGTTAAAAATCGTAGCAGAGCTGAAATTTTTAGTTCGGACAAGGCAGTAATAACACTAACGTTTCATGGTATGTTCAGCATTTTTTTGGTCCCCATAAAATCTCACGTGTTATGCAAAAATTTACATTACTGTGATAGTAAACAAATGAATTCTGTTGCTGCGACAAATTACTATGATATGGTAGGGTGTTGATTGAGATATAACTATTTAAACTATTTGTATACTGTGAGAAAAGACAGAGGCAAATAATTCTCTTCAACCTCACGATACTTAAAGAAATGACATTCAATGAGGAAGTTGGCATGTTGACTTCTAGTGGCAACACCTTCAGATCGTCAGTAAATATGATTACCATAGATGAGTTTAATTTGGAGAAATGCCAGGAAAATGAGGTTAATTTACCTAGTACACATTTTTAAATTGCACTTTTAATATTACAATTAATATATCCCCAAAACTAAGGTTACTTATATTCTGAATTGTTTGAATCTGAAACATCACCAGTTTTTTTCGTAATAAACATTTGATTTGTTTATTTATGTTGCAAAGGATGTTACATTTCTTACCATACAGGTAGGTGCAAGTGCGCTTAACAACTCTGTAGGGTTGTGTGTTAACAGGGGTTAGATGCATGTGACTGATTAATAATAAAGAAAAAAATCAAACGGCATTTGTCACGAAAAAGCACAGAATTGACGTCCTGAAATATAAAAATGCATACCTATTTTTTCTAAAAGTTGAGTTCAGGAATAGGCTTACTGTTGTGCTAAGAAATAAGTTTTCATGAGGGAATTATAGCTGAAATAAACCCAGTAGTTATAAAACATATCATTTTTAATGATAAGCTTTTTTTTTTTAATAAATTATTTTAATGAACTAATTTTACAACTAATTTACAGAAGGTAACATGTGAAACCTTATGAAACACAGACAGGAGCATTTCCATTCATTTTTATAAGTGTTTTTAGTAATTTGCTTAGTGCTTTTTGCAATTTAAACAAGTTTCTCTCTTGAATACCAAACAGTAACAGATAACATTTCATCTTTCAAAGTACTCTTATTTTCAGACAGGGCTAATCAGAAAGGCAAGTTCGGAGTCAAAAGCTGCCAAGAGCAGTAGCAGCCGAAACTCATAAAGTGGGAGCAGTAGCAAGAGCAAAGCAGCGGTAAGGTCACAAGGGTTGGTTGGCTCAGTTCCATATGCCTTGTCAGGATCTGGTTAGTGAGGCATGTAATATCCTAAATCCATACCATTTTCAATGATGTTTTTAAAATATGAAGATAATTCTACAACACTTCTGCTTGATCATGAACCTGCTGGTTATATAGGTGTTGATTATCATAGGTGTTGATTGAAATATCTTCCTTGATAGAATTGTTTGTTTAAATATTGTCAAAACCAGAAGCCAAAATAATCATCCTAAGACAATCTGAATAGATGGTTTAGTATCTGAGCTTATAGGCTTTCATGGGTAATATCTCTGTATGAGATGGGGATGATGCAGTGGAATGAGAATGGTCTGCATGCTTTTTAAGTGATGAATTTCTCATTGCTTTCCTACTAGGTCCCAGCCACCTCTCAAGAGCTGTGAGAAATAGGCCTTGGCTCCATGATGAACCCTGTTTTAAGTCGTTTCATTAAAGTTATAAGGGCACTTTAACAAAAACAAGTCCTGTTTACATGAATAATTTTTATAGCATTTCCAAGTCATGTGAAAGGGATAAGAAACTTGACGATTCTTCTTACAAGTCCATTTTCTCTGGCCTCAATTGCTTTCAGATATGATAATCCTCAATGTTTGAGGACCATCACATCTTTCGAGAGTGGCATCAATTCTTCTGCATTTGAGCACTAGGAAAAGTAGATTTCTTTAAGCAGTTATTTTTGCAGCAACATTTTAAGTTTCTTCACTACTACTTCCATGTTTGCCCTCTGGTCAGTGTGCTTTGCAACAAGTCCAACAAAAGCATCAAATAATTTTGTTTTCCCATTTCTATATTGCTCAACCATTTTCTGATTGTTTTTCAACACATCAGCACAAATCTTGGTAATTTCATCTTCATCAGTTATTTGAATCCACTTTCTTTCTTCTACAATCTATAAAAATATTGATACAAATTGAAAAATGATGATAAACTCATTTATAATAAAAAATCAAAGAGATATCTACCAAAGATGGAGACTTCAAATTTCCAATCACAACTTCATTTAAAACCCTCTTAGCGATAAGTAAATTGATTCTGCCTTCTTGCAACAAATCAACTATTTCACCCAATGTTGCAGAGGTGACAGAACTGCAATTATAAAACATAACATGAAAATCACGATATAACTTACAATGTGAGATTCCAGAAAGTTTACATACCATTTTTCTAATGATAATTTATTCTTGTTTAAAGTTGTTAATAGATGTATTAAAAGAATATTCACTATCATCTGTGCATCTCTTCCCTCTAATTTCATTATCTCAATGAAATGTTGTAGCAATTGGTCTTCATTCTGAAAATAAAATTAACTAATGTTGTAATTGCATATCATACAGAAAACACCAAGATTAACATGTAATGTACTGAGACACACCTTCTTTAGTTGCTATGTTTATACAATTAACATGTTCTAGGGAAAAGGTGTGGTTCAGTACAATTAGCATAATGGTTCGTTATTGGTCTATTTTCCAATGCAAAGTACAGTGGATAAACCGCAAACCTAAATAACACAGAAAACGGAAAGGAATTTATGGTGTAAGTATATTTATAGTAGTATAGTAGACGATATTATAAATTGTGGATAAGATTGAAAACAAATATTGTTTTAAAATTAAACATTGACTTCTTAGTCATTATATCACAAGACATTCAGAGCTGTCTGTGCTTGTCCATTTGCTTTTCAGCTATCTTTGTTGGAATGCCCCATTTCCCATGCTGCTCATACGACAGCCACGGTTTATTTGTGATAGCACTGACCACCAAGTCTGCATAGAGGAAGAAGAAATGCAAAGAGCAATTCTTCCACATTCTTGTAATGCAAGCTTTGCATTTAGCAGTTCTAAACCTTTACTGTTGTTCAGTTTGACACATTGCCGGAATTCTGTTAATCAAGTAATTACGATGACAGGAATTGAAAACATTAACTCTTGGTGAGAAAATTAGACAAATTGAAGAACACAAACACAACAACACTTCTGTCCAGGTTTTTGGTAAAGAAATTAAAAGTGGGGAAAACGTAAGTGTTACCTTTAAGTACACTTTAAAAAGGACAAATCAAGAATGTGTGATTAAAAAGAATTGTTTATCCGTGGTTGCCACGATATTGACTAGGGCTTAGGGTAATAGCCGAAGCCTACAACATCTGATGAATTAGTCTGTTCTAACAAATTTTGAGGAAAATAATATTTTTATTACTTTTTATGGAGTTATTTTTATCATTACACAGTGTGTTGCATTTCTGTATGTCATTTTCTTAGTCACACTTAGTCATAGGATGTATTTGATTCTTTGAAATGTTTTCGGAATTGACAGCTTTTATCACGTCAGGTCAGGTAAAATAAACAGTGAACCATTCAGTAATTGAAGATCTATTACTAATAATTATTCTCCCATTTTTTTACCACTAATTGAATTGCAGATTCAGATGAGAGCCCATATTGTTTAATAAGTTTTCTTCTAGTCTCTTCTGGTAATTCTGGAATACGATTTTGCAATTCTCTTACATTAACCAGATTTTTAGCATCTTTGGGAATAAGTTGTCCCTCTATCAAGAGTCTCAAAGGAGGTAGATTAGGTTCTGGCATATATCTGTAATCCTGAAAATATATCAACAAAATAAATAATCGAGATTGGAAAAAAGCAAAGTTTGAAATAAATGAACAGTAAATTTTGTACAGACTGTACCTGCTTTTCTTCCTTATCTCTCATAGGCAATGTCTGTTTGTACACAGGATCCCAAGAACGAGTTTCATTTATAACAACACCCCCTTTATTTAAAATATTAATTTGCCTTTGTATCTCAAATTGAATAGCATTAGCAACACCTCTAATACTGCCAATATTCTTGATTTCTGTGCGAGTTCCCAAAGGCTCACTCGGCTGATGGACAGAGACATTGGCATCAACACGTAAAGCTCCCTCTACAACAGAAACTCAGACTGTAAACTTCAGCAATCTAAAAAATAAAATTATTTTTGCTAATGCAAGAGCAATAATGATTACCATACCATATTAACCTGGATATTAGCGGACTGAATAAATGGCAACTCCCTAATTTTAAAGAGGGCCGATAATTTTTTTTTATTTGTAATTAATCGATTATTAGTATTTCGTCACAATAAAATTGCAAATTGTCTGACTAGAAAATTGCCTTCTTGAGAATGTTAAAACTTATTGCCTGAGCTATCACAATTTTCTTGTTCCTTAAATTCATCATATTCAGATTTTTGTCACTGGCCATTTCATCTTCACATGTACCACTGTTGCTTTCTTTTTGGCTCTTGTTCCATATGTGTTCTTCGTGTTTTATCTGATGCCTTTTGTGTCATGAGATATATGTTTCGTAATATAAATCTTATAAGATGACCCGTATTTTTCGACTAATGTTTTGAAAAACAAAAAACAACAACAACAAAACGTATCTTATATTCGGGTAAATACGGTATGTTAAAAGACATCTAATAAATCAAGGAACAGACCCACAGGTTTCTTTTTTAAAGCAGATAATAAGCATTTCATGAAGGAAGATCAATAGGCACTTTTCTCTAAACACATGCTCTGAATTAGCAATTACATTATTGTATTTCACAAAAGCTTTTTGAACTTTAATAGCTCAATGTTTGTAATAATTTTGAGGACACTGACAGTTTAATGCATGGCATCATGTTTGATATGCTGCAATATTATCATTTCTTACAAACACACCTTCCATTTTACAAGAACAAGTATTCAGCCGCAGCAGAATGAGACACAATTCCTTCACCAAAGCTGCTGCTTCTTCTCCATCCTCTAGATCTGGTTCAAACACTAATTCCATCAGTGGTACACCAGCCCGATTCAAATCGACAAGACTCCTGGACAAACAAAAGGCCTGATTCAATTTTCAAATCAACTTTTAACATAAATTGAAAAACTATCACACACAACCACCTTTTTTCAGTACTGTCATGGAGTGACTTTCCACTATCTTGTTCCAGCTGAAGTTGTTTGATTCGTGATGATTTTAAATATGGTTTCTTATGAATACTTGGTGTATATACTTGGAATTGTAGCTTTCCATCTTCTGCAATTGGTGCTCTTTGCTGTGTAATTTGATATCCTGCCTAGAAATAGGACTTGAAATATAGATTATCCAAATATATTTTCATAGTTTTGTAAGTAGATAACACAGTTTACAAACAATTTAAAGTAGCAAATTATTAATTAAATAATAATATAAATATATTAATAATAATGGATAAAACTACTTTAGCATTATATAAACTTTATAGATTAAATCCTCTGAAAATTATCAACAAATATATTAGGTATACTCATATATGATTTATAATTACATTACTTCAATAATTTTTACAGACCTCGTATTCCTCTTGGACAACAACAACAACAAACTAAATATAATTTTATTTAAACAAGTACTATGTACTTTTTTTATTATTTATAACTTTTATCAATTATGTAAAATATATATTATAGAATGTAAATAATAATATTAATTATCCCCACATCTAGGATGGCTCTTGGGCAGTGTACTAGCTTCCTGTGGTGTGTTTCCAGGTTCAATTCCTGGTTGGAGCAAAAATACAATTTGTATCTTTCCTTTAATATCATCTCAGTTTCTGTAGGGTGTGATAAGAAAAGCTCAGGCAGGCAGAGATTGCTAGTTACAATAAAAGGAATATGTCTTGTTCACCACATATCTCTCTAAGCATGGGAATTAAACTGGGCTCAGGAATGGGGGACAATGTTGGCTAGCTGGTAAAGTCAGATAATTAGCACAAAGAAACAGTCGTGAGAAAACACTTCTTCAAGTTTCAATAGTTTATATTATAAATGGTAAACTTGTCTTAATTCACGAAGAACAAATAGCAAATCTTTTGAGTGCTTTTAATACATAGGAGACTGCTCTTCAATTTACCCTTGAGGGGGAGAAAAACAAACCAATTACTTTTCTAGTCATCACTTAGAAACAAGTATATTGTAAAATTAACTGTGTTACAGCATGTCAACTCAACAGGATGCCCTCAACTTTTTATTCTCCCACCCATGCAACATAACTAAAGCATAACGTATGGAGTAGTTAGAGTGAATTAACTCTCATATTCATCTTTCCGTAAGGCAAACTTTGATTATAATAGCAAATATCTTGGTGGAGTTTAAAATGATCTTAATCCAGTCATCCCATAAAACAAATTTTAAATAGATTTCAAAGTAGAATGAATAGAAAATTCACATTAGAATATGTATATGAATTCTTCCATTCCTTATTCCATTATCTTTCTTTCACTTCAATCATTCCTCCTCCTTTTCCATCTATTCAATCTTAATTCATTCCATGCAAAGTAGTCACACTCAGACTTTATCCATAGACAGGTCAACTCAAACTCTTCATACTTTCAAAAAATGTCCATGACAATAATTAAATATCTAATTCTGAAGAACAAATTTGAGACAAATATCTTCAATAATGTAGTTCCAATAAATTATAAGTTTCTGCAAATTAAAAAAAAAATGTGTTTACAAAAATCAGATCAAAGCCGTCTTTATGTATTTTTGGCTCTATATTCCAGCAAAAACTTTTTATGAAAAATTTGGAACTATTTTTCGGAAAATTTCGAAATTGTTTCTGGGTTTTCACATGAAATATTCACTTAAAACTTGCAGGGTTTCGAGTCAGGTCTTATCTATTTGGGAATATTCTTAATGGAAAATATCCTATGTATGGTGTAGATGTTAGCACATTCATACATAGGCAAGCAGAAGATTGGACAGACACACCTTTTCACTAAAACACACTCAGATTTAGAGGACTCCAAAATGAGTATTTTTGTTAAAATCTCAATTTCACATCGTAATAATTTCTGTAGCATTACAAAACTTTCTCTAAACAATGTATAAACTAGATACATGAGAAAGTAAGTAATTTCTGTAAGAACATTTTTTGTAACTTTAACCAAACTGATAAAACACTTAAGATAATATTAAAAACAACAATGGATAAAAGACAATTTTTATTCAATGAACAAATATCCATATAGGTTAACTATTGCAATAAAAATAGTTTAAAAGTATGATTATATTAACTTAACAATTAAAACAATTTATTAAACTTGTCAAAATTCATTGTTTCTAAATCTAAATTAAAGAACAAAACAAAAACGTTAAAGAGTACCTTGGGCAATAAGCTTCTAAGAGAAGTATATTTTAAATAGCTTTTGCTTTTTTAAATCAATGATAATAATTCTACTTTTTTAGCATACTAATAGAAATGCACTTTAAAAAATTCATAAGACAACTTTACTTTCAATACACTTTACATATTCATAACAAGTGGGATGCTTGTTATACTTGGCAAAACCAATTCACTTACTGGAAGATCAGCATAGAAATAGTGTTTTCTATCAAATAAAGATACAGCATTGATTTTGCAAGAAAGAGCCAAGGCTGTGAGAACAGCAGCTTCCACACAACTTCGGTTCAGCACCTAAAATTATACATATTATTCATGAAATTTAACTCTTGACATTTAAATATTCACATAAATAAAGATATGCTGATGATTTTCCAACATACTGGCAGAGTCCCTGGAGTTGCAGCATCAAAGAAGGAAACATTACAATTGACAGGAGAGCCGAAATTAGTACTAGCGCCAGAGAATAGTTTTGAGCGAGAAGATATTTGTGCATGTATTTCAAGACCGACAACACTCTGCCAGTGCCCTCTGAAACAATTTTCTCGTAATTATCATATTCGTTTCTGATATAATCACAGATTGCGGCATAGCATCTTTTTAACTTTATTTACGTTTTTGATTTAATCTGTTTGTCAGACAGAGAAGTTTTTCCTCTTTTCGACACACGTTCGAAAGAAAATTTAACATTTCTAAAGAACGATACTTGTATTCGTGGAATATGTATTGAATTCATCTCCCGCTTTCGTGTTTCGCATTTATAAACAAATTATATGATAATGATTGTTTAGAGTAAATAGGCATTTATTTTTTAGTACAGAAGGGGTACGCAACACTTCAACAGACCAACAAAAAATTGCAATGCCGCTCAACACATGGCTCACACAACTGACAACATAAAAATCAGCTGTTTCACCGCCCCCTAAACCTCTATCGGCAACGATCTGAGTTGTGAAAATGAAAAGGGGAACTACTGTCAGGCGACGCTGATGGTCCTGTTTGGTATTAATTTTCAACAAGTTATAAGTATCACAGCGCGCGCTTATGACTCAAAATTTATTGGTGAGAAACATTTCGATCGCGAAACAATCAACTAGTCTTCAATTATGTTCATTACTTCTATGGCATAAATCATATCGATGAGTCATGGAAGGCCTAGTCACATTTGTGCCCGCCATATTACTCTGATAGAATCACGTGATGAGTAGAATATTGTTGGAGTAGGAGGCTGTAGGGGTGCCGGGTTGATTTATCAAGAATAGATTTGTTGATACATTACGTTCAGTGTATTTGTTGCCATAGACATCGAAAATGGATACCCGCAAGCTTCAAGACGTTCTACGAGCAACTATAGACCCTAATCAACGACAGCAAGCCGAAGAACAATTGACCCAGGTATGTGAAAACATGTGGCTTGTCTGACCTTCATGCATTTCATTGTGACTCGATGCACGCTTCACTCTTATGTCAATAAAATACCGACAATTAACTATTTAAGTACATATCCAGAAATGTATTGCTAATGCACTCCAATTGTTGTATTATTGTTCCCCATCTGTCATTTGGAGACCAACGTTTGGACTTAATTTTACTTCCAAAAAGTTAGGTTAAGTGACTTTTTTTTAATCTGCCACGGGTTCACATTGCCAATCTTTCAGTGTAGAGAAAGTAAAACTTCAAATTACCACATTGATATCAATTTTAGGTATTACATTAGAATAAAGTAAAAGTGTGATTTAATTTACATTATTGTGTAGGAAGCCTAGGCTAACTTTCAGAACTTGAACTTTGGATTTTGATTTCAGTAACAGCAGAGATCACTTTACTAACACACTAGTATAACACAAAGCATTGTAATATGTTAAATTCATAGAGTGAGAAATGAATAGCTTATTGTGAAATGGAATACTACTTAGAATAATCAAAACAATTGTTAACCAACATTTGTTAATAATTTATTGCAAAATTCAGAATGCATCATAAAACAAATAAGAAAAGGTCTTCCCAGTTTTACAAATATGGAGATGCAGTTATGACCTTTGCCCTTTGATGTAGCTTCATCAGGGTCTTATTACTGTTCAAGCTGACAAAAGTTTAGTATATAGACTAGGATTTGTTTATAACAACAATGTAAAGTATTTTATATTTAGCTTGACTCATATTTTTAAGCATTTGGAAATGTGTGATATGGAGAAAGTCTTACATTTTCTGAATGCTATGGAAAGGCATAAGAAACATGAGAAAGAAAAAAAATGTATATTATTAAATTTTGAATGATAGGATTGTGACTGTCTAGGATAGACTGAACAATATTGACTCACAAGGAATGAAAACATTAGTATAATAGTTTTCATTTTGAAGTGTCAGTGCTGCAATTTTGAGCCATTGTGATTGATTGTTAATGATTTTAAGAATTGAGTTCATAATAAATAATAGACAAGAAGTAAATTATGTACATGTGAAGTTATTAAAATAGTTGAAAAAGTAAAGCTCAATATGGGAAGCCTGTGGTTATTAACAATGGGGTTGTGTTTTAATAATGAAGCTTGCAAAATTCAAGAGGATGTTGCAGACTCTGTTACTAAACTGAAAGTTCATGGAGAAAAATCACATGCTTCTCTTTATTTTTCATTTACCTACTTTCAATGGATTTGTGGGCCAAGGTTTTCCTGTAGTTTTCTTTAAAATGTTTGTGACTTTTTATTATTTTGCAGATACATAAAATTATTGGCTTTGCTCCTTCTCTTCTTCAAGTAATAATGCTCAATGATATAGATATGCCAGTTAGGCAGGCAGGTGTGTACTAATTTATTATTATTTCATTGCATTCTTTGCTCATGTAATGTAGTGTGGTCTTGGTTTTGGTGACCTTTAAACATGCTAAATCTTAACTCAAAGTAAAGCCATTTATTGTTAAATGTGAAAATCAAAGTGTATTTGGTTTGTCAAATGTTCTTAGAATCAATCCATTGATCGACTTTTGCATTTAGGTGTCATTTACTTGAAGAATCTTATTACCCAGAATTGGGCAGATAGAGAGGTTGAACCTGGTCAGCCTTTACCTTTCAGCATTCATGAACAAGACCGTGCAATGATTCGTGATGCAATTGTCGATGCTGTCATTCTTGCTCCAGATCTTATCAGGTAAAACATATTATGAGGAAAAGAAATTTGATACAATGAATTGCCACGTATTTCATGTATTTGTGAATGAACACTGCTTTCATTGTGTTAACAGAGTCCAATTGGCTGTTTGTGTGAGCAACATAGTGAAACATGATTTTCCAGCACGATGGACACAAATAGTTGACAAAATTAGTATTTATTTGCAAAATCCAGATGCTTCTGGCTGGTCAGGAGCTCTACTTTGTTTGTACCAGTTAGTTAAAAATTTTGAATACAAGAAACCTGAGGATCGAGGACCGTTGAATGAAGCAATGAATTTGTTGTTTCCAATGATGTATCAGCTTTGTGTACGATTGTTGCCTGATCAATCTGAACAATCTGTAATGTTGCAGAAACAAATTCTTAAAATCTATTTTGCCCTTACCCAGGTAAAAAGAATTAATTTAATGATTGTGAATTAAATGAATTGTAAAAATTTATTACTTATTAATTACTCTGGCAACTTTTTACAGTATTCCTTGCCACTTAACCTAATTTCCCGTGAAGTTTTCTCCCAATGGATGGAAATAGCTAGGGCTGTTGCTGACCGCCCAGTGCCAGAGCAGACCAATTCAGTTGATGAGGATGATAGAGTAGATTTGCCATGGTGGAAGTGCAAAAAATGGGCTTTGCATATATTGTATAGAATGTTTGAGAGGTAATGAAAGATCCTGCCAGGTATATAAAATTCTTGTGAACAAATAAACCTTTGTTAATGTGTATTATTTTTAAATGTCAGATATGGAAGTCCTGGTAATGTTTCTCATGAGTACCGAGAGTTTTCTGAATGGTATTTGAAGACCTTTTCTGCTGGTATTTTGGAAGTGTTGCTCAAAGTATTGGACCAGTACAGAAGAAAGATCTATGTATCTCCAAGGGTGTTACAGCAAACTATTAATTACATAAATCAAGGGTAATTTAATATCTTATTTTTAGTATTACATTGTCTCTTTAATTTGTGTCATTTATATCAACATTTTATTTTAGAGTGAGCCATGCCTTTTCATGGAAGTTCCTGAAACCCCATATGTTTGCTATTGTCCAAGATGTGCTGTTTCCTCTTTTGTCATATTCTCAAGCAGATGAAGAGTTATGGAACTCAGATCCTTACGAATATATCAGAGTTAAATTTGGTGAGTATTTACCCCACAGAATGCAAATGAATTTTTTGGAGAAGCTTTTATGTAGTGCTTTTTTCCCCAGATATTTTTGAAGATTTTATATCACCCGTCACTGCTGCACAAACCCTTCTTCACTCATGTTGCAAGAAAAGGAAAGATATGTTGCAAAAGACAATGCATTTTGTGATGCAAGTGTTGACATCTCCTAATGCTGACCCTAGACAAAAGGATGGTGCTCTTCATATGGTAAGCTATTTTGAAATTGTTTTTCTTTGAATTAAACTGAGACAAGTACATTTTTATAGAATTTTTTTTTTAGGTGGGCACACTTGCTGATGTTTTACTAAAGAAGAAGTTGTATAAAGAACAAATGGACAACATGCTGTGTCAGTATGTGTTCCCAGAATTTGCAAGTCCCCGTGGCCACATGAGAGCTAGGGTAGGACATTGATTTTTTAGTGATTTTATTTGTGGTGTTCTTTCCTAATTTTTTGTTTTTGTTGTTTTTTTTAGGCATGTTGGGTACTTCATTATTTTAGTGAAATAAAGTTCAAGCAGGAGGCCATTCTTGCTGAAGCTGTTCGTTTAACAACAAATGCTCTGCTGACTGATCAAGACTTGCCTGTGAAGGTTGAAGCTGCTATTGCCCTTCAGATGCTGCTCAATGCCCAAGAAAAGGCTCAGAAATATGTGGAGCCTCAGGTGTGATTTCTCACAGTTGGAGTTAGAGGTTATTTAGAATGAAATTTTTGAGGCTAATGTTCAATAATTTTGCAGATTAAACAAATTACATTGGAGTTGTTAACTATAATTCGAGAGACAGAGAATGATGATCTCACTTCAGTAATGCAGAAGATTGTATGTACCTACACTGAACAGCTTATGCCCATTGCATTTGAGATCTGCCAACATCTTGTGAGTCATTACATTAGTGAAGTTTCTTAATAATAATATTTACTGTCAGTTTGGTATTTTAAATATCAAGGGTCAAGGAATTATTTTTAACTCTTTTTATTTTGTAGGCTACAACATTTAGCCAAGTTCTTGAAACAGATGAAGGTTCTGATGAAAAGGCCATAACTGCTATGGGCCTGCTTAATACAATTGAAACTCTCCTGACAGTTATGGAGGATCAGCCAGAGATAATGGCTCAGTTACAGCCTACAGTTCTTTCTGTTGTTGGTCACATATTTACTCAAAGTGTCATGGGTAAGAAATAATTTCTTGAAATCAATTTTTGCATTGTTTTCAGAAAATATAATCGATAATTGTGATAAGATTGTGTTATTTTTTGAGAATGAAGTATGTGAAACAAATAATTGTTAAAATCTTCAGTAGACTAATCGATAAGAAATTTTTTGAGAATGTTACTTGAGTTATGAATTTTTCCAATGAAGTTCGCTCACATTTCAAAATAATTTCTGTGGTCACTATTCTTAATTTAACTTATATTCAATATTTCTCTAAAAATTGAATGTAATCTGGCATTGAAGTATGCAAATTTAGTGATGCACAAGTTCTAGATTGTGATTAATTTTTTATCATTTTAAGTTGAGTGAGGAGAGCTTTGCCCTGCTCTAGTACTTGTACTCTATAATACTTATGACCTTCCATTCAACTTGTCTATGGTTTAATTTCCACTTGTGGGCCTTTCCACAATTTCACATGGGACATCCACCCAAATTTTAATTGTTAATTATCTCTTCATCTCACAGTACAACACATTTTCCTTGTAACGTTGAACTTTCTTAAAACTTCAGAAATAAACAAACATCTTAATTTGTTGAAAGCAAAAAAACTGTATACTCAATCAAACAGGGAAAATGATGCTAATAGATTAACTCTCACATGTGGGATGTGTAAGTAGGTCTTGTAGTAGTATAAGTAGATGTGTAAGAAGACATCCAACAAAGGTTTAAAAACTGTGTGGATGTGGTATGTTCTTACACTTAATTTTTTTCTTCTCATTTTGTAATGTGTTTCCTTTGCATACAATTTAAAAACAATGTAAAAAATTTATAAACCAGTAGAAAAAAATTCATTTGTTACATGTGGGACATTGTAGAAAAGACAGAATTCCTTCTTAAGTTTTATTATACTTTGAAATTTTTCTTATTACAATAAAATTTTGTTTAGGTAATTACAAATCTATATTGGAGCTGTTTTGAATGAAACAAGATGATTGAACAAAATGAAATACATTCAGTTCATACAGCATGATACAAATTTAAATGTAAAACATTCAAATACTTGTGTCTAGTGTGAATGTTCAACAGGGCAGTTAACTGTCTTAAACAATTCATAAAAGTTTTATTTTATTTTTTACCGCTTTTCAAGTTTTTTCACGGATGTTTTTTGTTTTATTGCTGTCGTTGGTTATGAGGAGCATCTTTGGATGTAAATGAATGCATTAACATTTACAGTAACCTTGTGTATTAATGCATTTTTTGAAAGGTTTTCTATTACTTTGTATTTGATACTCGAGTCTTGAGACACAAACAATTCCCAACTTAACCCAGATCAGAGTGATTGCCATTGGAATTAGAGATTTTTGAGGAAATGTTATCTGTAGTACCTTGAACCATCAACAGCAAATTCACGTGTTTTGCCAGAAAGTAGAGCTCACACTGGTGTTGGATGAGATATTTTCCAAAAATATTTGTGAATAGCTTTATTTCAGAGCCTTCAGCTTTAATATTAAGTTTCTATAGATTCTGTACTTTCATTGCTTTGATGGTGCTCTTAATTTGGACGATCATCTGAAAATCTTAATGTGGAAATAGTGTCATTGTATAAATATTTCAGTCAATTTCTTGGTTCTCTAGAGTCTACATATATATTAAACTCTTCTAAAACAGTGTTCACTCTTTGTTGGTCTTTGGTATTTCCTTCATTAATTTGTTTGTGTAGTTTCTTCTGAAAGTCTGGTTCTTTGTGCCTTAAATGAACTCTCATTTTCAAGTTGTACTTTTCAGAGTCAACCAGCCAACTTGTCCATACTGTATGAGGAAATATATTAAACATCTATCTCCACAATCTGATTTAATTAAAATAAAATTGAACAAAAGTAAATAAATGAAAGTTAAATGAGAATGAGGACCATGATTTCCATGAACCAATTAACTCATGAAGATGTAGGGGAACTTTATAAAAAGTAGAAAGTAAAATAGTTTCATAAACTTCATTCAAGTTACATAAGTATCTACTTTGTTACTAAACAAATTATTAAATATTAGAAGTTAATTGTATATCAGCTGGAATGTGATATGTAAATTTTGTCATGCGTTGTGTCTAAGTAAATTTGTCTCCTTGCAGACTGTTTGGAATGCTGCTGACAAAACAAATTTGTGTTGCTTATATGTTTTTCACCCTTACATGTTCATAATGAAAGCCCCTTCAGGACTATATAATGTCTAAATGATAACGACATAGATTATCAGTAAGCGAGAGCATTTATATTATTGTAGAGGAGCCCAAGGCATTTTTGTGTTGAATTCAACTATTTATAGTTAAATGATGGGAAGAGATTCAGGAGTTCAAGAAAATGTGTGCATTTGTTACATCTCCCCATACCTCACTTGCAGGATATGTTTTTGCCTAAATAAAATAAAATTAGTCAAGTCATGTCGGGTCCAAGAATGAAGTGCACCAGTGTGAAAATATTGAGTTTAGTTTTGCTCATAATATTCAATTTCAATTATGTTTTTTTCACACAGTTTTTCCTTCCAGTCGCCTGAAAAACGTGCAAGTGAAATTTTACTGTATTAGTTTGTATTCAATACTTGATCAATGTTTGTCATATGCAGCAGCAAGAAAATTGAGAATTGTTTACATCCTGCTTTTCTTACATCCTGGTATCATGATTAAAAGACAGTTCTATTACACTTAGTGTAAACAGCTGCCCCCTGCCATAGATTTAGCTGCGAGACAAATGTGCTTAAAGGTCTTTCCAGTGCTGTCTCTGCAAACATTCACAATAAAAATTAAAGGAATGCAAAGTAAAGAAGAAACATTTCTTTTAAACAAATTGACATGATAGTCTGCCTTGTATGTGTTTACAAGAAGTGAAATTTATTGGGATGTAGTGAGCAGTTGTAATTTATTGTTAGTGTGATTGTAGGATTAGAGCCATACTCAGGGTTTAATTCTGTTTCTTTGTGACTGTTACGAGAAGAGGTTTCGTTTCTTGTGAGGGTGGTTGATGGTTTACATTCCAAAATGCCAGTAAACGTCAAAAATGTCTTTCAAAAGTATTATAGGGCAAATGATGTTTCCTGTTAAAGGCTGACTGACTTAAATGGTGCAAGTTCAGATTAAAAAAAACTTTTTATTTCGATTATGCAATTTTCCATTGTATTTGTAGTAGTGCTAATTCAAAAAAAATATTAATCTAAGAATAACTAAGTTGATATGCAAATATCTTTTTGTGTTTAAAAGAGAAAATTTCTCTGTGATGGCCATAAGAATATTCATAATCCTTATTTTAGTCTTCTAATGAAATTATTATAAGTTTTTTCATTTTTAGAATTTTATGAGGAAGCACTATCTCTTGTGTACGATTTGACCAGCAAGAGCATATCTCCTGACATGTGGAAAGTTTTAGAACTGATGTATCAGGTAAGATTATTTTCTTTCCCAGTATTTTACTTCAGTGTGTTGATGTGTTGAGATCAACTTAAAAAAAATAATGATTTTTGTTGTAGGTTTTTCAAAAAGATGGAATTGATTATTTCACTGATATGATGCCAGCTCTCCATAATTATGTGACTGTAGACACTCCTGCATTTTTGTCTAATGAAAATCATATTTTGGCTATGTTCAATATGTGTAAAGCTGTGAGTAGTGTATTAAAATTTGATTAGTAGCTTTGATTAGTAAGTAAATTAAATGGAAATAAAAAAAAAAAAAAAATCCTCCCTTCAGATCTTGACTGGAGATGCGGGTGAGGACCCTGAATGTCATGCTGCCAAACTACTGGAAGTCGTCATCCTTCAATGTAAAGGACATATTGATCAGGTAGAAGCCAAATACATGAATGATTCTCATTGGGGTACTTTCACTTTCTCCTAAATATTGAATAGAGCTATTACCCGCACATTATGAGGAAAATGCTAGTTGGTTTTGTTTTTGGTCTACATACTTTTCAGCTCTATAATATAACCCTTGAGAGTTCAGAGTTGCGTTTAAAATGTAAAATTACCTTCATTTTATGAAACAAGAAAGGTGCAATTTTAAAATGACTGATAAAAGAATTGATAGTTACTAGTGAAATTTATGAGTTAACCTCTTGTTTGTTAAGATGTTTATTTTATTTTGTGTTTATTTTATTTTGTGCATTGTTAATATTAGGAATTGTGATTGATATTGTCACTTGGCATCCTAAAAATTTTTTTTGTCACAGTGCATCCCCTCATTTGTGGAGTTGGTACTTCAGAGACTCACAAGGGAGGTGAAGACTTCTGAACTTCGTACAATGTGCCTGCAAGTGGTTATTGCTGCTCTCTATTATAATCCAACTCTTCTGTTTGATACACTGGAGAAGCTGCAGATGGCAGTGTCACCTGCAACAAATGAGTCCATTACTTCTCATTTCATTAAACAGTGGATCCACGACACCGATTGCTTTTTGGGGTGAGTATCTAAAATTCTTCAAGGATTTCAGAACTAATTTCGAACTTCAGGATTTCAGGTAATAAAAGGGATTTGAAGGAATCTGATATTTGATATCTTCAATTTAGCATTGAAGAGTTTAAATTAATAGTCTTGGAGACATTCAAAGTTTCTAGTATTTCTTATATTACTTTTTCATGTGAAAGCAGTTTTTGAATTGATTTAATTGATATAATATTCTGTACAGTTTCAAATATGGATTGTAGCACAAATTAAAAATTTTACTAATAATTGAACACAAGTGTCTATTTTCATTTCTGACTATCGATGGACGTTTCTTCCAAAAAGTTATTATTGTCCGTATAATTTTGACACCGTATCAATTGCATGATATCACCTGGTAAATAACAAATCCAAATTGATATGTTTATGTGTTTTATTTGTTATACACCTGATAATGCATTTAAATATTATACAAAACACTTTGTCAACATTATGTGGCAAATAAAATTTGTTTTGAAAAATGTAATTGACTGTCGTAAATGAAACTTAAGCCATTCATTGAAAAACTCTGAACCAAATGGTGAATAAGATCATGTTTAAAAAATACATGTCTTCAATTTTCAATTCAATGGGAAATTTAAAAGTGTATAAGAAAATGCTTTGTGCTATTGAATTTTGTGTATTTTTTCGTACTTTTACGACTGGGGGTAATATGGGTGCTTTCATATATTTCTAGTTCTGCGATCATGTTTTTCTGTTTCCTGCCCCAAAATAATCTCATTGGTCTTTCCCTTTCTGTAAAATATTTCAAAGACAATTAATGAATAATGACTTAGTCTCTTGTGTTATGGTAATCCATGGAATCTGTGAGTTAAGAGATTGTGCATACTTTACTAAGTTTTACATATTTGATTTTGGCAGCCTCCACGATAGGAAATTGTGTGTGCTGGGACTGTGCACTTTGCTCAGTGCTACTGGAAATCGACCTGTAGCTGTTAATGAGTGTGCTGCTCAAGTCATTCCATCTCTCATCCTCTTGTTCGATGGATTGAAACGAGCATATGCAGGTTTGTGATATTGTAGCTATGTTAGTGGATTCCTCTTCAACACCTGTCAGTTCAGAATATATGGATGCCTAGAAAAAATAAGAAAAAAGTCAATAAGGAAAACAAAATTGTGATTAAATTCGCAGAATTGGAGAATAATTTTTGTTGTCATCAGAGGTTAAGACAAAAACCAGTTGTGGCAAGGCCTTGTTTTTAAGTGATTCTTATATTTGCTTGTAAATATTTTTTATGTTTTAATGTGCAGGACTTGCAACACAGTGAAGGTTAGCTCTACTTCATTGAATACATTTGAAAACCGTTTTATTTCTTAAATTAAATATGCTTTTCAGTAAATGTTATTAATAAATGTGTGCTCTGAGCTACATTTTATTTTAGAAACATATAGGTGATTTGTATGAAATCTACGAGAAGAAATTTTAGTTTACTTTCTCACCTCAAGTCCATTGCACTTTGCTGAAAGGGACACTTCATTGTACATATAATACCAATTTTCGTAATTTTGTTAAAATCAAGATGCAAGATACAAATACTTGGGGGTTGTCAATGTTAGTTACTTTGACAATCAAATACATTCAAGTATGGAAAGTAAAAAAAATTAGCTTTGCACATTGGCTAAAGTTGTTTCATATAATAAATTATTTTTTTTGTTGCTACCTTTTAATATGAATTAACATAAGAATGAAAATGAAGACATTAGCTAAGAAACTACTAGGAAAAATTAGATAATGATGTAATTTATATCTTTTAGCTAAAGCTCAAGAAAGTGAAGATGAAGAAGAGGAAGAGGAAGAATCTGATGGAGAGCAAGGCAAGTTCAATTATTTGTTCATAAAATAAATTCTCTTTTCTCTTAAGACTGTATTTAATTAATTTGTATGTTTTTATTGTTTACAGAAGTGCTATCTAGTGATGAAGATGATATTGACGAAAGTAATCAAGAATATTTGGAGCTTTTGCAGGAAAAGGTGGCAAACAAAGCTCCAAATGCTTTCAACATCACAGCTTCCATTCAAGTGAGATGTCTCATTAACCTGTTAGGATCTGCTTTCCTTCCTGGTTTGCTGATTGGTGTTGGTTGTGAAGATCGTAGGACCACCATGTAGAAAATGCAATCTGTGCCTGCTTTACATTGTGTACTTTTCATCTTGAGTTGTCATGAAATGATCTTGATTCAAAAGTAAATGGGCAAGAAAAGTCCATTGCCACTAAATAGTGGAATTTACTCTCATGTGTCTTATTTTATGGTAATTCCAAGTTCGCTTCTGTTGTCAGGGAATTGTGCATTGGAGTACATGTCGTGAGGGAACAGTTTCATTACATTTTGTATCATGTTGAGGGTCAGTGTCCCAATGATGAGTTCAGTTAATTTTTGTTTTACATTCAAAATTTTCTGAGAGATTTTTCACATTTTAAATTGTTTTTATTAGTTATGTGGACAGTAAGTTTTTATAAACTATTGACTTATTTGGGCATAAAGCACAAATTACACAAAAAATTATAAATAATAAGCATGTTCATTCTGATGAGATGCTGAATTAAAAATTAAAAGAATAATTATTATTAATTAAGATATCTAGCTGTAGCAACATGTTAAACTCTACGAAATGCAGTAGTTTAGAAAAGGAAACTTGTGCTATTACAGAGACCTAGTCTTGTGACTGGAAAGTAAAAGCCAAAAGATGTTCTAGTAGATGGAGTCTTGAACTGAACATTTTGTCTTATTGCATGGGTTAGTTCATTAGAGATGGATAAAGTTAGCAGTTTTGAGCAATTTTACCTTCTGTATAAAATACAAGAATGAGCATTAACTTGGTGAAATTAGCTACGCCAATATTATTGTGTGAAATAGATGAAATATTTCATAAAAATTGAATGAGAGAGAAAATTATGTAAAGCAGTTTTAGCATGAAAGTAAAATGTTAATCAGGAATCATAGTAATTTCTTATGGAACAAAGTGTGAATTTGGATACAGAAGTTGTCAATCTGATTTGATAGAAAGAAATTACTTTAGAAGGAAAATTTATAATTTATTGAAATTGTCCAATCAGGTTGTGAGTTTTTCTGGTCATGGTTAGACCTACAAGTTATGTAGTTGCTTGCACTTATTTTAATTTTGTTTCAATAGTAGAATGAAACGACATATCTTTTGAATGTTCCTTTATGCTTCGACTGCGCCACCTTACCTAATATCTGCATGTATTTTTTATTGTTTTTTTAATGGTTTTTTGTTTGCCTGTTTTTTCATGGTTTTGTCTCTTGTAATTTTTTCTCTCATTTTGTTTATAATTTATTTACAAAGAACGCTAGCAAAGTAAAGAGTAGACCCTTTTTTATCTGACCAAAGAAAATGAAATAAATGACAGTCCAAAATTCAAAGTATTACCACTATTGTTTAAGTATTGTGATGTAGCTGGTCTTTAGATTACCGAGAAATTTTCATAACTGGGTCTGTCGCCTTTTCTTTCCGCCGCATTCTATTAATTTTCCTTCTATGAGGACCCAACTACAAAACGAACTGCGCTATCCAGCCTCCTACTGCTGCAATCTAACATTGCTAAGTGTTAGTATTAAAACAAGCATGGGAATCAATACAGTCTAAAATGTAATAGAAAGTTCAAAAATTATCTCTTTTAAATTCTTTTTACATTTTTGTATAGGTACGAATACACAGAGTAATTATAGAGAAAGTTTATCAGCTGTGGAAAATTTTATTTTGGAGATTTCGACGCTGTTTTGCATACCATATTTTCCTCCATAGTTTGTTTGGGAGTCCTCTGAACCCCGAAAAAGATTGTGGTTTTTTTCCTTCCTTTTTCTCATTTTCTTCTTCTATCTTCTCCTCCTCTATCTTCTTCTTCTTCTCCTCTCTCCTCCCTCCTCCCTCCTCCTCCTCCTCTCCTCCTCTCCTCCTCCTTCTGCTTTCTTTCTCTTCCTTCCTTCCTTCCTCCTTCTCTCCTTCTTCTTGCCTCTCCTTCTTTGGCGCTCCTTCTTTTCCTCCTCCTTCGCTTTCCTTCTGCCTCCTTCTTCTTCTCCCTTTGCTCCTCCTCCCCCTTCCTCCTTCTCTCTCCTCTCTCTCCTTCCTCCTCCTCTCCTCTTCTCCTCCTCCTCCTCCTTCTGCTCCTCCTTCTTCTCCTCTCCACCTCCTTCTTTCTCTCTTTCTCCTGCTTCTCTCTCCTCCTTCTTGCCTTCCTCCTCTTTCTCCTCCCCTCCTTTGCCTCCTCCCTTTCTCTCCTCCTCCTTTTCTCCTCTTCTCTCTCCTGCCTCCTCTTTCTCCTCCTCCTCCTCCTCCTCCTCCTCTTCCTCCTTCTCCTCCTCCTAGCTTCTTCCTCTTCTCGCTTCTCCTCCTCCTCCTTCTCTCGCTCTTCCTTCTCCTTCTCCTTCCTCTTCCTTCTCCTTCTCCTCCTCCTTCTTCTTCTACTCGCTCCTCCATTCCTACTCCTCAAATATGTCTGTGTCTGTCTGGGTATATGTAAACAACCTAGGGCCTAAAACTATGCATACGATTTTTTCCTATTTTGAATAAACCCCGCCTGTTGATATGGCCTAAGTCAAAGGCTCTTAATGATTTTTGAAAAACATGGATTAATTTTGCGGAATACTTTTACATGAAGCTCTCTAACATGCATACTAAATTGCCATATGGTCTGAATTAGTTGCTCATTTTTTTTAATTAATTCTTGTTATAAGACTCATTGTACATTTCTTGAAAATTTTTGGTTGTCTTCACACAATATTGGGTGCAATACACGTGCATAATAAAAAAATAATGAACACAAGATTTTCTCAAAACCCTGGCTCTAAATTTTCCTTTTTAAACTTTTGGTAGGGGATAGTGGCTAAATGTACTGTATGAGACAACATAAATGCCATATTGCTGTATTCTATCAATATTTTTTAAAAAATTTAGAGATTAATCATATTGACGCTAGCCTCTTTTGTCACTTAATTATTACAATAACTGTGATTGGGTCACATTATTGGCATTTATGAGCTGAGCATGCCAGCTTTAAATGAGTGTCATATAAGTTTTCTTCAAAATTCAAATTGTTCTTCTGTCAAATTCGAGCTTTAAAATTTGCATTTTTTCAGTATTATGGCCTCAAACGCTATTTTTTTCATAATCTCAGGCTCCAAGTTTTTTTCTTCAAAATTTTCATGGGGATAGATGTTATTGCACTGTGTAAGATGACAAAATTAATTTTTTGCTGAATTCTTTTGGCTTTTTCAGAAATTTAACACAAACGTATTTTTTATTTTGCAACTATCTGCTCCATGTTGTTTAATATACATTTCCATTGATTTGTATCCATTATTCATTGCACTTTGTGAGTGACAAGTTATTCAAATGACAGATCAAACAAAGTTTTTTGAAAACACTAAAGATTCCTGTTGGAAAAGAGCCTCATATATTCTTGCATCTTACACTGAGCTTAAAGGATTTTTTTCTTAAAACTGCTCAAATTTTTCTGGCTGAAAAATTGTCTATATAGGGAGGTTTTACTCTTATTGAATATTTTAAAAAGTGGGATTATTTCAAATCTAACCAATCTAGGAGACTGAAATTGGGGAGGAATTTTAAAAAAAATGTATTTAGTGCGCGATAGCTTGCAGCCACGCAAGTCAAAGGTGGGGCAGTAAATTATACTGCAGACCATAAAGCTAGCCCTGCCAAGGAAATTCAGAAAATTGTATTACGAGAATGTCTGTGCAGCTCTATATGTCTTAACTTACTTGACTGTTCGGGGGAGACAGAGCAGTTTACAGAACTTGCCAAGCATTTCAGACTGGCCATTCAGGGTGAAATGAGGTAAGATCGCAGAATGGTGGCTGAAATGTTGGGCAGCCTGTTTGGCTAGGGCTGTGGTATCTTCCAAACAGCAAGTTGTTACTGGCAGGCTGTGGAAGCCCACTTCTCTTCTTATTTTCTTTTTTCTTTTCTATTCAATAGGCGAGTTTTTTGTATAATTCTGGATTAGAAGAATAACCATTCAATATAGTGGGCCCTCGGTCTTTTCCAATAGAGGTCGCTGAAACAACATTGTGTCTGGAAACTTTTATAAGAAAATATTTAGTTTTTTAATTAGTTGTAGTCAAAGACATACATTATGGCTATTTTGAACATTTAATATGTTGGGTGCTTACAAGCTGTGGAGTTAATATAGGAAAAAATGTTAGTATACAGCAATGAGTATTTGAATTATATTAGTCTTGAAAGTCTTTATGTTCTATAATCTAATGTGTTTGATTCCAAACACAAACTGCTATGTAAATCAGGCTGGCAGATGAAGCTTGCAGCTCTTTCAAATAATACATTAGGCATATATGTGCTACATAGTTCATTTATAGTTAGTGAGAGTTAGAAATATGCAATATCTAATTTTAGTTTTGCTTACATTGAAGTATTAACTTCGTTTAGGATGATGACGGCGATGATTGAGTCCTGATGATGAATATGAAGCCAATTTGAAGAAACTGCAATTAGAAGTTTCACTACACACTTGATGAAGAGAACTGCAGCTGGTTGATGAGTACATAGTTCTTCAAGGAAGTCCTTCAAAGTAAGTTCGTGTCCTCTGCATCCTGTCTGAAATTTTAATCTTTTGTCGGATTACAGTGTTGTATTTCTTAACGGGGAGTTCTTGTAAAATACTCTTATTAAAGCTTTTGTTTACACTAACAATACTTAATGGAGAAGATCGTGTTACTCTGGCCATTTCATACTTGTTCAATGTCACACTACTGATAGCAGGTAAAACCCTCTTTTACATTTCATGGCGCATACGGGTAATAAATGGTGTAAATTAACTGCGAACTGTAAATAGCAGGGGAAATAATTCTTTCTTGGCAATCTATGAATAAATTGGTATTTAGATTTTAGATACCAACAATGAGAATTATGTATTTAGTAGTATATGCATAAAGAACTAGCATATAAGGTCAAATAGTAAATCTTGCAATCCTGATTTTTGTTTTCTTCTTTTTGGCTTACACCGATTTGTATTTGTGGCTCTTAGTGTTCATGAAGTTTTTCAAATGGTATCACCACGCAATCTACAGCAAGAGAAGGTATTGTTCTTCATGTTTGTAATGCTTACAATGCTTGGTGCTTTCATGCGGAGGATATTTCGACAGTCATCATCACTGTCATCTTCACTTTCATCAGCATGCTACACCAAAAGCATTCATTTTTTGAAGATATTTCTACATATCTTTCTATGATGATGTGTTTATCTGCAATTAGAGCGAATCATTGTCCACAGATACAAATTCTGCAATGAAGTTGCAGGCTGAATATTTTCCCCAGCCCTCAAACTAAAACTCAGAAGCATCATCTTCCATCAAGCCCATTTCGCATGAATATGCCAGAAAGCTCAGTTTCTGTAAAACGGCAATAGTGGGATGTTTTGACTTTTGGGTCCCGCATGATTTTGCAATAATACAAGCATCTAATCATTTGAACGGGATGTCTGTAGCATCTTCACCGCATTCAGTTTTCCCTTATACTGGTTTTGAACTTATTTTCTCACGGTATTTGAAATTTGAACTTTTATATAGAATGCTCAAGAGGTTGCAAACACACTTGTGCTTTGCCAGGAAAAAACTTCATTTCTTGATGCTTTTTAAGTTTCGAAGTCCTTGAATGTGCTGAACTGTACTGATCAATAAAGAGCAGCGATTTTGCTTGTTATGTGCTCGCCATTTTTGGCATCAAGAGCATGGAAGTTGTCTGAGTTATAATAACTCTGAATTCAACTCCATGCGTTTTTGTTTTGATGCCGCAGATTATTGGCTAAAGTCTTAATAGTTCTTAAGCAATGTGGCTTTTTTTTTTAATCAACAGTGCACAGAGTTTACACGTTCCGATCTGCATTTATCCCCACATTACTCTTAAGTACAAACTTCACATATGTTTGCCTTCATGGCAATGGGTTTCAATGTCTTCATTCAAAATGTTACTATGGAACAGAAGTTTGAAAAATAAAACGCAGATTTGTGTCAATATTAAAAATGTTTCTTGCCTTCAATATCCTTGTCCACTTCTTGAGCCTGGAGTTTCCCACCGGACGAAACAATATTTTTATCTACTTACACTGTTAGATAAACCACATACTTTGCTGTATAGCACAATTGTACCTGGTTTCTTGAAACAATTCTATCCAATTGTTGGATGCAACATACATTTCATTTGCCAACTCATCGCCCCATTTTGGTTCGCTTTTCTCTCGTTAAAAACCGTGATATTAATTGGCTATAATTTCGATACTCTTGTCTTGAACCAGCTGTTTTAAGATGTCTTCCATTTGATCATACTTTGAGTACTTCACATACTTGCCGCTTTCCTTAGAATTCGTTGTTCGGACTCTGTTTGCACTGTTTCGGTTTTGATTTTTATTCAACGCTGTCACATTTGAAATTCGAGTGTTAATTGGCAAATTTCCATTGCTTCACAACAAAGCACTTCGTCCCTGGAAAAGTGTCTTTCTTTCGTCTGCGAAAAGTTTTTGAAAATTTCCATTGTTCTGTTCATCGAAAAACTTTTTCTATTCCTTCCTTCTCCATTGCACTTCACTTCTCCAGTCTAAGAAATCACCTTTAGTATAAGTACTTAGTACTTAAAACGCACTAGCTATCGTTTTTTGCATGCTAACAAATAGATCAGGCCACACGTATCGCAGTACTAAATCACTCTTCTTGTGCCTAACACAGTGATCATGACAGCTTTCACCACTTCTTGGTGACTTTCTCGCTCTTAGAGCTCATCAGCTGAAAAATTCCACTGCCCGCTTGCGAGAATCTGAAATCAGAAGACAACGCAGTCGATGTTTGGGCAAGCAGAGTTATTATTGGCATGATTTAGGCATTTCAGTGCGCATTATATTGGCGGCAAAATTGAAATTATACTATTGGTACAATGCCAGGGTATTTATAACATGAAATATATCTGTGGTCGGAGGTATAGCGGACACTATGTCCATTTTTGGCCAAAATGAATCTCTTTTTGGTACAATATTATGATCTTTTTGTCCTTCTAGTCGCAGAGGTGAGAGCTACACTATGGCTAACATCTAATAATGTTTGGAGTTACGGTGCTATAAAATAACACCAAGTTTCTTTCACTTACAGGTTGGCAAACCTTCAAGACAGCTCTCTGGTAAAATTTAGTAATATGTGACATAGTGTCGCTATTCCGTCGACCACACATATGAAAACGGATGGGATTGACAAGAAATGTTGTTAAAAAGTGGGGGAAAAAAAGTAAATTGTGGGAAACGTAATAAAGCAGATGTTTTTACGTAAGAGATAGATTATTTCATGCTGTACGGACGAGTGTTGCCAGCTTTTCAACAGAAAAATAATGTATTTTCAATCTCTGAAACTGAGAAAGTAGATGTGGTTTTTGTCTCTTTTATGTGACAATTACATGCATTTCTTGGTGTAGTCAACAACTGCTTTTCGTTGGTTTTTAAAAGTAATTTTTTTTGTAAAATGCTGTTACACATTGAAATGTAACTGAACACAAGATTTTAACCAAAATGCATGTTTTTCCAATCAAATGTGGGTGGTGTTGAAGTTCTGAATTTTGCATATCTGTATGACTTTTTTAAAAATTAATTTATTTAATAATCTCAGGAGCTTTGTCAATTTACACATACGGTGTAAGTTCATAGAATAACAGTTGAGAAGAATGAGACATGTGAATATCTAGATTCATTAAAACAAACTTTGGGTTTGTCAAATTTGATTCAAAATTTTTGCTGAAACTTTTTGCTTGAATATAATGGTGGTAGATTCAATTTTAATTAACCTTCTTACTGGACTGGTGTGTTTTTGTTACTTATCATGGCGATCACCCGTCGTGGTGTCAATTTGAGACCCCAAGCTTGTTTTTCTTTTCATTATGAACATTTTTTCTAATAAATTTTTAATATATATAGAAATGTATTTCAAATCTTCGCCTGTTTTAATCGTATTTTAAGTAAGATTGTTGAAAAATCATGCTAGATAAAATTTGCTTTCCATCATATACCATATTTTAATAATTTTTTTACTTAAGACTGGAGTAATCTTCAACTTTTCTGGTGCCAAGTATTGACAATTACGTGAAATCAAAACTACATTTTTAATTGTAAATTTTTTAAAAACTGTTTATTTTGGTATTATCAGTATTTCTCTGATACATATGTTTAATTATACATATATAAACATTAATAGCACAAAAAGACTATAGCCACTCTACACTGGCCTGACCATTCGTACAACTTGACCTGGCAACATATATTTCACTTTTCTTTCTTTTTAAACATATTTTTAACACTCTTTTTTAAGCATATATTGCATATGCTTCTTTTTCCTGATTTTGGATTGGCATTCAGCAGCCGTGGGCAATAGATTTTTTCAATATTCTTCAAGATGGGTTCATTGAAGCTCCATGTATGTGCACATTCGAGAGTCTGACATTCATGTGGCATTTTGTGAGTTTGACATGCCAGAATCTTGAAGGGTAAAAATTGTTCTGCAGTGGGTGTCGTAGCCAAACTGTACAAATTTCTCACGTGGCAAGAGAATCTATTTTCGCATTTCTGCTTAATGGATGCTGTGAAGAGAGAATCTCTGAACGACAAGACGAGTTTACTTTTTGTTGCTTGACAAACATTGGATACTAATTTCCATAAACGTGAACTATCTTGAAGCTTCATCACTGGGTCAAATCAGATTATCCAGGGACAACAAAGTGTTCTGCTTTACTTGCATGTAGACCTAACTTGTGTTGTTACTTTGTAACC
>BOPP01000035.1:2361261-2381065 GCA_017312745.1 Gryllus bimaculatus
CTCCTCCTCCTCCTCCTCCTCTTCCTCTTCCTCCTCCTCCCTTTTTATTCCCTTTTTTCCAGACTAAATATTATGGCAGTTCTTTAAAATATAATATCATATTTCCCAATGCATGTACATACGTTTTACTACTTTTTGTGAACTTCTCGTCAAACGTTTTTGAAGTTAAGAAATAAATGGCATTATTTAATGTAACCTGGTCAATGCCCCTTGTGGGTAACTGATTTTGGAAAATTGTAGTATCACTTGACACTAAGATATTTTGGTTATTTTAATTTTTCTCTTACATTTATTGTGATTTTTCTCTCTTCTCAGATATTCAGGCTGGCGATCCTGGATGGTATCAAGTGCTTACTGGCAATCTCACCACAGAGCAACAGAAGGCACTGCAAGAAGTAATGTTGCTAGCAGATCAACGGAAAGCTGCTGCTGAAAGCAAGAGGATAGAACAGAGTGGAGGTCAGTAACTGAAAGGGCATCCAAGATTTTATGATGGATTTTGCAGTTATAATTTCAATGTTTAGTTCAATAGAAGTTCAGTTGTAGTTCAATCAATATCACTTTTCTTTGGTTCAGAAAATCTGTAAGAGAATCTTATTACACCAAGGCACTCTTTTAATTTTTGTTCATGTACTGTATAGTAAGTTGCCATTAAAGCATAACATGTAGGTTTGAGACATCGGCCTTTTCTGATAAAAAGCGTTTATAATCCTGGAATGGATCAAGTAGTATGAAGCTGCCTATGAAATGCAGCTCACAAATCTGAACAGTTCAAGTGTGATGTAGAGAGAAGAATTCCAAAAGAAAGCATGGAAGTGAATTGTCAGAAACCAGAGAAGAGGTTTATGTTACCTGTGTTTCTATCAAAAGAGTATCCAGCTCCTAAGATGTTCCTCAGACCTTTCTTTGGCTCTTCTAGACTGGACCATTGGAGAAACAGACTCAAGACAACAAATATGGCAGAAAAAAAAATAAAAGATTTTGAAGAAATGTCTGAAACTTACGCCTCCATTTGTACTTTCTACAGGATTGCGTGTAACATCAAGCATGACTCTCATTCTGGATTCATCATTGCATTTGTTCAAGTTTGTTTTGTCACAATGTTCTGTTTTTTACATGCACTGATGTAATTTCTAGTTCATGTTAGATATCTTCATTTCTCTTATGATACATCAGCTTGGAACTTGCCAATGGTCTTCATGGGAATTTTCCACAGTTTCTCCCATACAAAGAAGGTTCCATTTAAATCTATAAGTTCTGGTATGTTGAATTCCTTGTGATTCTCTAAGCTGGTTATTTCAGAAAAGTCTGTACTTGATCTCTTTGCTCTGAAATTAGTTGTTCTCCCAGAAGAAGAATATTCTTAGGGGTCTATCTTTGGTGTCATTTTGTCTAGAAATTTTAAATAATTGTGCAAGAAATCAGGCTTGTAGGATTTAGACCCAAATGTTATGTGGTTCTCAACATTTGGGTTTTGTTATGTGTAGAGCCCAGAAGTTCAGGAATTTATTTTACCTAAAATAGGCAGGTTAAAGGCATTTATTTTTACTAAAATAAGCATTTAAAAATGACATTCTAGCCAAAGAAGGTGTGCAAAAAGGCATGTAAACAATGAAAAAATTGTACACCTAACAAAATTGTAAAAAATTAATAATTAAAATTATTCAAACACTAAAATGAACATGATCTTGTGGTATGATGGCTATGAACTCCTCTTATTTGAGATGCTGTCTCTTTGAATAGCTATCGCGATCACCCTTTTGAATGTTGAAATGCCATCAGTGAAAACGTAATTATATTTTTCGTTCTTCACACTTGTGTTATTGCCAACTGTAAGAGAGTATATCGTACATATAGAGCTGTCTGCAAAAATATTGATCACACTCAAAAGTAGAATGCAATTGATCGTAAGCGAATAAAGCCCATTAACTTCAGTTAAAAAAAACATTAATCTTTATTGGTATCATCTTCCGTTTTCATTCAGATTTTTCTCATAAAGTCTGATTTCACAGGAAGACAAAACGACCGTGCCTTTGTTGTCCAGTCTTGGAGGTAGTATATATATCCGACTTGATTGCGATCAGTGACAGGAGGAAAAAGGTAAAAATAGGCATCAGAAGCTAAAGTAGGCAAAATAAAAATCTAATAACGAGGGAAAAGGCAGAAAAAAAGGCAAACTGGAAAAAATAGGCAAAATAAAAATCTACTATAACAAACCCGTTCAATTAGTGATTCCAAATTCATAAAATAGTAAAATAAAAAAAAAATTCATAAAATAAAGTCATAAAATAGTAACAATAACAACAAAAGGCATTTTGCCAAAATTCATGGGTTTAGTTATGTGGTATTAAAATTGCCTGTCTATCAATTACCAACAAAGTGTTTACTACCAGTGTTCTCAAAATTCTGTACTGTAGTCTTAAATTCAAATTATTTTCATTACAAGGGGAACATACAAGTTCTCAAAACTTGTTTATAACTTTTTTTTCAGCATCTGCATGAATGTAAAAAAGATTATTACTTGCCATTTTTAGAAAACGGTAAACACCATATCAGTGAGTGGAAAAGGGAGGAATACCTCAAGAGGAGTGTTGTTTAAAATTAGATAAAAATAACGACTTTCCTGAGTTCCTGACCTATGGCATAGGGGAAGCCCATTTTGTTGAATGAGTTTCTGCTAATATTTTGTTATTCCTGTGGACCTATATTTGAACCCCATCCCCGATTATGATTGTCCTTTCTTTTTTCATGTTTTCTCCTATTCGTGCCATTACTCTATTCCTAATTTTGTCATGCTAAATTTTGACTCTAAAGCTCACCAAAAACTGACCTAAAATTCAATGCTGCTCCTTTACTTTTAAATTCTTGATGGCCATCATCTGTGTTTCTGTTACATATTTCAGCTTTTCTCTGTTTGCTTTTGATGTATTTAGATTCTCAGAATTATCTTCTCTCATATACTGCCAGTGTGCTTTATTACAGTTTCTTGTATTAAATCCATTGATCCATTTGAAGGTCACTTATAGGATTTATATTATTTTCATCATTATTATTTTTAGAAACTGTCTCGCCTCTCAGATGGCTTTGCCTCAGAAGATTTTGATTTTGTGGAATTATTCTTCATTATTTTATTTATGTCAATAGCTCATTTTTGTTGTTTCTATTGAACCTAAAGTCTTTGGTTGGTCTTTGTAAATCACACAATGATGTATCATATTTCATGACACATGTGTGGATTTCTTGACTTATGTACTTCATGTAGATGTTGGAGACTAGTGTGTGAACTTGAGATGGATGTTAATATTTGTGTGATGTGTATCTTCATATTTCTATTATTGCTTTCTTTTTTCTTCTGTCCACCGTTGGAAATAAAATAGTACTTTACATTAGTTGAAATTCAACTCTTCAATGAGAAAAATGTTTTGTTTGTTACTCTTTGTCTTCTTTTTATAAAATTTTATAAAAACATAAAATGCTGGGGAAATTATAAAAATATTTTGTTTTAAAAAATGAAACACATTATCTTTGTTGGCTTAAGTCCTACAAACACATGCAAAAATTTGCAGTTACTTGAATTTTTATGTAGTATTGAATGAAGTTACATGTCTTTATAAAAAAAAACTGGTGTGTTCTTATGTTGCAGGTTATGTTTTCAACCAGCAGACTGTGCCTACTTCCTTCAACTTTGGCGGTGCTCCATTGGGTCGATAAGAATACTGTTAAGTGCTGTGAACACAGAGAGGCAACAAGAATGGACTTGTGTGAACAATCATGTTGTGACATACCACTAAACTAATTAAAGTACTACAAAGAAGGAAACATTTGAAAAATGTTACTTGTGTTAATTGTGCACTTTTTGTTAGTTTTGTTCTTTTGATTATTGATTCCAGGCATAGCTTTTCCAGACTGATATTGCAAGCACTAGGAATTTTTTTAATTAATTGAAGTGCAGCAGATGTAAATTTCACAGGATTTCTAAGGCAACAGTTGCATTGATATCAACATATTGATTAACTATTTTACTAATTTCCTGTACATGATAAATTTGTCATGTCGTGAAGAAGTGTGTTTGTTCAAAAAGTAAGAACATCCACATACTAATAGTAAATGGTTACTTTCAGTGCACAGATTTATATGGCTCAACTTTTTAATGTGATTTTTGGGAATTGTACAGTCTAGTAAATTCACCATACACTCAACGCGTTTGATTTTAAATTGAATACTCAATTGTATTTAAATTTTGTCTGTTGTAAATTGCTCGTGTTAAAATAGTTGTGTCCTAATCTCAAGCCAGATTATTTATTAGCTATTTATTGAGAAGACACTTGTGGGTAAATAGGTGTGGAATTTTCAGAGACTTCACTAAAGCTGATTTGAAAGAGCCCTGATGGAGCATGTATTCTCAAGTGTTTTTCTGTGTACAGACTGTTGGATTTACAAATGTGAACTCTTCTTAATAAGTGTAGATATTATGATGCAGTACTGCAACCTGTCTTCTGCCCTTCGAGTTATGGAGGCTCGAGTTCCAATTTTTTAACACTATCAGAGCCCAATACGATATAAGTGTACAAATGCGGTGTGGCCAGGTACTCAGTTTATGTAAACAATGGTATAAGACCGTAGAATTGAGGGTGTATGAATTTAATGACGCTAGGCAGTCTCTTGGCAAGCTTCAGGAAATTCTTATGATGGAGAATACAAAAATATATGTGCCTTGGAAGTGTTGGTTTGCTGTTTCATGGGTATGGGGGACCTGAATTAAAATACAGTTAATTACAACTGTAGGTCGGAACAGTGAGAGTACTTGTGAACACACCCTTCGGAATGGAACCTTTCCACTGCTCTGCTGTGGAGATTTTATTCCAACTTAATATTAAAGTCTAGGCTACAGGTAAATTAAGAAATAAAGTTTTTAAAGTTATTATGTATGATAAAGGTGAATGGTGCTGCTTCAAAATCAAAAAGTGTTTGAAAAAAAAAGCAAAAAAAAGTTGGGATGCAAGGTCCTAAACTTATTATAAGTTGCATTGTTCATAATTCCGTAAGGCCTTTCCAGGTCTTGTAGTGCAAGGTAATGTAAATGCTATGTGGATTTTTTTCTGGTTTTTTTTTTTTTTGGAACATGCATCCTCACTTCAGCTTTCTTTCCTATTCGGTGTTTATTAATAAATTTGCAGTTCAATTTAATGGTTGTGGAAATTTTCACAAGCAGAACAGATGGTGTTTCATGTTTGTATAATACCTATTTATTGCACAGTTAATATTGCAGGATTTTATATAATGCATACTGAATGTTATTTCCGTTCTCATACTATATACACTGTAATGATGGTTATTAAAGCAGTGGAACCAGATACGACTGCATCTGACTATATTGAATGTCAGATTATTTTACTACTTTTTCTGCAGTTATCTTTAGGCTTACATGAAATGATAGGGCTAGCTGAGCTTGGGCTTAAACCTGTACCTGGTGGGATTGGATTGTGTGTGAAGAGGGTAAGAGGATTTCACATTGGAGGAAAAAAATCTATAGTAAAATGTTATTCTGTCAACATGTTCCTAAGAATTAAATAATTTATTGAAAGTAGAATAAGAGATGACCAGTGTCTACAATAGCAGCTGGGAATATTGCACAATTTTGCAATAAAAACCGTATGAAGCAGAAATTGCAACTTGTGCATTAATTTTGAAATTTTAATTTTATTATAAGGACGCAAATCAACCACGATATATTGTTCCTTCCAGTGAAAAACCGCTATCGAGGACATGTTCTACACAAAAGAAAAATCTGAGGTATTGTTTCGAAAGATTACCCCACCTTCAACACTCCTTTTTAATATATCATATACATAAGACAAAATGTCCAATTATGCTTTGAGGTTCAGCTTGAGAGAAAAAAATGACATTGCTAAAGTTCAGTTTTAGGTGTTACATATCAAGCACAAATGATGCATACATATTCAATTCAGCAGACAGCATTTGCTTCATATTGAACATGTAAGGGGGCCTGCTTTCGCTCAAGTGATTTAACTGCCCCACTCTTCACTTCATCACTTTAAACACCTTTCAAAGTAAACAGAACCAACATATCCACCACGCATTGCTTTTTGAACATTCTGTTCAAAAAGACGTCTGTTATTTTGGAGCACTTCAGCTGCTTCTTTATTCAACGGGTCTTCAGGATTTGGCTCCTGTATGTAAACAAATAAGACAGATGATTAATAACGATTAACAGACGTGTATCACAATAGATAAAAGAAAAGATAACTACAACCGGTACATACCAAAAACAAGTACTGCAATCCATACACAATTGAATTAATGGTAAGAACAGGTTTCCAGTCCTCGCGTAATATATTAAGGCATACATTGCCTTCTAAGTCAATATTCGGGTGGTAAACGGGTGTCTCGCATTTAACCTTCGGTGGTTCATGAGGATAGTTTGGACCAACTTTAAAACTAAAACTAAAGCGCCCTCCTCGATAAAAGCCCTGAAACAGAAAATCGACAAACAAAATTCAATAAAAAAAGGGGGTGCATGTAACATCAAACTTGCAGCACATTTACTTTATCTATGGATGAACATTTGCTAACTTACCTCATCAGGACATATTATAAGTTTGAACGACAACAAATCATCTGGGTCGGGAAACTCTGTATTACACGTTTTAGGTAAATTCAATTCATTGATATCTGAAACAAATTGGCATATGTCATTATGACAATGGCTTTCCAAATGGGCGTAATGTGAAGAATAACTCAATTCAGAACGGTACTTTTTTAACCAAAAATCAAGCTACGCTACAAACAGTCGCGTTGGAACGAAATAACAGAATCTTCACTGACGTACCGTGATAACTACATACCTTTCGTGATTCGTAACTGGGCAGCAGAGGCCTTCTTTTGATTACCAGCTTTCGGAGCTGCTTCGCCATCTTTTTTCTGCTGCTTCAAAGAAAACAATTTAATCATTGTTAACTTATATACTACTACTTTTGCACCATAAGAGGATGTTCCAGTGGCCTTATGACACTAAAATATAAACACTATATATAATTTTTCTAGAGAGAAGACTCCCTGATGCCTGCAGTTCTTCCAACTTAACAGTTCCTCAATTCCTACTTACGCAGGGAAATGTAAACGTTAATGTCACAGACAGGTCACTGATTGTCCTCGTGTTAGCGCTTACTTCAAATTTTGCCTTCATGACCGTGAAATTTTTAGTGTAAATTACTCAAAATAACTATAAGAGTTATATTCGTACTTGGAGCCGCACCATATTGAACGGTAAGGTTAGAATATTTTATTAGATACATAAAATTCATGAGCAATTCGTAAATGTTAACGTTGCATAATCTTGCCACACATTTGGTTATTACTTATCGAAAATTATCAAACAACAAATTTTTATGTTGTTTGTCTGAAATCCGTAGAAATATGCAACAATCATCGGTAGAATACTCAGATGTAACAATATCTCTAGCATTCAAATTAACTTGTGAACTTTGGGGAATAATCACATTTTTTCTAAGGCTTTTTTTGTTTGATATTTCAATGTGAATGAAACGGTTCATACTATATTAGCGTGAGGTTTTATATTTGAAACCCATCAGCTTTGTTTCATCTGATTGCTGAATAAAAGTTTTCTTGATAGCTTCATCAAATTACTGGGTCGGTATGTACTTATTATTATTTAGTTCTATGTTTACTAAAATGATTTTATATCATTCTATAAAACGAAAAAAAAAAAAAAAAAAAATTAACATCTAAAAGAAGCATTATACTTCTTTATTACAATTATAGCTACTATTGGTATAATCATTAGCCAAGGTAATGTCTGAATGGTAATGATTTTTAATTAGCAAAGAGGATATTTATAGATCTTCCCCATACCTCACATACAGTTTTGTTTTGTTCTTACTGTTCTTTGACTAAATAAATCTAAACCTATACATTATGGTGCCACTGGAATATCTTCTCCTTCATACGTCACTTATAGTTTATAGTGTTCTGTTCTTTGACAAAATCAAATAAAATCATTATCTTACGGTATGAATTTCAAGTAGGTTAGTCACTAGAAAAAAAAAGTATTATTTTATGAAACTGATTTCAAATTGTGATTTGTGTTCTCTCATTTGCAAGACTTATCAATTACACTTCAACTCATTATTGCTTGTACGAGGAATTATTGATATAAATGTAGAGGCATATGAGTAGTACCTAATTGATATTAATCCTGTTTTCAGCTGTGAAAGTTTTTTGAATATTTTCAATCTGACATGAATTCAGTTGAAACAATGCAATTTTAAGACATGAACTTGGTGATTACCTGCCAGAGACCTCAATATTCCAGGTGATTCCAAAGAAAAGTATTTGATTTATGGTTATTTATTGTCTTTATTTACTTCATGATATCATTGTGTCTCGTATTATTTGAAATACATGATGAAATATGTCAACATTTGTAAAAGCAATTTCCGTTTTGAGTTTGTATTTCAAAGGATAAATACGTATGGATGTTTTCTAGGTATTCAAATCTGTGAAAAGGGTTGTAAACTGAATCATACGAGAGAAGACATTTGAAACTTAAATATTGCTTCTTCTCTTTTTAAGACTATTTTCAACATTTATAAGCTATATTCACAAGAAGATAATATTTCATGTAAATTTACTCTTCTCTTCTTTACAACTTATTGCTATGTATTAAATATTTTTTTTTCTTGCATACTACATATGTAATGTAGAGAAAGTATTGTAATGCTGCGGCAAAAACGGATATTTTTCGATCGAAAAACACGGGTTGTGGGTTTCTGTTGCCGAAAAAGTGAATATATCCTGTTCCTGTATGTGGAAAATTACTTAATTGTACATGATGTGTATTCAGAATTTGTTGGTCTTTGATAACTAAAAATCGGCTGACGGCAAAAGTCCGTCCATCAGTATGCAATGTGAGGGCCCAAATCGTTCAGACGATTTCTCCAAAATTGATATTCCTCCATCAAACTGGTCGAAATCGAGGCCCTGCGAAATTGAAACGAATATTTTGATTTTGAAGATATTGTACATAAACCTTATTTTTTTTCTAAAAATGACCCCAATTTTTTTAAATTCGTTTTCCCCCTTAGGGCCAATGACGAAAATAGCGTAGGTCGTCTTCGAAAGTTGCAAAAGTTCAAATTAGCAAGGTTGCAAAAGTCCTATAAATACAATATTGATAATAGAGATTTTTTCTTGATGAAATATTTATCAAAAACATCTGTAATTAAGGTCATGTACACTTTTTCGAAAATATGAGTAGTTTTTGCGTACTTGTGTGTGAAATATTGGCATCTTTTAAAAATTATTTTCTCAAAAAGAGTTTCACATTTTTGCTTTCTCGCCATAACTTTGTGAGAACAGAAAGTAGGGAGTTTTTGCGACGCGTTACAGCAATCGTCGGCTTTATCGGCAGTGGCGTAGCTTGGACGTCAGTCGCCCGAGGCAGAGGAAAATTTCGCCGCCCCCTTATTTAGGTATTTCTGTTTAAAAATCAAAAATATACAGTAATTCTGAAGAACGTTTCAGCAAGAATAATCGTAATTATTGTGTATTGCACAGATTAAAAATAAAAATGTCGTGTATACATGTTTTACTATTTAATAATCACATTTATTTAAAAACTTTTTACACATGCCATTTTCATTGGTATAACAGGAACAGAACACATGATTATACCTTGACGATCGACGAGGTTAAATTATTATTGAATATAAAACACAAATCGACTTCCAATTAGAACTAGAACGATACTGTTACTATTTATATTTTTATAGAAAAATGTTAGAATTAAAAACAAAACTTCTGTCTTTTACTAAACGTTTATTCGTCTACTTTTTTAAAGAGCAAAGTCTTTTATTGCACTTACAATGCCTATAGCATCACATACCTTTTGCTCAATAGAGAAGATAGCCAGATTGGTTAGCCTTAAAGAATGTATTCATTGTTGATCTTAAGTACTTTTTGATCAATTTCAGTTTTGAAAAACTCCTCTTATGGTGGCATTGCTTGTGGCAATTGTGAGGAATATTCGGAGAATTATTTTAATATTGAACAGAGTGTCTTCCAGGTTGGATTTAACAGTAAATTTTAATATTCCAAGTGTGTCTACATTTATTATTTTCGTTGCCTGTCGCAGCAATAAAAGTCCGCAGTCGAAGTCGTTCCACCATGAAGTCCTGCTCGTCAATTTCGGTAGAGGCTAGATTATATATAGTATCGTCCGATTTTAGTAATAAAGCCGGTGCGTTCGATAAGCAAACTTATCTACCAAATTCTGTAGCAGCTACAGATGTTTTTATAATTAACTTTTACAAAATGTTATTATTTATTTTGCCTCCCCTAAAAGTGCCACCCCTACTACGCGACGCCACTGACCGTTCTTCTGCACATCCGTAGTTCGAGTTTTTCGTCACTAGGAAGCTTTTGCACGGGCAACGATTGACTGCAATCTCGATTTTCTGCGCACGCGCTGATGCACAAATGTGATGCGAAATGGGAATTGCGCGTGCGCAAAAGATCGCTAGTGCTGTCGATTGCTGTAATATTCGAGGGTGCGAAAACTAGGGAGTTTGTGCGCACCATAGAGGACAGTACTATTGATCTTCTGCGCATGTGCAGACGCATTAGTGATGCAAAATTTGGACTTCGCATGCACAGATCATAGTGCTTTAACGTTCGAGGGTGCATAAACACCCTACTTTTGTGCGTCTGCAGAAGCGCAGAAGATCGAGATTGCAGTCGATTGCTGTACGACGGTATGCCGTGCAAAAACTCCCTAGTATTGTAACTGCGCGCCGGAAAATGGCAAATTTTCGAAAGAAAAACTCTTAATTACCGGGCCTTGATAGCGAAAAAGTGGATAGATCTTATTTCAATGATTTACTTCCTCTGACTCCTAGATCGTTGTGTAGTCAGAATCCTTGTGTTTTGGTCCTTGATACCGAAAAATACTTTGAAGGCAAACGTCTTCCCCGATCGATTTGAAGGAACTCGAGGCCGACTGAGTTTGAAACGAATATTTTGATTTGAGCGGGTACTTTATACGCCTCAAAATTTTCTAAAAAATGACCTCAATTTGTTTAAATTAATTTTGTCCGGGCGCTTAATAATGGTGCAGATCTCATTCTTTTCAAAATTCCCGATTTTTCAAAACTTGCAAAAGTTAAACATTTTCGATGTCTTCTTACAACTAATGCATTGAAGATTTTTTCCGTAATAAAATATATTCTTTAAAATTCTCTTGAAGAAAGGCTATGTACAATTTTTTTCGAAAATATCAGTAGTTTCGCGTTCGTGTTTATGTGAAATGAAGTAAAAAAAAAATAGTATTTCTCGAAAACCGCTACAAATTTTGTCTTTAATTTTTTTCCTCGTATGTATCACAGGACAGTAAACAATTATTGCTAGTTTCATTTGCAGCGAACTCTTTGAAGTTTTAAAAATTGAAAAAGTTAACATTTGAAAACTACGAAATTGAAGATACAAATGTTTGTCTAAAACAAAATATTTTAAAAATTAGGTCTTTAAAAATGTTATCTTCAATTTATTGAAAAAAAACAACAACTACAAAAAACTAATAGTTTTGCGTAATCTGTGCATGAAATTAAAGCAATAAAAAACAATATGCCGGTACGGATGACCGAGATCGCTAAGGCAGTAGGACCAAAGGATCGCGGGTTCGAGGCCCGCCTCGGTCGGCCATGGTTGTATTGTGTTTGTTTCACCCCCTATCATCGTCGTTATCCTCATAATTGCCATACCGTTACACGCAATAGTGGTCGCTAATGACCTAGAAGTTAATGCAACCTTAACCACAAAAAACAACGACAACGGTATTTTCTCAAAAATTGGTCCAAATTCTTCCTCTCATAGATAGATCAAGGAATGTTTATAAGAATGACGCAGGTCTCATTTTCGTTGAACTATCAGAATTTTCGAAAATGGAAATTAATAAATAATGGGAGAAAATATGTGATGTAGTAGTACCACTAGTTTCTGCAAATTTCTTCAACGGAAAGAGAAAAGTACGTTTATAAAAATGTGGCAAGTCCGATTTCCGGTGAACTGTGTATTTTCGAAAACTGGGAAAAAATAACATCGCAAAACCACAATATATAGCAGGGATATTTCTTAATTAAATATATTCTACTAAATTATATCTTTGAATTAGGTCGTGTACAATTTTTTGAAAATTCGAGGTATTTTCGCGTAATTTTTGCCTGTAAAGAAGTAAAGAAACGGCTTCAAACTTTTTCTCGAATAAAATTATGGCTCAGGGTCCATTTTCGATGAACTCTGTATTCCCGAAAACTGTTGAAAATTAACATTGCAAAACCACTATGGATGGTAGAAATATTTCCTTTCGTGAAATCTGTTTTAAAAGAAGGTCTCAGTAGAATAAGGGGCTATCCCATATTGACCTATAGTAGGCGGCCATATTATTAGGGACAGTGCTAAGACTTTCGTGTTTTGTAGTGTAACTGCATTTTTCAAACAAATTATTAGTTTTTGGTCTCATAGGTATTTTTTTATTATTAAGAGAATAGTATTAAAATTATGAATACAACAACATATTTAGGTGAAACTTTTTAGATTAAATTAATACTAGTATTTAGTGACGCCAGCCTTTGTTGCTATTTTAACTTCAGTGTGTCGCGGCACGCTCTTTATTTAGGGTTTTGCATTTTGTTGTAGTTCAGTATTCTGAGGCCATTCTTTGTTGATAATTTCAATTAACTGACTCTTGGTGGTGATCACTTGCTTGGCAATCGGCCGTTTGGTGAGTTCCCACATGTCTTTATAGGTTTCATGTTTGATGAATTTCCCGGCCAGGACAAATCGGTATTCTTTTCCTTCCGGGGATGCAGTAATTCTCCAGGCTTTGTGGCACGATGCTGAAAATGTATGTGCATAGAAATGTATGTAGTCACCAGGCCCAATCACCATTCTTCAAGCTTCAAACTGTGACATTAGCAGAGTTTCTAGAACTCACTTGTACTGTTCTTGCCTGTTCTACGCTTTATAGGCGCCCCATAGACCCTTAGCTGAGATAATAGATCACACCAGGACACTAACAGAGTGTTTAAACATCTCCACTAGGTAGTCTGGATGGAACCGTAGCCCCTGGCGTCGTCGGACAAATGAACTTTGGTCGACTAAAATCTGAAATCTTGATTCGTCAGAGAAACCTACCTGTAAATTGTTACCAAAAACGTTGTTGAAGAAATACACTAGTGCTTTAAATACATGAATTAGTATTACTCGACTCCTTTCTGCAATAATCATATTTCAGTGTTGTCTGGCCAATTACAGTCGCTTCTTCTCCTGGGTGAGGAGTGGTTTTTTGATAGGGCGACGACCGATCAGGTTCTCTTCGGTTAACCGTCTCAGGATATCGTTTTGGAAACTGTGACTCTCTCAGCGTTTATCATTATAGTCAGACGGGCAACACTCTTTTTACGATTTTTGACTGAGAAATCCTTGATTTTACGATTGGTACGAAGATTGCTGATCCTTTTCGTGTCTCTTTTACCCACAAGGTGTGCTTCCAGTTTTTTAAAATAATTTTTTATTTTTATTCTGTTAAGGTCAACTCTCAAAACACCTGCCAAAGTTGCAATCTCTCTTAAAGTGCCAATATGTGGAGTGAAGTAACAGTGTTTGTATTTTTCTAATTTTCCTTGAAGACCTGTCAAACCGTACCCTAATAAAAATTAAAAATTTCTAGATTGTGAAGTTACATAGTAAACTAAAATGAAATTTACTCATAAAATTTAGTAAAAGTAATACAATAAGAATACTTTCGTTTTGGTTATTTTGGAAAAGAAAAACTTGTAAAAGGCAATTAAAAATAATTCGTATGTCATCATTACAGCAGTAGTTTTCAATAAACTTCTATTGAATGAAAGTAATATTACTTATTTCTTAAATAAGTAGGCATCCAGTATTGCCACTTATTATAAACAATAGTAATGGTAAGTGCATTACTATAAACCGTATAGAAATCAAATCCTTTGATCAAAAAACGATTTAAACTAGAAATCACACTAATATGGGTACTGTCCCTAATAATTTGGCCACCTACTGTAGTTATGAGACATTGAGGGTTCAACCAAGAACATTCATAATATAACACAATTTAACAAAAATGTGGGATAGTCCCATGTTCTACTAAGCCTTTAAAATATATCGTTAAAGAAGGTCATGATCCGTTTTTTGAAAAAATGAAAATTTTTTTCTTGAAAAAACAAAATTTTATTTTTAGAGACGGCTTCAATTTTTTAATTTTTTCTTGAATAAATTAGTGGTGCAGGGTTCATTTTTGGTAAAGTCTGTATTTTCGAATATTGCAAAAATTTAACTTTACAAAACTACAATGCTGTTGATAGAAATTTTTTTAATGAAATCTGTTCTTAGAAATTAATCTTTAAATAAGATTATTTATATTAAAAAATGTGGTAAGTATCAAGCTCGTATTGTGAGTCCATAATACCAAAAAAAATCATGTTCGTATACAAGTGTATTATAATTACTTTCTCTTTCACCTTGAGTACTTAGAATTCACATTTGGTCGTTATTAGATTCCGAAATATTAGTTGATAGAGCTGACGTTGTTGGCTAGGCTATCCGGGACGAGCCGCATCAATGTCACGGTGTCTAACGTTTCGGCCAGCGTATTGTGGCCTCCTTCAGAGCGTACTGCTGCCAGATGGTTAGCGCGCTGGCCTTATATGGAGGAGAAGGAAAGGGCGGGATTGGTCAGGTAGCCGACCAATAGGAAGCGGTCAGGTGGCTCGGGATTGGACCCACCAATCATGTGACCTATCGTGAGATAGAGACAACCTTAGGCATTATTGGGACCACCATATATTCAGTATTGCATGAACATTTGACTGTCAAAAAAAGATTGTTCGCGTTGGATACTATACAATTTGGCAATCGCTCAAAAAAAGGCTCGTTTCGGTTGGTCGAAAGAAATGCTAAAAAATACGATCGCGGTGCTTCGAACACGTCTATGACATCGTGACAGGTGATGAATCGTGGATTTACGCGTTTGAGCCCGAAAGTAAACAGCAGTCGACTGTATGGGTGTTTCAAGATGAGCAAAATCCAACAAAAGCGTGTTCGCGCACGAAGCACTTCCAAAACGATGGTCGCCTGTTTTTTTTGAAAATTCACCGATTGTTTGCTAGATGTCTTCCAAGAAATCAGGAAAACCAACCGCCGAGACGATCATCTCTCCCCATGACAATGCGCTTCACACATCGCTCAAACAACTGCATTTTTGAGCACCAAAACATCGATTTGATGATTCATTCGCCGTATAGTCCTGGCTTAGCACCGAATTACTTATTTTTATTTCCGCACGTAAAAACAACTGAGAGGTCAACGTTTTCGACGCTGAAGAAAGCGGTTGCTGCATTCAGAATGCATGTTTTTGAAATAACCCAATCAGATGCAAAAGTGCATACTACATTGGTTCAAATACATCGAAAGTGTATAATCTTCATGGGAACATTGTAAAAACAAAGTGATTTTCGATTATTAATATTTGTTTTTGTTCTCCAATTCTGAAATATAAAAGGCAACCCTCGTACAATATGCAGGATTTTGCTTAAGTCTTCAACCAACACTTTTTTAGAATTGCGGCTGAACTCACGAAGGGACTAAAAAAGTCAAATTCAACATCATTTCCTTCCCAAAATATTTCGACACAATTTTTATTTCCGAAACTACTTCTAACAAAATCTTACAAATAGTCAGTGAACTAAAAAAAATATTCATCTGGTTTAGATGAGTTTCCAGATTGTTTATTGAAAAATTGTGTACCTGCCTTTATACACCCGTTAACTTACATTTTCAATGCTTCTTTATGCACAGGAATATTTCAAAATGTTTTAAAAACAGCAAAAATTAAGTCACTTTTTAAAAACGGGAGCAAAAATGAAATTGAAAATTACCGACCAATTTCTCTTTTGTCAGGTTTCTCTAAAATATTAGAGAAGTTTTTCAATACGCGAATGGAAACTTTTCTCAGGAAAAACGAAGCGTTTTCAGTCTCACAACACGGATTTAGAAAATCAAAATCTACGGAAACTGAATTTTTTTTCTTTTCTTAAAGATGTTGCTTCATCAATGGACCAAAATGAAGCACCCATTGGAATATTTTTAGATCTTTTGAAAGCTTTTGATATTATTGACCATAACGTCTTGCTATCAAAATTACTTTCTTATGGAATTCATGGTATAGCCCTAGATTGGATAACTTCGTAACTCAAACATCGATCTCAAAGAGTAGAAATACCGTACTGGCACGAAAGGACATTATTTACTAATCTTTCCCATTCTTTACCAATTAAATATGGGGTTCCGCAAGGCTCGATCTTAGGTCCTATCCTCTTCCTGTTATACGTGAACGGTATGCGTCGTCTGTTAAAAACGGAAGAACGGATATGTTTGCCGATGACACGAATGTTCTTTGCAGAAAAGAAACAATAAATAGTGAGATTTTAGAAGTTTCAAATTAGTTTTGTAATAAAAGATTAATAGTTAATGAAGGAAAAGCAGTTTCAATGCATTTTTGCATTTCAAATCAGCAATCGCATGCTTCATTGAAAATGAATAATATGCAATTAGGTGCTGTTCAGGTAACAAAATTTCTAGGTCTGTCAATTCAGTCAAACCTCAAATGGAGTGTAAATATAACAAAATTAAACACTAAACTCTATGTTATGGTTTCATAATTCTATCAAGTTCTGTCAGTCTTCATGCAGCTCGTTGCGTGTATTTTGCAAATGCTTATTCCCGCCTGAGATATAGTATAATATTCTGGAGAAACTCATCATGTAGTACTCAGACTTTTAGATTGCGAAAGAAAATTATTTGAGTAATGAAAAAATGCCATCCGCGTTACCCTTGCAATCCTTTCTTCAATGAGCTTGGAATCTTACTACTGCCTTGCTTATACATTTACAAATCGGTAATATTTGTCAAAAGCGACTTATTTAACGGTGGGAACATATTTTCATGCAATACTGGTATGTGTAATTACAAATCTTCGTAAAAATCACGTTCATCAAGTGTCAGTATTAACAGCTCACTATCAGAAATTCACATTCAATACATACGTTACTTTACAACGCACTGCCGGATGACATTGAACAATTGAAGTCGGTTCAAAAATTTAAGTTAAAGTAAAATCTTTGCTGCTGCATAACTGTTTCTATACAATTAGAGACTATACTGATTATCAAAAAGAAAAATGTTTATTTTAACAAAACAGTGATATATAATGAATTGGTTTACATTTGTATTGTATAATTTTTTTTAACGACTTAATATGTTTGTAACAAATAATGTACGTCAGCTTCCGGGTCAATGACCCCCATCTCGATAAGTTTTTTGTCCAGTTTTCCTGATCAATTTAGCAAATGCTGAGATTGCCCCTTGTTTTGCTTCTGGACGTAAATGTACTGTCACTATGCGCACGTTTTTTGAACTCTCCTTTTACTTGTAATGGTAAGAGTAGAGGTAAGGGCAAGTTGCTATTTTGTTAGCAATGCAGAAAAATCATACTTGCAATTCGTGTACCGATACAAATAAGTTTTCTATAACTCAGAAACGAAAATGACTATTTTTCAAATATTGCTAATCTTGGTATTTTTAAATTAAAAAAAAATATTAATTTGTTAAACTTTTACTCATCTTTCAACTATTTGTAGTTAAACTGACGGGAAGGGATTCTGGAACTCGAGAAAATGTGCACAGATAATCTTTTCCCCCCACGTCACATACAGTTTTTACTGCTTTTTTTACTGAATAAATCTAATATAATCTAAAGATCGGTTGCGCCTGAGAGCCGCAAAAGGTATGTACACTACTGAAATACTATAGGAGACGATAATTTTCCAGAATTGTCGTTGATACTGCCTTCAGCATAAGTTTGTTTTTTACTGTTTCACACCCAGATGATGACCCATTTCAGATTTCCAGCCCCATTTTCACTCTATGAAAGTGAGTAACACATGACAGTGCTTTCTGCGTTTGGCAGCAATTTTGCTTACCAATAACGAAGGCGATTTATTGGCAATAAAGAGGTTAGGAGGCTGGCGCTGAGGGGTATGCGGATGGCTCAGTGCGTAAGAACATTGAAATAACAATGCGATTAGTTGCGAAAATGGAAATCAGTCAACTTTCATTAAAAGCAACAATACCTGCCTTCATCAACATTCAGGTCCCATGTCATTCCTCCAGAGTATAATTCAATGGTACATTTCGAAATTGTAATTTTAATTTGTAGAAATAGTAAAGTAATGTGTTATCATGTTGAGTAATTTGCGCAGTGAACAATTCAAATAATTCAGTGATCAATTCATATTGTTTTTTCAGTTTGTCATTTGTTGTTATTTTCAATTTTATGTATTGTTTTAAAAGTAGTGAATTAAAACTTCTAAAAGTTACTCTTTTTAACTACTAACAGTACACTTTTTACAAGAGATTACAAGTATAGTTTATTTTCTCAAGGACCATGAGATAAATGATGATTTAGACAGCTGTAATGTATAAACGTTCTTTTCAGATTTTTCAACCAAAAGATAATCTCTCTTTCTATTTCTGGTTGTTCTATTTCTAGACAGCCTATCTGTTAGCAGTGACAACCTCCGTTTCAGCGTATCAAATACTGTTGTAGTGTCACATTTAGTTCATCTTGCTGAGAGTAGGCTGTCATTGTATTTGCAATGCAATCCACTAGTTTCTCCAATTCTGTTGATCGAATTCCACCGTCATAACTAATCATACGGGCATCTCAGTCTTTGAATGCTTCCAACAAGGTGTCTCTCGCAAGGTACCTGCAGCCGACCTCTTTGCTGCCTTCGTGTCGATTGTTCATAGTCTATTCCCAATGCTTTTACAACGGTAATTGCGGCAATTATGTCAAGATGGAGAGTTGCAGATCTTGCGCCACTCCAACTTTACCTGGAAGAACCTCACGGCTCATGATATCCAAAATTCGTGCCATTCTTCACTGATCTCATAATGGGGCTGGTCGCTTCGAATGGAAACATAATTTCTCTAATTCTAATTTTCCGCGTTTTTTACAGACTGTCATCACAAGTTGTCGTTGTGTATTTTGTGGAACTTTGGGTGATTCTGCGTTCTGGGTTACGAATCTTCTTCTTCATTATTTGTTTGATCATGTTTGACCTCCATTTTTATAGTTTAGAGATCTGGAGAGTAATATCATACGATTCTAATCTGCTGGTCTCTGTTCAGTTACAGAAAAATCGGGGAAACTGCAACAATTCGTTGGGCGACGTCTACCTGCATTCTGTCACATCTGTATCAATTTTTGATTCCGTAATATATGCCCATTTTTGTTTTATTAACGCCCGTTGACCATTTCGTGATTGGGCGAGCAAATGTTGTGGTACCTGCGCGGCACATTCACCAGGGGAGCCATCAGATGTGGTTTCCCTCCGTCCAGGCAGTAGCCCTTCGGGTATCCCGATCAGCACCTAATCTACACTGGCTTGCGCACTGTCGCCCCCCCTCCCAGCGGTGGCTCCAGAGTTGCCCCGACACTCCTCGGATAGCGGCAGCCTCATGTTTGCCGAGGTTTTTCTTCTAGCCCAAGTCATCTTCAAATCCCCAATGGGTGCGTTATATTCCTTATGTTAGGACCAACTGTATCCTTGCTCACTCAAGCTATGAGAGCCGCCGTTGATCACTTAATTGGCTCCTCGGACGACTCCCTAAGTACAAGCCT
>BOPP01000035.1:2381174-2405014 GCA_017312745.1 Gryllus bimaculatus
TTATTATTATTATTATTATTATTATTATTATTATTATTATTATTATTATTATTATTATTATTGAATGAGGGAGAAATTGCTTCATGCTTTGTCAGGGATTGAGAAGGTATGTAAGACTTCCACCCACTAAAAAGTCTTCTCTTCTTGCACCAATGCATCTCTCCACGGAAACAGTCGAGAGACAATACTTAAAAGACAACTTTTTTCGGAATCTTTCTACAAATTAGAATATTGAAGATCGTAAAATTTCTTCTGGACAGCTCTTTAAGATCGTGTATATTTTTTATATTAGTTTTCGCCAAGTTTTGCGAGAAGTAAATGCAATGTTAAAAATAAACTTTTCTCAAAAGTGGCTGCAAATATTTTCCTTAAACTTTTTAAATGGAGAGAACTTAATGCATTTAATAACATGACATTACTGTTATTTTCATTATTTTTTTAATTATGAAAAAGTTATATTAATGTATGTTTAAAAATATATTACCTAATGGTTACAAATAATGCGAGAACGTACGTATTATTATAGCATGCTTTTTTTGGGATGCAATCATAAAATATTCACTATTTCTTGTTGCATATACCAAACAATAAGATATTTGTGTTAAAATGTATTTTTTTCACATATTTGTGTATTTTTTTGTTTCTTCAGATATATTGCGAGGTATAGTGTCAAGAAATATGGCTAGTGAGGAAACTAATTCCCAAATTTCAAAATCAAAAAATGCGTCTGAAGATGAAGCAGAATATGATAACTTCTATTTCAATTTGAAGCATGCGACAACACAGCATATTATCCAACAGGAGAAATTACTTGGTGATGTTTTGGAGTTAAAACTGAATGTTCACAATACTGTTGCAGAATTGTCCCTTCTGGAAACACCAGAGAAGAAAATAAATCTTTTAAGTACTGATAAATTGTTAGATTCTCATAAAAGGTATTTGTCATGTGTTTCTTCTTGTCATAGTCCTGACAATACGAAGAATGTTGATAAGAGAGTCGAAATGAATTACACTTAATAATAAATAACTCTCTTGATATAATCATAAATCTCATCATAAAATAATTAATTTTAGTTGTAAAAATTTTATTGATTTCTGCATAAACAGTAACTATTGAGTTTTACATTTAGTCTGGAAATAAATCATTATGCAAAATAAAATATACGTTTATTTAATTATTTTCACATTTGTTTACCAATAAATTAATAATTCTCTTGATATAGTTGTAAATCCCCTCATTATATAATTAATTTTAGTTGTGAGAATTTTATTGATATCTGCATAAAAAGTAACTGTTTCGTTTTACATTATGTCTCGAAATGAATCATTATGCAAAATAAAATATTAGTTAATTTAATTATTGTCATATTTGTTTATTTGTAACTACAAAAAGCTCACTTCAATATATATATATATATATATATATATATATATATATATATATATAGTAAGCTCTTAAGACAATTTTAAGCGTATTTGGTCTAATAAACCGCTTGAATATTCCGAATGGCCAAGCCGCTAAAAGAACTCAAAAGTTGTTTTGAAAAAATGCTTTGTAGGTAAAAAATTGCATTCCAGAAGCATAGAAACACTGTAGAAACATGTAAATTGTTTGTTATTTACAAAAGAAATTAATTTATTTGTTCAGAAAGAAAAATTATCCCCGTAATAAAAAAGCGGTCTAATTGTGTAAATTGGGTACTTTTTTATTTCTGTGTTAATGTTTCTTTGTGAACAAATATATTAATTTCTTTTGTAAATAATAAACAATTTACATTTTTATAGAGTGAACAAATACAGATTTATCATATTCACACACACATATTCACAATTTTCGTCATTCATACATGCTCTGATCCGTGCTGTTATTGAAGTTGAAAACCTATCTAATATGGTCATTTTTTAATTTACTCCTTAACTCATCCACTTTGATTAGGTAAAGTGAAACATTATGCTATTATAATCAGTTTCGTAATAAAGTACTTTACCGCTCTAGTGTGGTAATGTACATTACCACACTAGTGCGGTAAATGGCGTACTTTGTCAATTTTCTTTTAAAAATATTTTGGACTTCTTTGTCTTGTGTCCTACACTTTCCCCCTTTAAAAACGCTAATAACTGAGTAAACTTCAGTGGCGTAGGCTCAATGGATGCGAGTGATCCCCAAGTCTTTCGGCCCCTTTAAAACTTTTGTTAAAAAGTTTTTCTACTCTTCAAGTATGTCTCTCTGTTCAGTTTGTACCTTTTGTTGTTTTCCTCATTCGCTTTCCGGTAGACGTCTGTGACCGGGGATGTGTCAGGTCGAGAATCATCCCTTAGACGGCTTCGCTTTGTTCCCGAGGTCATTGAACTCTCACCATGTGCTGTGTGGAAGATACGAGCTTTCGGTCGACGGTGATGCGATGCCAGCTGTCGCAACTTCACTTCTCATTAGCGTCTCTCAAAGCTTCGCCATCGCCTCCTTTGAGCACCTTTGTTCTTCCAGTAGGACTGGAACCCCAGTGGTTACGTGCTAACGACTGGGGACTCCGTAACGGATTTGGGGAGGCATCGTGACTACCCTACACATGCATGCGTACTGTTTGCCAAGTGTCCTGATCAAATACGTGATAGGAGGGGTAGGAGGGGTGAGTTGTTAGTACTGATAAATACCCCCACGCGACTGATAGTTGTTTGTTGCCAGGTTTTTCACGTGTACATGGAGTTGTTGAGAAAGTGCTGAGTTTTTCTTGAAAATGCATTATAGAGAATTGCATGTCTTTCACAAAGGAAAATCAGAGTTTTGAAACTAACGCGATAATCTGAAACCAACAATTTTCGGGTGAAAAGTTGCGACATAGCAAGCACATGGTTTGTAGAAAAGTATAAGTTACTCGAGGCAGAAAACGGTGAATGAAAACTCCCAATGTCCTTTGAATGGTTTCAAAAACTATTGAAATCTCAAGGACGCTGGAAGATGTGTGAACTGTGAGAGCAAGCAACACAAAAAAGTAACAATTCTCAAAGATTCTAGTACAGTATGAGTGTACATCGTAATATGGTATACATAAACTTATATGTTTGTAAATTATTTACAAAACTAAACGAATAGTATCCAATTTCGGCAAATTTTGACTGTATATTACATATGGGAAATGGCTCCGGCATATTAACAACGAGGACTCAATCATCCTGTATATGCGATCAACAATGTTGCAAGATCGGCTCTACAGTATTGCGATTTTACATATTTGTAGCGACTTGACCGCCAAAATCGGTTTGCAAACAGTGCTAAATGAGTTTATATCAAAAAAATGCAAAACACAGCACTGTTTTTGAGTTGCAAACATAAACTCTGCTGAAATTCCATAAAATAAATATGAGAAAATTTGTTGACAATTGAAGTATTAACATGGTTATTTGAAAAATTCTGTTTTGTATTTTTTGCTTATTTTTGTACATTTTCGGTGGGAAATGAAGGGGAAGAGGGGACCGTCACCAAGGCCAACAACGAACTTGGACTTAACACCAATCGCAGGCCCTGGCCGTAGCAAGGCTGATGCGTTCGGCCGTTGAGGCAGTTCTCGCCGGAATGACTGGCGGAATGCTGTCATGACCCACCGCACCTTGGCCGTTTCCCATTAACGGGCTCAGTGAACGGTATCGGCTGCAGTGGTGCTCTGACGCGCGGCGGCGGTACGCAGAACTACATACGCGCCAACGCGCCATGCCGCTGCGTGCTTCTAAAGTACCCGTGTGGGGACGGGAATTTATTTTGTAAATTGTTTTCGACATTGAGTCATTGCCTTGCGCACTTCAATAGCTTAATTTGTTTGATAACCATCGAAAACTAACTTAATTTTGGCTTATTCTAATTGAACAAATAAACTACATTACTACCTTTGGATGACCCAATTTGAATATTTTCCTCCTTAATAGTAAGTAATGTACTTTTCGCGAACCTGATTTTATTGTATTGTTACAGTGACACATTTTCGATACGCAATCGCTGCCGCATTACATAACCATTCATTCAATCCTTTCACTCCGACTGTACTTCACTTCAAATGTCTTGTTTGCCACGGCTGTGACTTAACTCAAGCAGTAATGATTAATTGATTAGTGATTCCTAACGCGTCAACGGATAAAGTCATTAGTCCCTTACGTGTAGTGCATGTTTTCATTGCTGACGGTAGCGAAGATCTTGCCCCCCTCCCGGCTGTCAAAATCCGGCGCCGACATACACGTAGACTGGTAATGTTTTCCCCAACAAGGTCTCTCCCACCAGCGAGGAACCACCTTGCCAGGACAGACTCTTAGCTCCCGACCGGTGTACCGAGATATGCGGTACTGTAGTAAGTATAAGTGTATGTAAGGGGGTGAAGTAGGACAAGGAAGAGGAAGGAAAGATCGCGCGCTGTCCGTGGCCCGTTTGTTTACGTACTGCCCCGGCATTCGCTTGGTGTTGATCGGAGTAACTACGGAAAACTGCAAATCAGAGCAGCCAGCCACTAGAATTCTTCTCCAGACAGCCGCTTAACTCGACCGAGCTGTGAAGGTAGAGTTGAAGTTTGTGCCACCGATGGGACCCGAACCCTAGGACCTCCCGGTCATAGGCACTGTAGAGACATCAGTTGATGCCCTCCGCTACCTCTCAAGCAGTTCGCCGTACCTTTTTTTATTGGAGTGACCTTTTATTTCCAGTATTGCTTTGCCTGAGAAATAAGCATTGACTTAGCTTTGACTTTGGGAAAATGAATGATTGGCAGGATCTTATTGGGCGTGTGAATGAATGACGACCGCAGGCATTACGTTCTGTGTTCGTGTCCTCCGCAGTCAGCAATCGCTGGCAGCCCCATCCACCGGGTGGAGGTCAGTGAACTTAACGGCTCGCCTTGTTGCCTCTTGCGCCGCTGGCACCTCGGCCACCTCCGCTCAGCCAAGCTGCGGATCTTTAATCACCGAAAACAATGAAATCAGACGTGAAATAGGCACCAACATTTTGTTATTATTATTATTATTATTATTATTATTAATATTATTATTGTCGGATTTTGATGACCTAAAACACTGCCAAAAATGATCAATGAAATGCCCTAAAAGCAAAGAAAAATTACGTAAAAATGTGATCATAACCAGTGCGGAAAAACAACTCAAGAAGGATGTAATCGAGGCTTCTATTTTTACAAGTGCACTCGACTTGCAGACTTTTGATTTGCACGGTTCCTTTCCAGGAAATATCTGTCTTCACGGCAACACGAAATCGACCGAATTGACGAAGGCGCTGATCGGCGTCACAGGAACCTTAGATTACATAGATTACATACAATGGCCGACATTACAATTTCTGAACGAGGAATTCTGTGGAGAACATTTGTTGTATCTCGTAAATATAATTTGAAGCAAATGCCATTAAAATATTAAAATCTGAATAAATCTTGTTCCTATTTAATGTCGGAAATTACTTCCTCTAACACTTCGTCGCGAACAGTTTTTGAGTATGGCCCGGTCAGCAACGCTCTGTAATTTCTGTGCGCTGTAAGCATGAAACAACTCAGTTTTCTACAATAGTGCAGTAAGTGAACATCGTGAATCAGTTCTGTGAGCTGCCGTGCCAGGGGGCCTACCCCTCGGGCATATTGTTCATCTGGATTAGCATAGGAAACGAAAGTCTTCCCGACACCTCTGGCTTTTCATCTAGTTCTCGCAACGCGCGTGGTAATTTCTCACTAACACCTAGGTGGACATGGAGTGATTCTCAATCCTCCTTCAAAGAGCAAGAAGCTGCAGGTGACCAAGAAGGATGGCTAAACAACTTTCTTTCATCATCAGTACCTCACATTAACCAGTAAGTACTGCGAACCACCTCTTCAGCTTGTTAGTGGACCTTGCTAGTGGCAAGTCAATGAATGCATTGTAACGGTCCATTCGGACTCGACACAATGATTAATAAAAAGATGCAATAAGGTAACTAAAAAAACAACCGACGTATTTAATAAAAGGAAACAGTCGAAGGTGCAAGGAGGTTCAAGGCGTTTATTAAAAAAAAGAATAAATAAATAAAAAAATTGAAGAATCATCCATAAGTAATTCGAAAAGGGGTACAAAAATTTAGAAGAAGAACTTAAAGAGGTGGAAAAATACTTACACGGAAAGTCAATTGTATATAGGCAACTGATGTAAGTAGCTTTCGAATTAGGTTGGAATTTCGGCAAAGCAGGTGAATCAGAGGGCAATGAACTTTGGGGAACGCGGCGAATTAAAAGGCAAAATTTTCAGAATCTCTGAAAGGTAGCAAAGGTATCAAATAAGAATAGAATAAATTGAAATATAAAAAAATGTTCCAAAACATCTCGGTAATAAAGGAAAGCGAGCGTTTTTGTTTTGTTTAAAAAAAACAAAAAACAATCGAAAGACTGACTGGAGAAGACACAGAGGGATGATAGATGCTGAGCTGACAACATGGTGTAACATGTGATGGCACTTTTCGTGTTTTGAAGAGAGTGAAATTAGCTATCGGAGAGAAGGGGTGTTGGAGTATGCGCTGACGTCAGTAATTAGATAGTTGGGATTCAATGGAAGTACTGGATTTAGTAGGTCTTGTGCCGAAACGCCTAGGAAGTGTGGCAATGTGGAAATGGGGAGCCCATCTGATGGAATGGAATAGTGAAATGGTGGATGGAGCGAATTCACGGCAACATCAACGACGGCAACATTATATTCAGAGAAGTGGTCATTCCCAGATATTACCTCGCACGTGCAGAATATATATTTATGAGAAGGCCAAGCACTGTAATACATTTGGTAAATACCTTGAAATAACGAGGATGGCCATCAAACTAATAACGTGAACAGTATGAATGGGAATTGTGTAAATATTTTTTTGTATTGAATGTGAATGTGAAGTTAGATTCAATGTTATTGTGTTAAAGGTTATTTTTTGTGCTTTTTAATGGTAGCGTCACACAGCAAAGTGGCGACGGCGCAGATTAACACCGCCGAATAAATTAACGGTACTATTGGTCACGGCGCTGAATATATTTGAATGATGTGTATGATTTTTTTGTTTATAGATCAAGAAAGGTCAATTTCCCTCCCATCACCAAAACAAAGAAAATAATGATCAATATCATTTCCCTATCTTATACAGGAGGGACTTAAGTCTCACGATCGTAATACAAATATGCCAATGCCGCTCGTGCCGGAAAGTTAAGTATTAAAATTTAACCATATATTTTGAATATCAGGTAAAATAAATAATAGATGTAAAAATATTGCAATAGAGGTAGAGGCACGACAGTCCACCTCTGCAGATTATAATTCATGAATGTGACAATTATAAAAAGATGTCAGTAAAATCCAATAAGAAAGGTGATGACTTTACAACTCTTCTAAAGATATCTCAAACAAGTGTGACTTCTGCCACGTCCGGTGACTACAGAAAGTTAGTTGCATGTCTTAAGATTAACAGTTATCAGCATCAATTTTTTCCCGATACAAACTACAAAGTTAAAAGTGCCATATTGCGTAAAATCCCTACTGACGATTCTGAACAAGAAATCAGTACGGATATACTAGGATCAGAGGTTAGCGCCCTGAAAGTTTCCAGTCTGTACCGGCATGATGGGTCTCTAATGCCGCTGTAGGCGTACAAGTTAAAGATAAAAACGAACTTAAAAAACTGTTTTCAGATTAAGATTATCATATTATTTTATTCCATTATTTCTGTTGAATTACGTAGAAAAACTACTTCTGTAGTTCGATGTAAGCGATATCAAAAACTAGAGCAAACAATAAACTATTAATAAAGTTAGAAAGTTCACCCGAGTGAGCACTGAATGTTCATTACTCTTTTCTGTAATGACTCAGAGATTTTCTGTTTCTGTGCAATTTTCTAGGTGGTATCGTTCAATTTTTTCACATAGTTCACGGGTACAAGTTTCTACAGAGCTATGGAAGTTCGTCTTGTACTCTTTATGGACGAAACTATGAATCGCGAATCGAGTTACTATCGGCCGTATTCTCAACCATGGATTACTCCGAAAATAATCTGCCAATCGAGGAATTCGCGGATTTGGTTAACACTCAAGATATCTCTCTGTTCTTATTCACTAGCCCCGGTCATCAGAGAATTGGTGAATTCGATGATTACCCTTGGTCAGAATGTTAAAGTAAATATGATTGGCTGTAGAATACCTCCATATCAAGATTCTATTTGTAAACAAAGCCATGCCATATTATATTGCTTCGCGTACTGAGTAATGGCTACAGGGCCAATAAATCTAACATTTCTATTTAAGAAATTGACATTGTCATTGACAAATACGCGAACATTATTGTATGCAAAGTTGCAACAGCAAGAAAGAGGCATGGCGTAACCTATAAACGAATTTCAATGCATTAAGTAGTGTTCAGCAATTCAAGAGCAATTATAAAAACGTTAAAAGTGTAGTTTAAAAAACAGGAGTGATAATGAATATCCTATTTATACAACTATGGAAACCGCTACAACGCTGTGTACTTAATGGAATGACTGCATTCATACGTGCTGCATGTGACTTATGATTTGGGATTAGAAAATGCAGTTTATATGACTCAAAGTAAGTGCTTTTGGTTTTATCTACCTTGTACGTTTTGTGTTTAATTTTCAAAACAAAAGTATTGGTTCCCTTTTGAGAGTTTTACAAATATTTTTGATAAATTTGATACTTTGTGACCTGGCGAAGGGCTACATGCAAAAATTGTTTCAGTAGTTTTCAATGCAACGAAATATAACAATTTTACGACATTGGATGTCAAAACTATTAAAAAAATCTGATGTCATGAAACATTCAAATGCAAGTAGTGCCTGTGCAATCATTTACGATGAAACATATATAATAAATCGATAAGATTAACCATGTTCATTAATGAAACAAAAACAAATTCGGTATAATTGTCATAAAATTCCAAGACTGGAAATAATCCTGCCCAGGTGTTATTTTGTCTTATTAAGAAGAAGGAAAACAAACAAAGATTTGTTTTGATGGGACGTACTGGAATAAATGTTAAATATGTACAACATTCTTTAGTTTTCACAAAAGAGATCCCAAAAATGATATTTGGACATTTTCATGCATTTCTGTTCTCAAAAGTCCATTTTCATGTTTTGTACTTCTTGGAATCCATAGGAATATATACTAGTATAATGAAAAATATGCTTCTATTTTCAGGTGATTTAAAGACAAATCTGGAAGTTGAAGCAGGTTATTGTAACTTCATTACTGAAAATGCAATGTAGGCAAAAAAACAATAACATATGATTTTCTCCAATAAATTTCAAAATTCAATTACATTATATAATATAATTGAATTTAAAGAAAGATTAATTAAACGTTAATCAATATTGATTATACATCTGCCTTATGATATCTCATTCCATTACGTCTATGAATAGTTTGTGTATATTATTAATGTATGTTCATATTCTAAACTAGATTATGATTCCAATATCAGAAAGGTTTTATAATATTATTTATATCTGGACTGATTGCAGATTTGGATTTCTGAACTGTAAAACATTTAAGGACTGTTGTATATGGGAAGTAATATACATAAAATTGTTTTGGCCTTTCAATGTGGATATTTCTACTTTCTAGTAATTTTGTTAACAGTTTTTGTCAGTATCCGAACCATCCTTTAGAGAATTAGTAGAGAGCAGAATTTAGTTTTTCATTTATTCTTTTTATTCTAATTCTACCCTCTCAATGGTAAAAGAATTGAAACACTTCAGTTTACTGAAGTAATTCTTTGGTACTCTTTACTATAACTATAACTTAATGGATTGGTGATATATCATTGCCATTATAAATAATTAAAACAAGTTTTGTCATTACCGAAAAAACTTTTGTTGGCAGTGATGAAATCAGTCATTTTAAAATTTCTACAATCATATTCATGTCAATAATATTCATATTTAGAAAAAGCAATTAATAAATATATCCCTCAAGAGGAATATTTTATACCTAAATAGGACAGGTGTGGGAGGAACCAAAAATTATGAAATGTTATCTACTTCCGGGAATGCGAACATTACCTCATAGATTCCACATTCTAAAAGCATTACAGAATAATTTGAATTTAAGAAGGAACATAAGTTGAGGGTGCAAGTTAATCTGCTTAAAATTTGAATATTATCAAGATATGATGAACAATCAATATATTCTTTAAGAAAATTAAATTTTGTCCAGATGTTATATTAGTGTTGAATCAAATACAGACTACAGTCTTTATTTGTTTGTTTTTAGCTATATGAGTTTGGTAATCGAGTTTTTATATTTGTTTTCTAACTGGTTAGGAAAGCAATAAATATTGATTACATTGAAACCATTTTGCAAGTTTTGCCATGTCTCTCCTTTTTATTTTTGTTTGTTGTGTTTATAAGTTAGTGTTTAATAACAATCCTGTATTTGTGCATTAAATTTTTCAAAAGTGTCATTTATTTACCAGAAAAGTTTATCGGGTTCAATATTCTACATTAATAAAATAAATAAAAATATTTATTAATTAAATTAATTTTTTATGTATTTACTTCAAACAAAAAAAAACCTATAACCGAATTTATGTATTTAGTAGCATTTTTGTTCAATTGTTATTGTATTCTTTCTTTAAACCCTTGTAATTCATTTCAATTCATGTGATAGCTGTTTATTCAAAGGTATAGTTTGAAATTTCCTGACCATTTATTTGCCTGATTATGCTAACGATGTCTACCAACATTAGTTTTGGGTTTTGGAAGTTTATATCTGATAATCTCCTAGTGAATGTAAAAGTCAAGAGACTTTCTAATAGATGAAAGTAAGATAAACTGTGACCATACCTTTAATTAAAAGCAAAAGCTAATAATATGACCTTATTAAACAATAACTCGCACTGATAGAATGATAAGACCAAATTATATAATATTAAATACAATAATAGCCGCACCCATTACTAGAAACAATATTATTATTCAGCAGGTAACAGGCTGCCCATGATTTATATTACTGATGATGAACAGGAATGACAATTATCAAAAGAGAATTCCTGTTTTTTTGCTGAAGAAATGTGATTTCTATAGGAAATATTATTTCTACCGTATTGAGATGTAAATATTATAAATGAAATGTTGGCAAAGCTATAGATAATTTCATCTTCTTTAATATTTATTTTGTCAAACGTATCTTCTCTGAAAGATCTCTTTGTCTAACTCATTCTACCATTTTTCTGCCTTCGGAAGCAAATAGGGGGGCCTCCCTTTGTTTTAAAAATATTCCATAACTTCAACAGTAAAAAAGTCATACCTGACGGAGTACTAATAGTCTGATTTATTTAACAGGGTAACTAAGGGCAACCAAATGCAATTCGCAAATTATACGCCGAAATCGGAGGTATAGCGCACGGATCGAAATTGGCCACTATGTATTTTATGAAGCAATGCCAATATCTCGAATATCAGTCATACCATTGCAACTTTTTCAATAATTTGCCTTCTAACTTTCTTAAGGATTCAAGGAATCTCTTGTAATGAATCTGGACCTGCTTCGGCCATTTCTTTAGATGTTTTGGAGAAAAACAGGAACAGGAGATCTCGTTTCAACAGCAAATAGTTTTTATTACGCGCCAAAGATGCGTTTGGAATTTTGTCATCGGTGCTCGCTAGCATCGAGCATTTACCTTCAACTGTTTATTGTGCCAGGGAGGGGGAAGGCAGGTCGTCGGTCGACATGAGCTGCGCGGGTAATACGATTATACTTAGAGTACAGAAGATACTATCAGTAGTGATAACTGTATTGCGAGTGATATTACGATGTATTAACAATGTTAATTTTACAAAGAATCCTGCATAATCAATAATACGAGTGCGAAACCTGTTAATAGACGTGGCATGGAGCTTCTCAGAGCAACCCAACTGGTGAGTGAAGCATTTGGTTTTTGCATTTCCTTTTCAGAAGGAAAATCATATAGGTACTCTGAAAGTATATTCAAGAGCAGCAATTTAAATTAAAATACTTTTATTATGTTTTGCAGTTGGAATTGGTTTCATCTGAAACGTTTAACAAATTAGTTTTGCATTGTTTCTAACCTTTTAGCCGCGACATTGTGAACCAGTATGGTATTAGCAGTGTATTATCAACCGTAATACATGATAACATTAAATGGAACAAAATATGTAAAGGGAAATGTTGAACCGCCACTTATTCTTTAACTCTTAGACTGTATTTGGGTTCTTTTTTACCCCAGTGACAAATAATGTTTCGCTACATTCGGTGAGTTATTCACGTGAACTTCTCCTTTTAGATATGCTATTTATGTCTAGTTTTACATACGTTGTAATCTTTCCAGTTTTCTACGGTTGTTTCTTTGTTGGAAATAAATTAATTTTTATGCGTCTGAAGTAAAAACACATGCAACATTTGTGAAGAAAAATTCCGAAAACGTGTCCGTTTCTGTTTGGTAATATTACGTTGCGGTTTATAAGTGACAATTTGGTGTATTTGTCTATTTGATTTGGTAGCCCTGTTTCAAACATTGTCATTCTGGTAAAATAGACACCTATGTATGGTAATGAGGTAAATGTGTTCACGGATATTGTATGAAACTAAAGTTTATTTTATTTATTTTTAGGGTATTTAAGAAAGGAATAAAATAAAAAATGATGGTTTAATACTTCAATAAATTATGCACCACTTTGGAAACAACTTCTTCAGTATTTTGTTCACCCTCCCTTGGCATTCTTGAGAGTTTTCATGTGTTTTGGTATGCTCTTGATACATTTTATGGCCTTTTATGACAAGAAGAGCATTATACCAAGTGTCAGTAATTTTACCAAGTGTCAGTAATTTTCATGTTTTTTTCTCCCCCTCTGGTATTTCTTTTTTGAATTCCTCCCACACATCTATTGTATTTGATTCGTATACGATGAGTTCCTGGGAAGTCTAGCCAGTCTAGGGGTCTTATGTTGTTTTTCTTAAAAAAATCTGTTCCCTTTATGTTTTGTGACAAGTAATCGAATCATGCATGAACACAAAGTCGTTCGGGAACAATTTGTTTACCTGTGGAAAGAGAATTTTTCTGTAGCACCGTCATACATTGGTCCTGACGCATGGTTCTTTGCACAAAGTAAAGCCTTCCTGTGCCATGACAGCTAATAACCGATCATATCAGAACAGAAAGAGGATGTTTTACTCGTTCCACAATGCAGTTCTTATTGTACTTCTCATTAGCGTGCGTTGAATGAACTGTGCATTGTCTTGCAAGATCTGGATTGACGACTAGTGTGGGAAGCCAATCTGCATAATAATATGTTTAGACGTTTTTGAACTCGTTACATGTTTTAATTTTTTAAACACATTGAAAACCTTGTTCCAATCTTCTTCTGTCCAATTCCATTACTTTTTACAAAATTTAACCTCTTTTTCATTATTGCGGGTATGAGATTGTTTTTTCTCACAGGTCGTAGGCACTTGTGATCCATTTCTACAAACTAGCTTCTGAGAGAGTTGGCACTGATAGATGCACTCTAGCATCTTTGAGAATCATGTTTTCACATTTTTGTGGTTTCCAACTGTTTTCTAATGCAATGCGACGTATTTTCCGTACAACAGTTGAAGTGATTTTTTTGCCACTATTTCCTACTCTTTTGCTTTATAAATGGACATCCACTTGAAGCTTTTGATATTTCCAACTATTTACTGCAAAACTCTTTCTTAATTAGCAATTTCTTTTTGCGTGTACTCACAATGACGAATAAATATAGCAATTCGTCTTTTTTCTATGGTGTGAAATCAAAACATTTACCCCATGATCACTAAAATATTTTTTTAGGTTCATAATCTTTTAGGTCATATTCTTGACATTAAAATATCAAATAACACATAAAATCGTGCAATAAATGTCGAATTTACATTCTCCGTGGTATGATTGCATGGAATACACGTGCGTATCTGAATAACTATACTGAATAGATAACAATTTCAAAATAACTTCAATTAGCAATCACGCGTCACGTGAACACACAACGTAAAAACGGCCACGGAAGAGTTGTATGTTGACCAGTGTTACCAACGTCAAAAATATTAATGAATGCTTATAATTACAAAATAACAGTTAATAGTTAAAATATTAATTCAATTAAACAGCAATATTACAAAAATTATGAAATTTTGATTTTGAGTATAATAATTTGGTATGTATAAATGTATCTTCGTACTTCCACAATATCAAACAAAAATAAAATCAACGTATTGACATTGAACACAAATTTTAATTGTTTATTTAGTTTTATAGAAATATGTTCTTCGAACAATTCACACTTCCTTAAAAACATTTGAACTTTCTTGACACCTTTCGCTATCCTTGATAGTCACAAAAATATTAGAAAAAGGTTTTACTCCCGATAAAGCCAAGTAAAGTTTTCCATGCGAATATACAGTATCGGACAAATACAACCCTATACTTGCAATATTATTTAATTTTACTGGATTTGTTATGAGGAATAAAGGGGGGTTTTGGAGGGATGGGGCTCCATCTTACTGGGGTGAGAAAATTGAAAAATTATTTGCATACTAAAAAAAATTGGATTATTTTCTGCATCCGTTCGTACATCCAGAAAAGCAATTCCGAGCCAAAAAATAAGAAAACTAATATTTTCACCTTTTGAGTAATAACTACCATTTGTTACCATTAGAAACACTTCTGTACGCTTAGAATTCACTTAGGTATATGGAAATGTTGCTCAAACGATGTTTACGTATTGAATATCTTAGCGAATCCACACCATAAGTTTACTATCAAACGGTGTATTTCTTACAACATGAATTTACATCTGGGCAGACTTCCAGACACCGCTGACATTTTAATCGTGCGTTTGAATTGTGATCGTTAGCAGTTATCAAATAACTTGGGATATTTTTCTATAATTTTAAATTTGGTTGCTTTTTGAAATTAATTCACCTATTGCAGTATTGTAGGATCGCGCGTTTTGATTTCTGTGGTTCATATATTTAAAGCTATTTTACTTTAATTTAATTGACTTCAATTTAAAAAGTTTGTTCTTCGTGTTGTTATAAAACAAGTTTTCCCCTACTATCTCCGCGTACCCGTGCTTGAATTCTCGCATGTTAAAGCCCACACTCTTCCCTATTCTTTTTTTTTCATTCTAAGACGGAAAGTTGTTGACAAAATGTATTTATTTGTTAAAAATGTATAAAGATAACTTCCCTTGTACTAACACAATATCAAATAAAAAACAATGAAATTGATGTGGAAAATAGATTTTCACTAAAAATGTATTCAGTATTATCGAGAGATTTCTTGGAACATTTAACAACTTGATTAAAAATGTTTGAAGCAAATATTCAATATTCGTAGACGGTTAGCTTTTCGTGATGGTCACGAAAATATTAAAAAACGCTTTTTAGTATTGAGAAAGCTACGTTACTGATCTCGCTGACTTCAAAGTTTCACCGAATTACTGCTGATAACGAAAATACTGATACAGATAAAACACAAACCAAACTAACAAGACACATCTTCACAGTTCATTGTACACCCACATCCTTCCAAAAGTAGGAACACAGCATTTGTAGACCTCGGCAAAATGTTAATTTTTTTACTACACGCATAAGAAACAATCTTCATCAGTAACTATAGTACATCTAGTTGTTGCTGTGAGAGTGAATCTTCAATTAATAATTATGCAAATAAACCTCGTCACTCTGCGCAAAGCACGGTCTACACAGAAAGCATAGATAGTATAAGGTAGTGGAATCTAAGCCTTCTAAGCGTGACGTTACAGAGATGGCCACCATTACCAAGGGTTGAAATCTAGATGGCATTGGTGGAATTGATAAATGCCGAACCTGCAAAAAATGTATAAAATGTCCAAGAATATATAATCCTGTTGATCACGTTGTGAGGAACGTTATTTTGTGGCCGTTGGCCTCAAAACTTTAGTTTTCAAGGCCCTACAATGCTTCGTTTAGGAGTTATTTAACGCTATATCTGAGTGCTGTGGGTTACATTTGTCATAAATATGTAGATGCATTTTTTAATCAAATCATTCATGTTTTTAAAGTTAAAGTTTAATTCATCACGACTCCGTGAAATTCTCTTTCTTTAGAGTCTCATTTATAAATATCGGTTGTGAGAGCCGTAAAAGTTATGTATTCAACTGAAATATAGGAGACGATAGGTAATATCACAAGTGCTTTGGAATTTATCGGAGCATTTCCAAAGCACTTGTGGTATTTAATAGGACTATTCCTCGAATGAAATTACGTCTAACAGTTCCGAATTTCCGAAATATTAATATAATATTAATGTTATTTATTAATTTTCCTTCCATATTTCACTAGTTCTATCATGACCATCTGCTAACGTAGCAGATTGGCAAGGTTAAACTATGCGGTCCATAGTAATCAAAATCGAGATAAACAAATGATTATACAGACGATGACTCGAAATGTATGTTTATTTTGCTTTGAAGTTTTAACTTTGTGTTCAACAAACATTAACATTAACATATTTAAAGCAAGAAACGTATATTCTTTCAGTGGAAAATGCATTTATTAAATAAGCACTTTTCAAAATTAAATGTAGAAGGAACTTATTTACTTTCATTCACAATGGTGGATTTACAGATGTGTTCGTTGATGAATGTGTTTGTCTTAATTTATTTATGATTTCTGAATGGTGTTACTCATTGGTTTTCAGGTAGGGGTTCAGTGATGATGTAGTAGCATCGTCTCCATCTATATTATTTCAGTTGTATGCATACACTTTTTGCGGATCTTACACGCAGCCAATCTTTATAAATGAGGTCTTTGAAGAAACATAATTTAACGGAGACCTAGCCAATTGTACTTTGACTATAAAAATATGAAGGGCTTGTTTGAAAACGCATCTAAATATTAATGTCAAACATACTTTCTATTCTTCTCCGTGTTTTCTGGAACTTCACGAATTTTTCATTGATTTGGGCTTCAACTGGGATGCCAACATCATGATATTGGCAGTCACAACCTGCATGTTCTGTTGGAACACTTTTCTTCTTATTTTCAAAATTACGTTCCTCTCATTTCTAGGAATGCCCGACATAAACATCAATTCGCCAAACTACACCTTGAAGGGAAAGAGCAAGAGATAGGGTCAATATAGAATATACGTATTATTATTATTATTATTATTATTATTATTATTATTATTATTATTATTATTATTATGACTTTTTGACTTCTCCCTCGCGGGGGGTGAGGGACATTCACCTGCCGTAGTCACTTCGGCTAGGCTCCCTCGTATGGCTCCGGCAAGCAAGTACTGGCCCTGTTTGTGGAGTCTGTTAGTTTAATTAAGCTCTTCTAGGAATTTTCTTTCTAAATGAAATGTATCCAGAATTACCGATTGTTGCATTGTCATCAGCATTTTCCGTCTCCTAATGTCTCCAGTTGACGCTTTATGGTTTTTAACACTACTCTGCTATTTGAGATGACTATAGGATGAATGGTGACTTTTTTTTACCTTCCAGAGCGTGTTTATCTCATCTGACAAATCTTTATATTTACTAACCTTTGTATTGTAGGTGGTACTTATGTTCTGAGTGAGAGGGGTGGATATGTGAACAATATGCACGTCTTGTGTACAAGAACAAAATGTCAGGGCGGTTGGCTGGTATAGTAACATTTGTTATTAATTCTCTATCCCAGTATAATCTCATATTCTGTTTGACAATAACATCCAAAAGTTCGTATTTAAAATAAGGGACTTTAATGAAAGTTATAATAATAATAATGAACTTTACTATTCAGTGTTGATGAAGGATTTTCTCCACATTGTTCAGTCTCTTAGTGTATTCTGTGCTTGCTAGAGGTTGACACGATCCTATTATATGTTCTGTGGTTTGTTGAGTGATGAGCTTTTACATTTCCTACAGTTATCATCTATGTTTGCTTCGTTTTGGACATACTTTCGATAGTTTGTTGTTGGTATAACCCTGTCTTGAATACCCATTACGAATACCCATCATGAACCCCGTTGCCTCGCTAAGTAGAAAGTTGCCTTTCGTAATCCATAAGTGTGTTGAGTCCTCTTTTCCATCTGGTTGGCATACGTTATTATTATTATTATTATTATTATTATTATTTTGTTGTTTTTACCAGTAATAATATATTAACACATTTTCTTTAAAAAAATATGTTAGTTTTTTTTGTAACAATGTTCTCTTAACCATTTGCCTTTTTAGTCCCAAGCAAGGGTGTTTCAAAATTGTCCTTGAAAATGTCTACAAGAAAAGAGGACAGTGTTGAGCTCATCGGAAGACCAGAATATGGTTTGTGGAAGGAGTTATTGAATGTGAAATAGTGTCAATACAAAGGGAAATCAAATTGTATAGTTCTGTGCGATTTCGTACATTGCATGTAGCTTTGTTAACTATGCTTTGTAAAATTAATTTACAGTTTGAAGTGGGGATGATATGAAACAAATTTGTAACGTCGAAGAATATCGGCTTTGTGTCGGTTGGTATGCGCATTACTTGAAGTTTAGTCAGGTGCTCCAAACACTTTTTTTATGGTATGGAGGGGTTCAATGTGTACGTGTTCGTGAAAGAAGTTGAGATTACGAGTGAGTCTGTGTGTGAAAGTATTGGTACATGACCCAACATGCATAATGGGTAGTTATTTTGGTGAATTTTAGAGGTCATAGGGGCGAGCTGAGGGGGAGAATCTGAATTTTGTGAATAGGGTGAGGGAGTCTTTGAACTCAGTTCTTAATTTAACGAGTTTACTGGTGTGGTCTTTAGGAAATTAGTGAATGTTTTCATAGTTTAGAAATTGGTTTTGAATCAGATTTTTTGACGTGAAGTTGTTTTCTGTGTCTCTCTTGAAGAGCTGTGTGAAATTTATGGTTTTATCGTGGGAGATGGCATTGACAATAGCATATTGTTTGTGGTGAATAGTATGCGTGTAGCTTGAAGCGTATTGTTTGTGGTAGAAATTCGTGTCTGTCTGAATTCATAATTGTCTAAGTTTAAAAAGTTCAGGTGATCACTGGATTAATTATCAACCAGTTAACTGAACGATGATTCCAGACATTATTTTTTTTAATAATACGAGTTTCGATTTCTAAGTGTGAGATAGTCCACAGTATAAATCATAGTATCTGAAAACACATAGTTGGTTCACTGCCATTTTTTTAGCAATTGCTTTGAAAGTCTAGATTGTGTGTTTGAAGTGCTCAAGCTGCAATATCTACGCTTGGCTATAAATGTATAATTAAAGGATGACCTGTAGCTATTCAAGGCTATGTAACATCTTAACGTACAACATTGTCTAGATGAGAATCAGAAAATACCATGTTGAAGAATATTGTTTACGATAGTTACTTGATAATATATTTATGATTAATCATGGATATTGCAGTTTGAATTTTAAACACGTAATTTTGACTTTTAAAATATATATAAAGGAGTTAATTAGATGATTTTGCCGTAAGGGCGACCCCTCGAGTGAGAGGCCCTCGTGGTGCATACAAAACTTGCATAATTTACTAGTTCATTGCTGAATGAAACGAGAATTCGAAACATTTTATGAGTTGTCTAACGTTTAAAGAGAAAAGTCGCATTCTAATAGTCATTTGTCAATATGACAACAGATAAAGAAAACTGTGTATCTAATTACTATTACATAATCGTTGTTGGACTGATTTTTTCGTAAAAATGAAAGACTATTGTGAAGTTCCTGGGGAATTCTTGCGAAAGCTAGGAAAGCTAGTTTTCAGAATAATCTCGGGAAATATACGAAAATGATTATGGTGTGTTTGAGAGCTATATGGAAAATAACTGTGAATTGGCCTGATGAAACGGTACTTTTAGGTTATTTGCCTCTATTGCCGAAAGTTATTTAGAATATATCATTACATCAAAAAATATCTCGAGAATGTTAGTCGATGTGCCTTATACATCTTATTACTATTAGTAGTAATACTACTAGTAATACTAGTAGTAGTACTACACAAGAAGTTAACTACTCAAAAAGCTCTTTAGAAACTCGTGGCTCAGTGCGAAGTCGCTTGCCTTTCACCAAAAACGTCCGGGTTTGATTCCCGTCGGTTCCCAGACATTCTCATGTAAAATTGTTACAACAAAACGAGTTTGGCTGCTTCACGAGAGAACGTTCAACCCGTGTGAAGGCTCCTAAACCCTACCTTATCCTAATTCCTTCCCAATTCTGGCCGCTGCGTAGTGACGCAGGACGTCTCTTCCAAAGTGGTCTCTTCCGGTAATGACGCAGGAGGGCATACGAGACTGGCGCATACGTGGTGATGCTACCTGGCAGTCCTCTTGACGGCTTACGGGCTATATAAAAGTAACGGAGGATTACTCCTAATGATAAATAGTGGTGCTACAACAGCACATACATTCTCGCGTTGTGAGAAACAGCTACGTAATATTGAAGTATTGAATTTTCTGCTCTTCTAACACCTCAGCTATTACTTGAAAACATCTAATTCAAACAAATATAGAGCAAGGCAGGTCGCTGGCAATTGGGAGTGGGTGGTATGGAACCAAATACCTTGCGAAATGTTTCGGCCAGGGCTGCGTCGTGAAGGCCGCTGGTAGTGCCGAAGGCGTGCTGGAAGGCCGCTGCTTTAGATGGCACCATACTTCTACCCCGATAAATTTAACTTTGTTTGGAAAAGACATAACATTATGATGCAAATTGCAAATATTCTGCATGTACCTATAGTATGATGTATTTAGTCGATGATATTTAGACGGGATTATCGGGAGCTACAGTGACGTCACTATGGTAACATTCAAGCACGGCTATAGTGGATATTTATTTTTGTCCAAGTGCGTTGTCGGAGGGAATATGGTGAGCCAGTGGTGACGGGTTGAGGCCGGTGGGGCGAATGGTGCAGAGGAATGTACGCTTCAGGAGATTAGGTAAGTGCATTCCAAAGCTGGCCGGAGGATGGAAGGAAAGTGGGAGGCGTGGGCGGGACACTGCTGAGGATGTATTTTGCAAGCACCCTACCAAATGCATGTTTTCCAGTAAGGTTCAGAAGGACATCACAAATGAAGGTTTCTTCTGACAGAGTTTAGCTCAGTTTGTGTATCTCAGATGCAATTTTCAATTGGTTGTTTGAGTTTTAAATTTCTTTGAAAATTGTTGTTTTTTTGTATTAGAAGGGCAAAGTCGAGACTACACTATGATATTCGTGTTTTGGGCGGCACGATATAGTTTGTCAACATGTTGATCAGGTAGACCAAATTTATGTCATTCTGCCCTCTTGTGATGTCAGTGTCACTTTGGGCAAGAGTTTTGTATGGATGTTCCACTCACTGATCACGTCGGCAAACCTCCTGTTAGGTTTATACACACCCGTGGCAGAAAAGTCAGATGAGAATTTCCTGGTGTGAATGGTATGGGTTTGTCGCTTATGGCTCTCTGCTATCTTTTCGGTGGTATGAGAGGGAGTGTCTTTGTTTTTGGTGGGGGAATGGGTCTTCCTCTCTGAAATACCTCAAAAAAATTTCTCTTCATATAACCCTATAATCGGTATATTGTAGCATTTGTAACTAAAACAAATTACTTTCAAACGTGCCTTTCCATTGATTATAATCGATAACATGAGTAAATTCTGTCAGAGTTGTCTGAATAGTTTCTCTAATCTTTTACAATAAACGATCTTTCAAATGCCTAATTTCATCATTAATAAAATGTGGGTCCGACATGGCGCTTGTGTATCTACATCATTGTGATATTATGCTCAAATGATGTACAACACTTCTCAAATAATTATCGTTTTGATGTTTTTGTACAGTTATTAATGGTTAAACGATGAAAAGCACCCTAAGAATGTTTGAAAGATAGGGGTACAAAATTAGGAAATATTTGAATTCTTTTGAAATATGAAATACTCTAACATGATTCTTTTGCTAATGAAGGAGCTGTAAACATAAATTTAAGAGTAGTCTTTCGTTATTACACACTCAAATAGTGAAATATGCGTTGATGAGAATAAAACATCAATTAAGGAAATAGGAAATAAATAAAAAAATATTAACTGAAATACATTTATTAAGCAATTATCACAATTGGAAAAAATCCCTTGCTGATTGGTTACATATTACTGAGAAGGCTATGGGCATTACACAGTAGATGTTATTAATGGAGAGAAGCTATTTGTATTCAATTAGTGTTTGAAATAGAGCATGCCATACCACCTCCCCATCACCTGAACAACACATCTTGACAGGAACTCACAGAACTGTACAATAAAATTTCTCTTTAAATCTAAAGGATAAGGATATTCTAGAAAAAGAAGTTTCTGGAAAGTATACCCTCAAGAAATGAGCTCAGTGAGTTGCTACTCTGGAGTGACTAACAGAGCACATTTTGTTCCAAATATTTGCAACCCTACTATCAAATGTGCTTATGTTAGTGGCATTCCTGAGTAACGCCCAAGAGCCCTTTTCCTTTTCCCTATGTGAATGCACACCAGCAGTCTACAGCTCAGTGTGAAATGATTCCAACTCAAAAACAGTGTTGTATAGAATGTGCCTGGTTTTCTAGAGAACATTTTAAATTATTGTCAGATTTTGAAAACTAGGCATATTCTACAGAATTTGATTACAATAAAATAGTTAATTATATTTACAGACATTTAAGACATCCTTTTTTCAAAAAAAAAAAAATCATTTGAATTTGAGAAGCATGCCTTAAATGCCAGCAAATATAGTACTATTTAAACCTTTTTTGATAAGGAAAATCAAAACTATTCAACATGAAATACTCTAACACGTAATAATACAAAACTAAAATTTTGACTAAAAATATGTATGTTCCTAGAATCTGCTTTTGAATTAAAGCCATTTCACAATGACCTGTCACAAGATACATAGCGATTGTTCTGTGCATATGGTAACTATGAACAAGAAAAGCTCCCTTCAATTTGAGGTGGTATGACTATAGAAATCATGCTCATTGGATTTCAAATATTATGTCAGCCTTGAAGCTCAGGTTTTCGTAAATATTCAAAGCTTTTTTAAAGCCAATCAGGCAGTCTTTTTAAAATCCACTTAATAAATATTAATATATAAAGCAAACAGGTAGTCAATGCTATTACTTACTACTCCTGTTTTTAGCATTTTACTATGCTCAATATTGACAGGAATTAAATACAGCACAAATCATTTGGCAATTTTTGCATTCTCTCTTACATCATTTTGTATCCTGCAATTCTCTACATACCACAAACATTTTATTTTCTCTGTTAATTTAATTAAATATACAAAAACAATGGAGAGGATTGAGAGAGCTAAAATATTGTAAAAAAATGTGTTTCTTTTCTAGCTACGTTACCTCTCTCAGTCCAATTCACATAACATGTAAACATTCAAACAAGTCGCATTCACACAATTTATTTATAGTACATTTATAAATCATTTAAAATGCTCATATCCTCCAAGGGCTCGAAAAGCATAAGTTAGAGTCATGTGGAAGTGCTGCCCGACTCGTTCGTGGGGTCGGGCGAAACTGCTATCGTCATGCGGGGAAGGTTGTAAAATCAGCTCTCCCACGAGAATCGGTTCCGAGCTGACAAGTGTCCGAAGAGACACACTGTTAAACGTCGAAGAATATTAGCCACCACCAATGCTAATACGAAACAAAATAATCCCCCTACTTGAAGAATTACTTAAAAAAATTAAGTTAAAGAGCCTCCGGAGGAGATGGTACCTAAATAAAAATACAACCCCGATTGTCGTGCAGGCGATCGAGGTTGCATTTTCGCGATCATGTAGTGTTGCACCATAAGGATTCGATCCTGGAAGCGCGCGC
>BOPP01000035.1:2405199-2432050 GCA_017312745.1 Gryllus bimaculatus
CGTCCATGTGTGGCGGGGCGAGGCGCCTACGAGACGTAGTCGGGCGAGGGCTCGGCGACGGGCTCGGGCGTCGTGAAGAGCGGGTTGGGGAACTCCGGCGGGTGCGGCAGCGGGCCCGTGGTCTTGGGCCGGCGCCGGTACGCCATGAGCCAGCACGACACCGCTACCGCCACGGCCACCAGCGCCAGCAGCGCCGTGATCACCAGCGCGATGATGAAGCCGATCATCGACACGCAGATGTCCTCCACGCGCTGCACGTCGGGCGCTGCGGGCACGCACACACACACGCGTTACGAAGGAGGAAACAAAGCACTGCTTCTTTAATTACACAGGCACACACAAAAACAGTTTCAGGCGCAAATACCTGATATTTTATCTTAATGAAAGTGCTCCTGAAAGATAGACTTTGAAATAAGGTCATGTACAATTTTTCCTGACATTTTTCCCTTAATGAAATTTGTTCCTTAAAGATAGATTTTGAAATAAGGTCACGTAAATGTGACTACTTTGGCCTCATTTTGCGTGCACGCCCGTGCTGTATAAAAACTGACCTTCCGTGGGGTCGACGTAGCGCTCCTCCTTGCGCTCGAAGGTGAGGATGGCGTTGGACTGGATGGTGATCTCCTCGCGCAGCTGCCCCTCGAACACCGCCTCGGCCACCGCCACGTCGGTGGCGTTGCGGCGCGCGGGCGCGGGCGCCAGGGCGACGTCGCGGCGCCGGCGCCCGAAGGCGTCGCGCCCGCGGCAGTTCACCTGCGCAGGGGGACGGGCGATCGCTTAGAACTGGGCTCCCTACTCTGACTCATGTGCTGCGTCGAGTGGAATATTATGAATGCAAATAGCAACGGGCGTTTTTGGTAAAATTTCGTTCGCTCCCGTGCAAGAAAAAAATTATTCCGCCGGCATATAATCTACAGGCTTCCGTTGTTTTCCTTTATCGTGTCCTACGTGCAGAAATCTAATTACTGCCGCGAGAATATGGGAACGATTATTTGAATATCTATTTGTCTCACTGATCTCAAAATTACGTGAACAGTAGTCTCGCTACATTTATGTCGAGAAGCAAAACAAGGGGATATCTCTATATTTGCTCAATAGATCAAGGGAAACTGGACGAGAAACCTGGTCGAGATGGGGCTCTAGGGGATCACTTACAAAGTTAAATAACGCTTTTCCAGTTATAAAATGTTATGCTATTTTCCGCGAAGAATAAAATGTCTTTTTCATTGGATATTTTACTCATATTAATTTTTATTTTCTGACGAAGTTACTTCTTACAATAATGTAAAACAATGAGAACTTTTGTATTACAACTCGAAGTTTTCTAGAAAAAAAGATCATCAAACATCAGAATTGTCTCTTTCCCACGTTCCTTATTATATACCCTTATAATGTACTGATCAATAGTTGAACTTTCGCAGATGTAATACATGCATAATTTTCGTATTCTGAAACCGTGGAGACATATCATTGATCAGATATTTTTCACTAAGAGAGAAACTTCGCATTTCCCTAAGCAATGTAATTCACTTTAAAAAGTGCTGGAAAAGCTTGAAATGATAGTGTGCACTAATGTGGATAAATATGATTATTTTTTCGTCGCAAATTGGCCTTTCTACAGACGACGCGAACGTACAGTTATACCCACCAATGCCTAGTCATATTCTTTCCTGGGGGTGTGCACATGAAACATTATTAGGGGGGTCAGCATTTTCGCTGATTACATTTTACGCCCCAGGGTTATTAGCCCTGGGGGTATGGACAATGAAATAATATTGATTATGAGTGGTCAGAGGATGACACACACATAAAAACAAATACAAATGTACCCGCGCCCGAGGCGGGACACGGTCCCACGATCCTTCGGTCCAAGACCGCTACAGCACTAGTGCCTTAGCGATCTCGACCATCTGATCGGCAAATATAAAAAAAAAATCTTTGCCTCCATTTCAGATCAAAAAGTAGTTTCATCTGTAATTACAAAGTGTCATTACTTATCAGGATCGACAGTTACTCGGAAGAAATCAGTACTATACTCCGGTCTCGACGAAGTTGCGTTGATCCGGCGCCTTGGAAGGCGTGCGGCGCGGGGCGTGTCCACTTACCGGCTGGCACTTGCCGAAGCAGACGCGAATGTTGCACTGGAAGCGGATGTTATCGCTGCTGGGGAACTTGAAGGCGTTGAAGCTAGCCTCGAGCGTCTGCGCGGACGCATCGAAGCCCCACTCGCCGAAGATTGTGGGGTCGGTGGCGCAGCCGTTCTCGTCCGTCACTACGTACTCGTTCTCCACGTTGTCTTCGATCGTCTTGGCGATGCAGCTGCGCGCGAAGCCGCCGTAGATGCCTGCGGGGGGACGGGACATTTTCATATTTGCAGTTTGATTGTTTATCAATTTGTATTATGGAGTACCCCAAGGTATCTGCGACTGCCACTGTACTTATCTATTATCTGTTCGCTTTTAGAAAAAATGCTTTTAACATGTCTGTAAAGATATTTCTTATTGTTTCGCACAACTAGCTCTGTTGTATTTAGGTTTCTGCCACGAAAGTGAACTTTTAGAAACTCATTTTTCTTCAATCGTTGGAAAAATTAAAAACAATAGCTTTACTCGTTTATAAATTATGATACAAAGCCATTGGATTTAACTTTTCAGTAACTAGTTCTCTAATAAATTATAAAGTTATAAGTAAAACAATATAGCTGTTGAAACAACTAACTCTCTCATTTTTAGGAACTTTGAAGGAAATATTTGTAGTTCTTAAGTTAAAAAACATGAAATGGAGATACATCTCACTGTGACTTTTAGTGGTTTCCTGAATTAAATGGTTTAACTAGCTCTGTCACAGTGTGACCAATTTCATAAAATACGCACTTTTGTGCTAATGTGAATAATTCTTTATGTTCCTGTTTCATAACAGGTTTTGAGTTAAACAAAATCAATAAAACTACATTTGTTTGTAATGTTTTGCTTTTGAAAAATCGTATTGATCTGGATGTCGTAAAGAGAAAACTGTTTGGGGGGTAGTCGCATGGCTGGAAAGAGAGTGGGTAGGCACTCACTGGCTGGCTGGACCTCCACTTGCAGCTGCAGGTTGTCTCCGATCTCGGCGGCGCTGATCTCCTGGCCGGTCTGCGTGACGATGCGCATGATGCAGGTGGGGGGCGGGCCGGTGTTGGCGATGGTGCCGGCCGTCGTCAGCATGGACACGTTGAAGCCCACCGTCACGTTCTGCTCGGAGGTCTGGTACACGCACTTGATGTGGTACGCCTGCGCGTTGTACGTCAGCAGCTTGGGGTGCTTCTGAATCACCAGCACGAAGCTCGCCTGGCCCTGTGGGGAAGAAGAGTGGCCAATAAGAGAAAAAATGAAGAAAAGTATGAATGGATTGTGAGATTCCGCATTCTAATCGTTTTTAAAATTCGCCTGTGTCTCGCTCGTGAGTGCACTACGCAACGGTCCGCCCGCTGGATTTCCACGTCTAATGTTCCGGTTACGAATAAGCGACCATGACAGTGCTTTCGCCACGTGCCGTGTGGTACGTCATGTGACCTCCTCTGAAGCAATCGGCCTGCGAGGATTTGTTTTACTTTCTCACAGCCAGCGTTCAGTGTGGCCGCTCATCTGACTCGCACGAAATTGCGGAGTCATTAAGGTTCGGCTTTGGCGAAAGTTATGAACATGATATCAAGACGTGTCAGTGCCTGTCAGCAAGTGTTAATTTTTTTGTAATGTAGGAGTTAGCATGTGCAGAGTAATGTGTGGCAACTGTGCGTCGAACTGTGAGAGTCGCTTATATGCTGCCGATACTGTAAGTCCCAGATTCAGATCCTGGTTTTCCCTTGATAAATTTGTTGAGGGCAAAATGGATTCGCGGTAAACCTACTGGACGTTGTTGGGGTTCTCCCTTTTCCCCTGCTCCTCATGCCACTGTTTGCCCTAATTGACGTCACTATGTAATTGGGACGTTCATGAAACTTAATTTTTGTAGTTATAGTCTATTTATTTCTGAAATTGAAAATCTCTAAGTTTCACGTGAAAATAATGAATTCAATATAGAAAAAATTCATATTCTGTAAAATACATATTTTAGAGTTTTTTGGTGTACAAATGTATTTACTTGCCTGTTTTACGACGTATGGGTACTAAAGTACCCAAACATTTACTTTCACAGGAAATGATTAACTCTTGAAAAGCATAAACTTTCTTATATCTTCGAGCGAGCTTATAAAGTATTTTTTAAATCACTGACAGCGAGGGGCGATAATGTAAAATTTGTATTTAGTGTCTATTTCAGAGCTAAAAACTTAGTACATACACTGTCCAGCTCTCAAAACATCTCATCCATCGTCGGTTCGGCTATTAGACTTACGGTAGTGACATCGTGGTGAGAGCTACTTACGTTGACGTGGATGAGTCCGCAGTTGCCGAAGTTGACCTTGAAGACCTCTGTGCGCATGGGCGCGCTGGCCGGCATGGTGACGACGCGGCGGCACTGCTCGTCCTTGCTGTGGCCCTTGACGTACAGTACGCCGTTGAAGCCCTGCTCGGCGATGTGGATCTGCACCTGCACGCCGTCCGACAGGCAGCTCACCTCCATCTCGGGCCGCGGGAAGTCGGTGCGGAAGTTGGTGGTCATGTCTGCAACGGCCGAGGCGGGACGGGCGTCACAAGGGAGCCAGGAACAACCCCCACCCGCTTCTACTTTAATTACAAATCGAGACGAAATACCGATGAACTGACTTCGAAAGAAAGTTGGTAAATTCGTTTATCCTTTCGCTGGAGTTGGCGTTCAAATTGCGTTACAGTTTAGGAAGTTCGTTAACGTACAGTAGTATATGTGGCTTCCTTGTCTTTAGCTGTTGATACTGCCACCTCACAAATATGATTCCTACGACGAGTGCTGTAATTGTAAATATCTGTACCTCATGAAAATATGGTTCCATCCCAAATTTCGTTTTTAAAAAATACGACTGATTTATGAATACGAAGGCAAGACAATGTTAAGACTCCAAGCTTTTTGAATAGGAGCTTCTAGGAATCACGTAGATGGCATTTGCTTGATATTTGTAGAATGTTTTTCTGCAGTCTGAAAGTCATTGTGGAATACGATGTTCTTCTCCAGAATATTGTGCCATATCTCAGACGGTAATGAACTATATTCGCAAAATATACAGTACGAGCAGTATAATGGCTGACTGAATTTGAAAGAATTGTGAGCGCGTATCTTTTGAACTTAATTTAGTGTTCAACTCATGTGCATGGATATTCCATTTGCGATTTGACTGAGTTGAGAGACACAAATATTTTGTTACTTAAACATGAACCACTTGCACATTAATCAGTTTCAAGGGGGCCTGCAATTGTCTGTTTGAAATGCAAAACTGTAATGAAACAGTTTTATTTCGTTTACTATTTGTTACCACGAAATCTGATTTCATTAACTGAAATAGTTTCTTATAGTTATTTTTTGCAAAGAACATTCGTGTTATCAATATATAGAACTGTTCTTTCATTTCTAATGGACAAGGGCATATCGTTTACGCAAAAAAAGAAAGAGGATAGGGCCTAAGATCGAACCCTGTGGAACCCCATGCTCAATTGCCAAAGAACTAGAAAGATGATTATGTACCCAACCATACGCATTGTTTTATACTGTAGCTTACAAATTATATATGAAATACTGAACTTCATTGGAATGAAGAAGCCTTTAACCGTAGTAATTTATAATTTATCTCATGGTAGTGAAATCCTTAAGAGCCGCTCCTTATTAATTCTTTTTGCTTTAAAGTTGCGCTTCGCATCCGGTGTCAGATGTGGCACTCACTGCAGTAGACGGAGGGGTCTCCGGTGTAGCCCACTAGGCACTGACAGTGCGCCTGGTGGTTGGTGGCGTTGCAGAAGGCGTTGACGCCGCACGAGTTGGCCGTGCAGGGGTCGTCGCACGTCTTGGAGTTGGGGTTGCAGAAGCGGTAGTCGGGGCAGTGCTCGTCCACCTCGCACTCCGGAGTGTCGCCGGCTGCGGGCAAATGACCGGCTTTTTTTAAACAGAATAATGGAAGAAACTCCATTCACAAATATTGTTTTTCACAAGAATTGTTTCAAATAATGTTCCGGGTTTGGTTACGATCAATAAAATATTTTAAGTTCGATTTTGGTTTAAGTGTTTTGATCACAAAGCATATCAACCCGCTGCTGAAACGTTCGCCGGCCGCGCAGGTCTGAACGTGCTCATTAGGCAACACGTGACGCGAAATTTCCACTGCGGTTATTCCGTGTAGGCTGCGAATCTTTCGCGCTGATCTATGGGAGCTTTTATTAAATAGGTCCTATATTAAAGGGGGGCAGTTTTTGGATTTGTAGTTCTCTGAATCGAAGGGGGTGTTATTACGGGTACTCACTGGTCTTGACGCAGCGTCCGGCCTGCAGGCGGTAGCCGTGTTCGGTGGGGCAGACGCAGCGCCCGCGCTCGTCCAGCACCATGCCGCGGTCCAGCGCGCACACACAGCGCCCGCGCTCGTCCACGCGCAGTCCCTGGGCCTCGTCGCAGCGCTGGCAGTCGCCCGCGTCGCTCAGGCCCTGGCCCGGCGCGCACACGCACTGGCCAGCCGCGTCCAGGACCAGCCCCTTCTCCGCCGGGCACGCCGACGCTGCGCGCACACACGCACACGCGCTTCACTCAGCGGGCTTAGGTCATTAGGACATCAAGTGTGGGGGTTGTTTTTGTTGCGGGAGGGGGCGGTGATTTTCTCTCGCTAGATGGTGAGATCCGGCGCCGACCTACCCGTCGGCTAGCTGGGTTTTCCCCAACCAGGTATCTCCCACTAGCGTGGCACCGCCCCAGCCAGAACAAGCTCACAGCTCTCGACTGGCCTCCCGACATGTGTGGTAGTGGCATGCATGTAAGTGTATGTGTGTGAAATTAAGGGATGAAGATAAAACTAGGAAGGGGAAGGAAAGATCGCGCGCGGTCCGTGGCCAGTTTGTTTGGGTACTACTCCGGCATTCGCCTGGTGTTGATCGGAGAAGCCACGGAAAATTTCCGATCAGGGCAACCGGCCGTTTCAAATCTCCAGACAGCGGCAGAATTCGACCTAGTTATACAGCTCTTGTCGAAAATCAGCCGCCGTCAGGAGTGGAAGCCTAGATAAAAGTCGCTGGGACCCGTGTACGAGCGTCGGCTGTGGTACTTACACTTGTCGCACTGCACGGCGGCGTTGCCCTGGTAACCGGGCAGGCACTCGCAGATCATGGTGCGCACGGGTCGAGTGTCGAGCACGGTGCAGCGCGCGTTGACGCCACACGGCGACGTCGCGTTGCACGGGTTGACGCACTCGCCGCCGATGCACGCCATCTGCGACGGGCAGTCGTGGTCCGCGCGGCACCCGGCCACTGCAACATCACGCGACACCACACGTCAACACCGCAGATCGTGGGGGAAGACTAGGGTCCTCCCGGCTGCCGGAGGTTCTAGCTCATATCCACGTCGGTAGGCTTAAAGTGGGCGTGGATTCATCTTAATATAGACCTTAACATCTAACTGCTTTCAGATTCTGTCTACTCTAGCTCGTGCTTCCATTTGTATCGTCTCCCTTATATCCAATTGTTTAAACCCTCTTTCCCGTTTCTCCTTTCTTGTCTTCTCTTTCCGTTAAATTATTTTATTCCTTCTCCACGATAATTCTCAGAATAATATCTTTTTAATTATTTGGCTTAGCTGTTTGACCAACAGAATTGGTTTTAATTGTAGAGTAATTGTGAAATACATCTTTTACTGTAACTCTATTGGGATTTAGAGTGAGTTATCCTAACTTTGTTGGGTACTGAAGTTGCTTTCAAAATCTCTTATGGTTAAAAATCCACGTTAACATCCTATGTCAAAGTATTTAAACTGTGTGAGTGAATCAGATGCGTATATATTTTGCGCATAAAGCAGGCAATAGTGACCTTTCTCGCAGCCCTGTTGGAAGTCGCCGACGAAGCCGGGCGGGCAGGCGCACTCGGCGCGGTGGTTGTAGACGCGGCACTGCGCGGGCGGCACGCAGGGGTTGGCGGCCTCGCAAGGGCTGCGGCACTCGGCGTTGACGCACGCCTGGCCGCTGGGGCAGTCGGTGTCGGCGCGGCAGCCCAGCACGACGCAGGCCGAGCGCGGGTCGCCCGTCAGGCCCGGCGGGCACTCGCACACGGCGCGGTGCTGCGCGCCGTAGCACGTGGCCAGCACGCCGCACGAGGAGCCGTCGGGCGCGCACGCGGGCACGCACTGGCGGCCCACGCACGTGTGCTGCGGTGAGCAGTCGTCGTCGCTGCGGCAGCCCACTGCGAGACGGACAATGTCAGACAAATGCTCTTGGGGCGACGGTAGAATTCTAGCCTAGTCCAAAATAATAGAGAACTAGTACGAGAACGATTGTGCCATGCTGTTGCATCACTAGTCGTTTATTCATCGTTATTAGTCGTTCGTTTATTCTCTTTTTAATTATATTGTTTTATAAACTATTCACCAACGTAATTTGGTTATTGCTTTACACAAAAAACTCCCTAATTCATTTCTTTGAAAAAAGCTCCAATAGTGAACTACAGTTTTTAGAGGTATCTGGTATATTACAGTACAGGCTGCAAAGTTTGCGTGTTCTGAAGTGATGCTTTACACAGAGTACTACGATTCTGGAGAAAGAATCGCCCTTAGTACGCTCAAAGCCAATGAGACTACTTTTAAATTTTATTAATTTAAAACATAAAATTTGGCAAGATATTTTATTTTCTTTCAGATTTTAATTTTATAAATATTTTGACCCATGCTTTCACTTTGGTATTCAGAAACGACCCCCAACATAACACAGTTTCCAAAATTGTATGTACGCTTCCGCTTTGATTCCTTTTTCCGAAGCGTGCGGTCGCGGCACTCACCTTGCGTACACTCGATGTTGGGATTCCCGTCGAATCCGGGCTTGCAGGCGCACACAGGCTTGTGGTCGCGCACGCGGCAGTCGGCGTTGGGCGCGCACGCGCAGGGGTCTCTGCAGACGCCGCGCACGCAGGCGCGGTCGAGCGCGCAGTCGTCGTCGGCCACGCAGCCGCCCACGGCCACCACGGGCGGAGTGGCCTTGCACGTGCCCGAGCCCGAGCTGACGTAGCCGCCGGGGCACACGCACACCAGCGTGCGCACGGGCAGCGACGCCACCACCACGCAGTCGGCCGGGCGCCGGCACGGGTCCAGCACGGCGCACGGGTCCTGGCACTGCGGAGGGGCACACGGCATCAGACAATTGCGACCTGGCTGTCCTAAACGCCCCGGACAGCCAACAAGCTACTCACTCCGGCCGCGAAAGCCTTCTTTCTCAATATAAGACAAATACACGTGCTCAGAATACGATCACTCGCCCGTCAGGCGGGGCAACAAAAAACATACACGCTCGAGTTAAATGAGAATTGTCATACCTATTCATGTAACGAATTGCAGTCCGGTATTTCATTATACAAGACGATAAAGTGACTTTATGTTAGTGTGTAATTTTTTATTTGTTTCAGTAAAATTGTGAATATTTTTTTGTTATGCTATTTATAGCTAAATATTTATTTCTTCCTTACGCGATAAAAAAAATACATTACCTGCAGATGATAAAAGGAGGTACTTCATCAACATATTACTAACCATTAAGAAACGGCCTAAACCTTAAAAACAATTGTATTATGTTTAAGAGTATTTACGTTTAAATTTACTTCAACCTAATTAAGACTGAATTCGTTTGACGGGACTGGGCCGTCGTTTCCAACTAGTGTTGTGGGACGAGTTCTCACCTTCTCGCTGAGACAGGCCAGGCGAGAGGCGCAGTCACCGTCCACACGGCACTCGGGTCGAGGCTCCGGTCGGCAGCCCACGTAGGGGTTGCCCACGAAGCCCGGCGGGCAGCGGCACACGGCCAGGTGGTTGTGCACGCGGCACTGCGCGCGCGGGGCGCACGGGCTGGAGTCGCCGTACACGCACGGGTCGACGCACTGCGCGTTGACGCAGGCGCGGTCGCCCGGGCAGTCGTTGTTGGAGCGGCAGCCCACCACGTAGCAGCGGAAGTACGGGTTGCCGCGGTAGCCCGAGCGGCAGCGGCACTCGGCGCGGTTGCCGAAGGCGTAGCACTCGGCGTTGACGCCGCACGGGTCCTTGACGAGGCACGGGTTGACGCAGTGGCCGTTGACGCACGCCTTGCCCGAGTCGCACTCCGAGTCGCTGCGGCAGCCCACGGTGTGGCACGCGATGTTGGCGTTGCCCTCGAAGCCCTCCTCGCACGAGCACACGGGCCGGTGGTTCTGCACCAGGCACTTGGCGTTGGCGCCGCAGTTGCAGGGGTTGCGGCACATGCGGCTGATGCAGGCCTCGGTCGCCGGGCAGTCGGTGTCGGCCGTGCAGCCCGGCGGCACGGGCAGCAGCACGGGCCGGCACTGGCCGTCGCGGTCGGGTACCCAGCCGTCGGGGCACTCGCACACCATGGTGCGCACGGGCACGGAGTCGAGCACGGCGCAGGCGGCGCTGGGGTGGCAGGGGCGCAGCACGGCGCACGGGTCCTGGCAGCGCTCGCGGATGCACGCGCGGCGCGAGGGGCAGTCGACGTCGGAGCGGCACTCGGGGCGGTGCGCGGGCGGCGGGCGCGCCTCGCAGAAGGCGAACGGGTCGCCCGCCGGCAGGTGTTCGGGGCAGCGGCAGCCCGCCGCGTGGTTCTGTGCGAAGCACAGCGCGTTGGCGGCGCAGGGCGGGTCGGCCACGGCGGCGCACGGGTCCACGCAGCGCCGCTGCAGGCACGCCTTGTCGCGCGGGCAGTCGCTGTCCACGCGGCACTCGGCGCGCTCGCAGCGCCGGAACGGGTCGCCGGCGAAGCCGGGCGGGCAGCGGCAGGCGGCGCGGTGCGCGTCGCCGTAGCACTCGGCCGTCACGGCGCACGGAGCGCCCAGCAGGCACGGGTTCACGCACTCGCCGTTGTAGCACTGTTGGTCGTAGCTGCACTCGCCGTCCGACTGGCAGCCCACTGCAAGCGACGAAGCTCGGTTCAACTTTCGTGGATTTCGTTCATTCGTTCCAAAAATGGTTACTACTAGTACATATTTATTTTCATTACAAAAAATAATGGAAATTTGTGCGTTAAATTACTTTAAAAAATAGGGAATGAGTGAACTGAACAATTGAAATTATTATAAAATTATCAGCATATAATATGAGAGAGACCAATGAGACTGATATTGTAAATTATTTTCACTGTCTTCTGAGAGAAATAATACATTTTTATTTTTAATAAAAAATGTAAATGTTAGTAACACAAAAACTTCTCAAAAATTGCCCTGAAAATGAGTAGGTTTAATGTCAAGTGCTCTATTTTTGAAGCTATCTTTTCAATAAGGTCTTTCTTTTTCTCGGTCTCCCTCTCTCCGTCGCCTTCATGGTCGTTTTCGCGTGCTGATTTTAATTTGCAAGCACCCCCTGCGTCGTTGTCGTACTCACCCTTGAAGCAGCCAGCGAGAGCGTTGCCGGAGTAGCCCGGCTTGCAGAAGCAGATGGGGAAGTGGTCGTTGACGCGGCAGTCGGCGTTGGGGCCGCAGTTGCAGGGGTTGACGCAGGCGCGGTTGACGCACGCCTCCTGCTGCGAGCACTCGGCGTTGGAGCTGCAGCCCACGGGCGGGGACACTGTGGACACGCACGCGCATGCGTCAGCCGGCACACCTCTCTCCCTTCACGATCCGTCTCTAACCTTGCCCCATAGGTGTATATGGGAACGTTCAACATTCCACCCTCAAACAACCCCTTGAATGAACCACTGTTCATAAATTGGGCAGCTCACCCTACATACATATCTTTCGATGCGTAATACTTTATAGTATAACGAGCATAAGAATAATATTAAAAAAATGATTATTTCACCAAGTGTAGTAACTTGTAAAGAAATGTCTGAAGTATTGCATCGGCATCATGTTTATTATCGGAATTAATTTTGAGATGTAATCATGTCATGAGCGTTAAGGAAAAATCTTACTTTCCACTCATAGTATCTATAATGTGCTTTCTGAATGGGTTAGGCAGATGGGCGGGGTTCCTATTGCGAGACGCATCGCATTGCACATTCTGTGACGCCCAAAGCGCACTCACCTGGTCTACAGTCGACGCGCGGGTTGCCCTCGTAGCCCGAGGGACAGCGGCACGTGGCCACATGGTCCTGCACGTGGCAGAAGGCGTTGCGCGCGCAGGGCGCGTCCACCACGCACGGGTTCTGGCAGCGCTGCTGGATGCAGGCGCGGTCCTTGGGGCACTCCACGTCGCTCAGGCACTCGGGCGCAGGCGGCGGCGGCCGCACTTGCACTGCGGACACGGCGCACGCTCAACATATTGAACCTCAATCACGCGCCAATAGGATTGGTCGGGAACAAGGATTGAGGTGCTTCCCCAACAAGAAAAAATGATTTCTCAGGGCTGATCATACGATACGACGTCGCTCTGGCAACCAATGGCAAAACATAATTTTTGCTGTCGCGAGAGCATTTATCTAAGAGAATTCTTGTACAGCAATTCTCACCAAAAAATAATCATTCTCGATTTAAGATTTGTTTGTTAAAATATCCCTATAGGAAGATCTTCCCCATTAAAGGAGATGACTCTTGAACAAAAGTGAGGTGACATTATCAGTGAAAATATTTTCTGAAAATGAATAAAAATACTGTTGCATCTTAAAAGAAACTTCCTGCAGACTTAGCCTCCGATGCAACGTCGCTCGGACAGTCAATGGCAATCCGGTAATTTCTGTTGTCGTGAGAATTTTTATCTTTGAGATTTCTTTTGTAGCATCACAAAATAATAATATTATGTAGAAATTACTATTGTACTTTTTGTATAAAAAGCTCGTTAAAAACGAACGTCATTACTATTAAAGAAAAAAAAAACTCTTGAAAAAAGTAAGTTGACAGAATTAACGAAAACTCTTTTACGAGAAAAAAAAGAAGAAAAGGGGAACAAAATTGTGTCTCGTAAGTATCAGATTTCGTCTTGTGGTGTCTTTGGCAAAGCTGAAGCGCGTGTGGCTCACCTCGTGTGCACTCGCCGTGCGGGTTGCCGACGTAGTTGGGCGGGCAGGAGCAGACCCCGCGGTGCGCATGCGCCGTGCAGAGCGCGTTGACGCCGCACGGCGCGTGGCGGCATGCGTCCACGCAGCTGCCGCGCTGGCACTGGTCGGTGTCGGCGCAGTCGCCGTCCGACCGGCACTGCGGCTGCACCGGCACTGCGCACCACACAAACACACGTCCTCCAATTACACAGTCTCTCCAAAATAGTATATTCTACATCTAGTTTATAATGCTAAGATGTATTTGCAGGAACACACGTTTAGAAAACGAATGGCGTTAGGAGCGGGTTTTCGAATCTGTACGAATGAAATAAAGCTACGTTATAAACGAGTTGCAAATATATTTTTTGTTAATTTTGGGAAATAACTTTATTGTGACGTCAAGGGAATTTGACATCTGTGCGAAAAGACGGTAGCTGTTCCGTTTACCGCTATCCCCTTACGATTCTCTTGCTACGATTGGCTGAATGTATGATAACGCACTTACGCTATAAACGAGAAATATGTCATAATCTGTGTCGCAAGTTGTCGTTTAATGAAAGAATTCTTGTAAACCAAAATGTCATTTTTAAAGCTGGAATACAAAAAAGATATTTCGCGGTTTCTCTCGTCTTTGCAAAATTTATATGTTGATTTTACGAAAACACAACTATGATTTTGACATTATGTTTTAAGTTTTTTATGTGAAATCGAATCATTTAATTTAATTTAAGAAGATAACACGAATATAATAAGTTTTCTTTTAATGTTAATGAGCATTAATACATTTATTTATTTTTATTTTGTTTATGTTGTCTTTATTTATAGATGATTAAGTGTATGTTTCATAAAAACATTTGAATCATTGAAGTGAATGCTCTCACATTTTGCACGAATGCTTTTGAAAAGCCGACAAAATCGGGAGGTTCGCGGTTTCAAAATATTTTCTTAAATTTGATTATCCTTCAAAATTGTTCGTTTTGAAAATTCGCGGTGTTAAATGGCGGGGTCAGTGTTAGGACACACGTTTGCTAACAAGATGAACAGCTGAGGTGGGCTGCATTCTATTCAGGGCGATCCTGAGGACCACTCAACCTCCTTTAAAAACTAGTACTAATATTTAATGGCTTTGTTAACAGAAAACATTGGGTGAAATATGCACATTAAGCTTTCCGCTTGCCACAAGATCTTCTATGACGTGTTAATTTACAGAGGGCCCTGGGAGTCGTAACCGCCTGTAGGCAGGTCTAAGAAGGTGGCCCCTGCTGAATGTGATTGTGAAAAGGGCATAAACAATTGCTCACCGATGGCGCGGCAGCGTCCGGAGGCGTCGGTGACGGTGTCGGGTGGGCAGACACACATGACGGTGCGCAGCGGCAGCGTGTCCAGCACGCGGCACTCCTGGTCGGGGCTGCAGGTGGCGGACGTGCAGGGGTTCCTACAGGCGCCGCTCACGCAGGCCAGCTGTGGCGGGCAGTCGGCGTCGCGCGTGCACTCCGGCGGCGGCGTGGGCGTTCGCTCCTTGCCGCACTCGAAGTACGGGTTGCCCGACGTGCCGGGCGGGCACACGCACGTGGGCTGGTGGTCCTTGGCGATGCACACGGCCGTGTCGGCGCACGTGTCGTCCTCGCACACGGGCCGGCACACGCGGTTGAGGCGGTCGCACGCCTCGTGGTCGGCGCAGTCCTCGTTGTACTGGCACGCGACGGACACGCACGCGAGCAGCGCGTCGCCCTGCGTGCCCGCCGGGCACACGCAGTGGGCACGGTGGGCCTGCGCCACGCACTCGGCGCCGCGCCCGCAGCCGCCGCCCGAGCCGTGCGCGCACGGGTCCAGGCAGTTGCCGCCGATGCACGCCTTGTCGTACACGCAGTCCGCGTCCACCGAGCACTCCGCTGCAACACGACGGTCACCCCTTACGGTCACCTCTCCCCCCGCCCGCCAGCGTCGCTCCGCGCCCCGTTCGTTCACCCATGACTTTTCCAGATCTCTGTTTTCGTTGCTAGTGCTGATGTTTATTACTTGCTGCCTTGTCCCATGCATTAAGAACGCATCTAAAGTGCAACGGACTCACTATTCAATAATAATTTGTCTGATGCAATTTAATATAATTACAGGAAATATAATATTTCATCTTAAATCTAATTTATCGATAAGACGAATAACTTACAGATAGTTGCAGTTTTTACAGATTATTGACCTGGCACTCGATTTATCTAATTCCAAATATCATTAAACTTTTTTTTTAAATTCCCAACAATTTAATTCGTTTTATTATTTCATAAGAGAAAAATAATGAACGTGATAATAAATATAAAATGACACATTGTTTTTAAAATGCGAATCCCATTATCGTTACGCCTCTGACATACATCCCTTTTTCATAAATATCAGAGAATACTAAAACACAAAATTAAAATTCTATGATATAATTACATTTTTAATACCTTGATAAATTAATCGTGACGGTATCATGCAGACACTTACGTTTGTAGCATTGAACTTGAGGATTGCCTCCCCATCCGTCTGGACAATAGCAGGTTGGGAAGTGGTTGATCGTTCTACATTTCGCTCCTGTTCCACATGGGGAGTTAACCACGCATGGGTCCAGGCAGCGCTGGTTGATGCAGGCTTTGTCGGAGGCACAGTCGGAGTTGCTGGTGCATTCAGGTTGGTCTTGTTGCGCTGTGAAGGTAGAAAGCCGAAGATAATTTATTTGCGTTGAAGTAAACAAATATTTTGAAGAACTTGAGATGTGCATTTTACTCACGTTTGTAACAATTGATAAATGCATTGCCCATGAAGCCAGCGGGGCAAGTACATGTGGCTCTGTGGTTGGTAGCTCGACATTCCGCATTACTTGCACAAGGATTGGATATAAGGCATGGGTTCACGCACTGTCTGTTCAGGCATATGCTGTTGTCAGGACATTCGTTGTCATTCTTACATCCTGGAAGTTCTGTAGGTGCTGAAAATTAAAATATTACCATTAGAGGTTTCTGGTAATAATAAAAGAAATACATATACTGTTAGGTAAGCGGAATGTTATATCAAAACTACAATTTACAAAAGGTTAATTAAAACATCTTAGTGTTAATTACTTATTTAATGGGAAAATTACTTTAAGAACTTTTACTGTTTAAAGAATTAATAAAGATTTAGTTAAGCATTATTGTTAAGCATATTATAGGTATGTTGCTGTTTTGTTAGGTATTGGGTAAAGGAGTTATGGGGTTAGTAGTGATCAGCACCTGAAGAGTGATGAGTGACCTGTAAAATAGCTCAAATATTGCAGCGTTAGTAGTTATTAGTTCTGTTAGTTGTTGACAATATATTAAAAAGGAATAATTGGAAACATTTTATCATCATTGTTAGTTAATTACACCAATCGATTCTAAAATACCGTAAGCCCACATGTGAAAATGAAAATGAAAGACGACGCGCATCAGATCAAAAAATCTAATGACCAGGCGTCTTCAGTCATTTCCATTTAGCGTAATTATTTAAAAAAAATCGTTTGTTAATCCCATAAATTTCAATATTACTAACAAAATCGAATCTAAGATGTACGCCATTACTATTTTTGTTAAACAACCATTATTAATAGTTTTAAATTCCAGGTATTTGACATGCACATTTCTTTCGGCGAACTTTTTCAACAAAATCATGTATACCATAGGTATACGAATGCAATCTTGTTCAGATAACTAGTTAATGTAGTTAGACTTGTGCGAATCATAGTTGAGGTGTATCAATAAAAACATTCTTTTTTATTGCATGAAAACACATTTTCCGTTTAATGAGCAATAATTGTAAAAAAGACATTTTTTACTCCCATTTATTAAATATTACTTTCATTTCTTCGAACCCACAACATTTGAAATGAGTTTTCCTCACAACAATGCGGAACCAACATTTTTTAATCAAAATGAGCCATTATAAATTCAGCCATCAGAAATTCTAACAGAAAACTTTAAATTAAATCAGAAACTTGAAATTATGCTTTAGTACATAATTTTAATTAATAATGCTGAGAATATATAATTGAAATTAATGATTTACTGTAATCAAAAAGAGACAAATCATACCTGGTTTACATTCCACGTCTGCATCTCCTACAAAACCTGGTAGACATTGGCAGGACATCGTTCGGAGAGGCAGTGTGTCAACAACAATGCACTCTGCATTGGCTGTACACGGCTTAGTTTCAACGCATGGATTCTTGCATTTGCCACTGAAGCAAGCAAGTTTGCTTGCACAGTCCGCATCCATTGTACATTGTGGTGGTGGTGGCGTCGGAGCTAGATCAAAATAAAGCAATTGTTAGTTTTAAATTTCTTCTTAATTATTTTTTAATTCCAAATATTTCTTGCAACATCGCTTAGAATGAATAAATAGGATTTTTTGCTACATCACTTAGAATGGATAAATAGGATTTTTATACATAAAATAAATGTATTATACATATGTATATTTATGATTTTATTTTTAAAATATTAAGCGTCCAAATTAATTTGTAAAAAAATATGATTATTGATAGAAGGTTCAAGCAATTTGTAAGACAAATTGAAGAAACAAAATACCCGTCGAAAATGTGTATAGAACTTGTTTCTGTGTTTCTGTTCATAGCTAAGTGTGTAATTGGAAGTATGATTGTTTTTAAACATTTTTCAATTAGAACAACTGAATCCTTTTGTAAGCTTATTGCAATATACTTTGAATGAAATTATTAGATTTCACAACAAGGTTATTATATTAATATAATTCATATTTCATCTTGTTTTATTCCAGGTAACTTTCATGTGACGTGCGGACATTCGTCTTGGGAAATATTTTCAACATACTGTCAACACCGCAGGCAAATGATAATTACGTGAGTACTAAAAATTCATTTTGTATCAAATTTATGCGAAGCTTAACAACAATAATAATATATTTATTAGTGCGCACTACTGTTGAATAATGTAGAAATATTTGCGATGCACTCCTGATCAATTTATAGTGTATTACTGACCCTGATTATGCAATTAAAATGGATTAGCATTGTCATAAAGTAGTCGTTCAAAAGAGTCATCATCAACAGAAATGTGCATTATGAGAACATCGCTTCCAAAATATTTTTTTATTTTGTATTTAAGAAGACTTCAGGACTAAATTAGTGCAAGTATCTAGCAAGACTCTATTGGAATCAAATACAACACACGTAAATGAGCTTGTGCAAGAAGGGGAGTGTGAAATACTAGTTGCACGAAGAAAAATCAGATATAAGGTAGCGAATAATGACTTTCCTTACATTTTGTACCAAACCAAGTAGTAGCGCTGAGTTGTATGTGTGTGCGTAATACATGATTAAGTGCTTGAGCGTGGCTTGGGTAAGTGCTTGAGCGGGCGGTACTCACCGAGCACGCAGAGCGTGTTGGGGTTGCCGGTGTAGCCGGGCGGGCAGCGGCAGGTGGGGCGGTGCGCCGCCACGGAGCACAGCGCGTTGGGCGCGCACACGCAGGGGTTCTCGCAGCGCTCGCCCACGCACGCCAGGTTGTCGGGGCAGTGCGCGTCGTCGGTGCACTGCGGCCGGTCGCAGCGGGTCCACGGGTCGCCGCGGTGACCGGGCAGGCAGTAGCAGCGCGCGCGGTGGAAGGTGTCGGCGCGGCACTCGGCGTTGAGGCCGCAGCGCGTGGACGCGCACGGATCGGCGCACGCGCGGTTGACGCACGCCTGCTCCGGCGGGCACTCGGAGTCCGACCGGCACCCGACTGCAACGCGCGCGCACGCCACGCTTACTTACAGGGCAATACAATTATCCGGAGTCCGTACCATAACGGAAATAGTGGTCATGGATGAATCGAAATAATGAACGGAGTTATAACCTCCACACCTTGGATGATTTAATTTTCGTGCATTTAATATTTTGATTTGGAAATTAATCCTGAATTGATGACGGGAAATTAGAAAAGGAAAAGAAAGAGTTAATGTAAACATAAAAATAACTGATTAATATTTCAGCAAATTCAATTGTAATATGTACTTACAGGGTCGGGGAAAGCCCTGTGATAACTATGAACCATATCTCAGATTATACTAGGCTTGAATATCTAGGGTTTTCAATTTGCGGTGGATTATATTCCATGGCATTATCCCGAAGACAGGAGGATATACTGTATTAATCAATTTATTTTCATTTTGGTAACTTTTTATGATTAAAATGAATGATACAAATAATATTGTTTAAAATTGGAAAAAACAGAATGAAGGAATTTCAAAAAAATTTAATAGGTATAACTCAAGGTAAAACATCCTAACTAGGTGTATTTAGTGGGGGTTAGAACAATTGATTGCGTAATTGTAGACGTAAATTTAGTAATTGATTGTAAGGTCTCAATGACTGGAAGAACGTGCTCCGTAAGCATACACTGGCATGCAGAACACTCCTACGTAATACTATCCTTGTTTGTACGTGTGTTAGGAAAGTCTCTCTGCACCAATTGAATGAAGACCTCCTATTTAAAATTGCATTGGGCAAAATTGCAACAAAGTCACTGGGAAACAAGTGAAGGGGAAAACATTTATAGCATCTGTTATGATTTTGGAGAGTACGCATTGTACTTTTTCGTTTGTTTCAAACTGCAGCTCATGCTCCCAACATAAATTGTGTTGCTAGCGGTGTGGCTTTTCTGGCGCACTATGCGGGTAGAAGGGGGTGTGGGAGACTATTTGAATGGCTGAAAACCAGAAAGGTATAAGTGACATTTCATAAATTCTGAGAAATCTTTTTATTTACGTCAATATCACTCGTTTATGTGTCAATATCATAAGTCAAGCAGTAAAATCGTGGTGCTTTGTTTCATCATTCAAACCATGGCATTTCAATTGTTCATTAAAACCAGGATAATGCATTTCCACTGATGTGTAGCGTAAAATAGACACGTTTTTCTCAGATTTCATAAAATATTACTTATACCGTTCTGCTTTTCACCCATTCATTTGGCCGTGAGACTGCGGTTATGCTAACGGTGCTTTGGGGGGGGGGGCTGCTTCGTCACGGCTCGCGCGCCCTCGCGGAAGCCAGGCTGTTGCGCAGCGGGTAGCTCTCGCTTCCGGGGAGCGAGCGAATTTATTTCTAAGATCTCGCCGGAGACAAAGGAAACCTGCTGTCACGGCGCCATTCACCGCTTTCTTCAAGAGCTGCTTTTGAATGTATGCGCTGATTATTTGCGCGTTGTTTAGCATGTAGAACAGGAAACTGCGGCGGTTAGCTGTGTTTTTTTAGCTAGTGTGCAAAACGTGCCACCATCGGGACTCAAACCCTAGGAACATCGGCGTTACGTTCGAGCCCCCCAGTGCTGGCGGGCCCCGGTAAAAGAGGGTTTATTTTGAAGGGATATTTAAGGTCCTAACACTACTTCTGTTGGTACCAGGCCTGGATAACTGTTTTGCGGGCGGTCCCGCTCCCATTTCGTTACGCCACTGCGTAGTAAGTCCCGTTTAGAGTGGCATCAAAGGCAATGGTAATGTAATCTTGATGTACTCACTCTCGAAGCAGTGCGTGTGCGCGTTGCCGGTGAAGCCCTCGAGGCAGGAACACAGCGGGCGGTGCAGCTGCGTGCGGCACTCGGCGTTGCGGCCGCACGTGTTGGGCTGCGCGGCGCACGGGTCGCGGCAGCGGCCCTCGAGGCACGCCTTGTCGTTGGTGCAGTCCGCGTTCTCCACGCACTCGGGCCGCGGCGCTGCGCACACACACGGATCCACGTCAGACAATAACTCAGCTAAACTTAACTGTCTTAGTAAGAAAAGAAAAAGTTGATTAGGCACTGTCTACATTCCTTATAGACACATTCTTCTTGCTATTTTTTTACTGCCAAGGAATCTGCATACCCAAGGAGTTTCTATTAGTATGGTTATCAGCAGTTTAAAGTCAATGAATTTTATTTTTATCCGTCTGTGCAGAGCGAAAAGGAGAGAAATGTTAGCCTGAAGTACGTATATAACTGGTATCTTCAGTCCCTTACACCGACTGAAACGTTTGACGGATATTCATCCCCCTGACTCATTTAATTGTCCTTGTTCACTCGAGCGGAACTACATATGATGCGTAAAATACACTATACTGTGCTGTGTAGATTTAAATCATTTTAACTTTATTACTTCCACATCATCCTATTTTTGGTAAGTGATCGACGATCATTTTCATACCTACTATTTATTATTCTAATTAACTCGTTAAAATCAAACCGTTACTTTGAAATACGTATAATCGTGGCTAACGTACTGAAAGAAGTCACTGTAGGATATTCACGCATCACTTTGAGTAAAACTCTCTGTTTAAAAATCATATGGTTCTGAAAAATAAAATGCGATTAGAGCTACGCGGTGTGTTGGTAGATGGCTAACTATATTTCAACTTGTTCTTGGCTTAAATTCCGAGAATTACGTCAGTTTTAACATTTTGCATTCCCTTCATTTAACTAATAAAATTAATTGCTTATCCCATTCAATTTTTAAAGAGCAGTAGTTAAGACAATAAAAATATTTTCAAATGAGAGATGTAATACCTATATCCGTTTTAAGTAAACCCTGCCCTGACTTGCATTAATTGCTCAACTGCAACATATGGGTAGAGACCAGAGTATCAAAAGAAAAAAGGAAGAGAGGATGTGTGTACTCACGTTCCTGCTGCGTGGGCTGCAGCTTGCACTCGACACGCGGCGAGCCGAAGTAGCCGGGCGGGCAGGAGCAGACGGGGTCGTGGTTGACGGCGCTGCACAGCGCGTTGAGGCCGCACGCGCCGGGGCACGGGTCGCGGCAGCGCTGCGCGAAGCACGCCTTGTCTCTGGGGCAGTCGGCGTTGATGACGCACTCGGGGTAGGTGCAGACGGCGGCGCCGTTGACCACGCGGCACTGGCCGTTGGCGCGGCACGGCGACGGCGCGCACGGGTCGGGCGGCGACTCTGCGCATGCGCACATTCGCGCTCACTCTCACGCCCACGCCCACGTTCGCAGGCAGATCTATCTCGGAGGGGGGCTAGTGAACAGGTTATCTCCATTTCTGTTTTGTGCTTTTACCTATCAAAATGTTCTTAAGACTCGTATCCATCAAGCTGACAAAAACGTTAAAACAATGGCATGCCTAAACTCCAATTGAATCGTAATCTCGAATTATAGTGTGAGTTTGAGTAGTTTCTCTTCCTGAAATATTATTTTTTTCCGTCGCGTGCGAAATAAGCTTTTTAATACCCCATGGTTAAGAGTTCCTTCGGGTGACGTGGTGGTCGCTTTGAGGCACCGAATTTGTAAGTCCTGTCGAGTGCAGGACGCGAGAATTCATGGCTCCCTTCCTTCCCCGTTTCGGGGTTCAAAAGGCGATTATTTTAGCATTTACGTATTCAGTAAAGTCCTAACTGGCTTGACGAGGCCGTTGCCGATTTGGGAAAGCGACCACACGGCCTCTCTGAAAGCGGCGCTCGCGCGACCGGTTGCTGTCCGCGCCGCTCCGCCGCCCAGGGCTTCGCCTCGGGGCCCGCGACGCGCAGCGGAGCAACGGCACTCTTTTGCATTGTGAACGCCCCGCACGGAATGCTCCGTACATTGCACTCTGCCGCCTGAAGATTTCTTTTTAGACATTCGATTTTGATTATTCCGTACAGACTTAAAAAGTATGCAGTTGGAAGAGTCGTAATTTCACCATTATTAACAAATCGGAATTCAGTATTTTATCATCAATATTTTATCATTAACAGCCTGGGATAAAACGTAATAGAATATGATAACCAAAATTTGAATTTCTATTAATGAAAAAAATAGTATGCACTATAAAAGTGGAATGATAACATGTATAATATACACATAAAAGACGGGATATCTTGAAAAAAAAATCCTAAAGGAGCGGATTTTACGTAGTGGTTTCAATATGAAATATGAACTTACGAACGACTATAAAGTGTTAAGTCGCAATGTGGTTTAATTTCGTGGCCGCCGGCGCGGGTACTCACCGGGTGGCAGGTCTCTGCAGGCGGTGAAGGGGTCACCGGTGAGGCCGGGCGGGCACGAGCACACGGGGCTGTGGTTGACGGTGACGCAGCGCGCGTTGTAGCCGCACGCGCCGGGGCACGGGTCCTGGCACTTGTTGCGCACGCACGCCTTGTCGCGCGGGCAGTCGGCGCTGAGCACGCACTCGTGGCGGCACGACGGCGGCGCGCCCAGGAACGTGGGCAGGCACGAGCACACGGCGTTGCCGTTCTGCGCGCGGCACTGCGAGTTGGGCCCGCACGGTGACGGGTGGCACGGGTCCATGGGCGCGGGCTCTGCGGGCAGGGGCACGCCGGCTCTCTCAACACGTTGGACTTTTCTTTTTCATACTTTGTGAGCATGCTACTGTGGCAGATTTATAGCTCACGGATACTTCAATGCAAAATACATAATTTATGTGTGGAAAACGGGGGGAGGGGATATTTTAACACCGGGGAATTTTGAATAGTTTTCGTTATTTTTTATCTCATTTGTTTTTAACAAAAGATAGATAAAAGTATTAATAATTCCAAGACAAGTTTGTAGTTTATAAGTCAACAAATTAATAAAGCTTTTTGAACAAATGAAAAATATAACATCCGAAATATCTGCCCATTTCGCAATTTACATAGTCGTGCTGGAATGGGTAATAGGAGTTGTTCTTTTACGGACTTTTACAAGCGCAAATTCTAGAAGATACGCGGAGGACTAGAAATAAGTTTAAGGCTTATTAATTCTAGATTATAAATATTCATGAGTAACTACTTAGTATTAGTTTTTAGTTTTTAAACTAGTTTTTAACATATTTTATGATTTCACGATATCAAGTAATCACATTCATTAAAAAGGCATATTTCACTATTAAAATTTAAAAATGTTTGTTGATCCTGACAAAAAATAATATCAATTCGAAATAATTTGTGCAATGGAGGATATAGTAGAAAGCGTCTTTAAGCGAAATAACTTAACTGAAGTTGAAATTTATATTAAATTAGACTTTCATATTGACCTTGCGGCGAATTGCATGACGCGAAAGAAATAATATACAATATATTTTTCTAAAATTAAAACAGTATCAATTTGAAGAGCTGAAAGAGAGAAACATTTTACACGTTCAAAGGGAATATGAAAGAAAAAGGTCGTAGATATTTTGACATTTACAGTTCGGTGTTGTTTTTAATTTTATACTCGTGTTCGTTCTTTAGTAAAGTAAAAAGTGTGTGAAAAACGCGTCAATTAAAGAAATGAATCCGCGCGTTAAATGAGGAGTCGTTGACTGACCTTGCACGGGCGTGCAGAGCCGGAAGGCGTCTCCGGTGGTGCGCTCGGGGCAGGAGCACACCGGGATGTGGTTGGTGACGGAGCAAAGCGCGCCCACGCCGCACGTGCCGGGGCACGGGTCCTGGCACTTGCTGCGGATGCACGCCAGGTGCATGGCGCAATCGGAGCTGACGAGGCACTCGGGCCGGCAGCCCTCGTACGGGTTGCCCTGGTACTCGGGCAGGCACTCGCACACGGCGAAGCCCGCGCGGTCCAGGCGGCAGCGCGCGTTGGCGCCGCACGGCGACGGCACGCACGGGTCCTCGCGCGCGGGCGGCGGCGACGGCGGCGCTGCGAAGCGGCGGCGAGACAAGTTAGACGGGGCCACGGCGCGCGTTCCGCCATGCGGCTCCGGCGCAACACCCCCCTCCCCACCCAACCTACTCTCACCATCTGGACGCACGCGTTCTCATTAATAGCCGGACCAAAAGTCACGAAGGCAACTGTATTGTCATATTTTTTATTTATTACGTCTATCGCAACACATCTCTTTAGCCCTTTTTGAGCATTGACAATCTATACTACGCAGTAGTCCTCCGTTAAGGTATTTATTGTATGCCTCGTAACGTCGCGGTCAGTCGATACCATTTATCCCTTCTGCCAGGGGCTCAGTGCCGTTAGTAAAAGGGATTTCCAGACGGTCACCCATCCGGGAATCCGTGGTGGTTCGAATTGCCTAACTTCCGTGACTTCACAAAGCGTAGTTAAGCAATTCTGATGGCATGTGCCCATCGATTTGAAATTACGTGTCGTAGGTTTATATTTCATAGTTTTTATGTAGATAGTAGAAAGCATTGTTTTTCAATAAAATATGTAAAGTTAATTTGAATTTGATAATTAATTTTGTAATGTGTCCCTAATCATTTTCAATAACCTTTAAAGAGGGTCATGGGTTTTGGACCAACCTGTATTTAAGCAGAAATAAAAAAAAATTACAAAATTGCCTGTGAACTTTTATCTTAGTTATACCTAAACTTTGAAAATAATAAAATAGTATTTGTAAACCCAGTTATCTCTAATTACAAATAAAACGAGCCCCCTGTTGCGCCGTCGTCGCATGACTTAATACATTGTATTCCGTCACCACCAAACGTAGCATCTGAAAATGCACATACTCAAAACCGTGCTGAAAATGCATTCCTCATTCCACAATACATTTATAAAAACAAATGGTATAGAAGCATGCGATAAAGAACACCATTCATGCAAATAAAATCATGCTCATGCAATGCAACACTCGTCATGCCAGAAGCCCAAATATATCAACGTTGTTCCAGAACTTTCGAGAAACTTTGAGCTTTTCAGAAGTTCCCTTTCTCGAATGTTCTGATTGTGCAACGAAGCAAATGTTGTAACCAATATGTTGACCCAAAAGCTGACAAATCTACTGCTGAGGGTTAAAATGCACGAATCGGCGCGTGAAAGCGACCGAGTCCTGCACCAGACACCGTGTCACAAGCGGTTATTTCGGCCGAGTGCTGACGTCCTCTCCAGAGGTCTGTCGGCGACGCGAGTCATCGCATCCGCCGACGCGAATCAGCACTGAGCCTTCTCAATTCGTATTACAAAAGCTGCACAAACCAAATGTAAGTGATACTGCGATGAGTACTTTCGCATATATGTTGGTATAAGAAAAAAATGCGTTGGTGCTTCGTAATGAAGCTGTTATTAAATTACAATTTATTCAACCTGTATTAGATCTACTTTGCCAATACCATGTTTTCTAAATCTTGAGGATGCTTTTCACCAGATTGTGAGTCCACCAAATAATTTACTGTTCCTCAGTCGCATATTTCTTGTCTTTTCTCTTTGAAAGAATTTGCTTTTTGAACGGAAATACAGAAATAAGACAATACAGAATGTAGAATGGAAAAGTGTGAAATTGAAATTGATAAAATTAAGAAAAGTACGACTGAGGTTTGGCGATGCAATCCCAGATTGCAGCGAGTTAATCTGCCAAAGCGTTGTGATATTTCATGACGAATATCATGAGACACCACGTGACCACCTCTCCGACAAGCCACCAACAATTTCTACTTCTCCAGCGAATTAATGGTTGACGTAACCAAAAGCGTGAATGAAGCGACAACTCCCAGCCAACCAACTACAGCGTTCCTGTTAACGCAGTAGGCGCCGACGACCAATCAATCTAATAATCAACCAAACCAACGAACAACCACTTATCCACCAGTAGCTTTTGTACACGCTCCTTCCCTTCCAGGGAACATCAACAACAGCAAATAGCATCTACGGGTTAAAACGTTATACCGCAACAACCTGGAAGCAACACCCTTGAACCAACTGCTTTGTACCGTAACTGCAGCAACCACGATTCGATATCTGTTCGTACTTTACGGGAACAGTGCAATCGTAAATTTTGTCATCAAGAAGAGAGAGAGAGTAATGAAAGAGTTTAGATCGAAAGAGTAAGGGGGAAGTAAAAAAGGGGGGAGGTGG
>BOPP01000035.1:2457301-2497964 GCA_017312745.1 Gryllus bimaculatus
TCATCGGCTGTAAGGAGGCAATAGTTGTAAGATCTAAGATTTCGCACATAAGCAATAAAATATATTTGGCATGTGTTCTGAATAAATGCGACGTACGTATTGGAGTACATCTGACGAAGGGATCGCCCGTGTATCTCGTGGGGCAACTGCAGATGGGGTTGTGATTGACCACTTCGCATCTAGCGCCCACTCCACAGGTTCCAGGGCAAGGGTCTCTGCACTTTTGGTTGCTGCAGGCCTGGTTGAGAGGGCACTCTGAGCTTACAACGCACTCTGGTCGGCAAGCAGGCGGGCTTCCCAAATAGCCAGGTACGCACGAGCACACTGCCTGGCCGTTAATTGCTCTACATTGGGAGTTTGGACCGCACGGCGAGGGGTTGCATGGTTGCACAATCGGTGGTGCTGTGAATGCGAGACAATTTATTATATTATATTTATTTAATTTGTATGTATTTAAACACGTGTTATGAATATATTTATATAAATCGTACGTGGAATTGGTCTGCAAGAAACAAATGCATTTCCTGTCGTTCCCTCGGGGCAAGTGCAAATGGGCACGTGATTGAAGACATCGCATCTCGCGCCCTGTCCGCAGGTGTTTGGACAAGGGTCTTGGCACTTGTTTCGGATGCAGGCCTTTGACCTGTCGCAGTCGGTGCTCAGCACGCACTCGGGCCTGCATCCTCTGTATGGGTCTCCTTGGTACTCCAGTAGGCAGGTGCAGACGCCATTGTTACATTGTGCGTTTGGTCCACATGGCGATGGATTGCACGGATCGACAGGATCTGCTTGAACCGCTGTAGAAAGAGGTGTGACGGATTACTATTATTGGACTCTGATGTGGAGAATTAATTTGTACTTCTTCATTAATTAATTAGTTCTAATTTGATTGACCCAGACCGAGATTTTATATTAATATTTTATAATTGGCATGCTTTATGGTTCCATTGCTATTTTATGTATCAAGTGCTGTTGTAAAAGTTGTATCAAATATGAAGCATTTCTTTTTGTTTTTTACTATTTCGTTATTTCAATTAGTGCATAAGCTGTATCTTCTCCCTTAATGATTTTCAAATATTTTAATAGAAATATTCATTACAATTACATTTGACTGAGTTACAACTGCATTTGACAGTAAGTCTTTCATAATGTGAAGTGCCTAGAGATATTATGGCCCAGGTGCTAATAAGGCTAACCTCTAACTGTAACTATGGACTGAATCTTCTAAATCGCAGTGCGATGGTAGACTCATGTCAGTAATTGTCGTATTTTACTCATTCCTGCCATTATAAATACAATATTTACAGCGTCACAAGTGAGGTCGGACATTTTTTGTACTATTGTTTACCGGCTTATACTGTTGGGTACGTAAATACTGTTATTTTTATGGTTAAAACTGAAGAATGACATTTAATCTTTTGTTATACTCTCATGAACATATGACTAGCACTTCTGCCCTATCCATACAACTAAGCAATATAGTAATTTTTTAGCCCGCGATGCTCCTGGAAACAATATCACACTTGTATTGTCTAGATTCTTTTATTAGTTACTTATTTCTGTGAATATTTTGTAATCTGAATAATTTATGTTTCTTTTGGAGCCTTTTGTTGGATGTATGAAACGCAATAAAGTGTGATCAATTCATGAATATTCCCTTATTTTTACAAATATAACTCAATTTGTATTTATTATGTACGAAAAAATTAATCTCAATTGGAAGACCTGAAATTTAAAGTGTGCCATATTATCAGCGTATACTGTTAATATGACATAGCAACCATCAATTGCTTAACGATTTTTTCAAAATGTCAGCGTCAATAAATCATAATTTTTTTCCTGATTCGATGTTGGAATATACTATAATGTGATGAAATATATAAATGCTATTTTTTGGGGAGTGGGGGAAAGCCACGTAGAAAAATCGTCAATCTTCGGGTGAGCCATAATACACACAGACACCTTATATTATATTGTACTTCTAAAAACGTGTTGTGAATACAAGGTAATACAATGTTTTTTTAGATGATCCCGTCTAAAAAATTAGGACGGAACGTCGTAAATCAGACAATAACTGTATATTGTAAGAAATTAAATGCATTGTGTTCCTCTACGAACATTTTGATACTTCGCAAAATGAAGTGTGATTGTTCTAAATTTCGTTTCTTACGTTCGGGTGGTTTGGGGAAGCAGTTGGTGAACGGATCTCCAGTGAATCCCTCGGGGCAGGTGCACACGGGCGTGTGGTTGATGACGGCACAATTGGCTCCCACGCCGCAAGAGCCCGGACACGGGTCCCTGCACTTCTCGCGAATGCAGGCGAGGTTGCTGGGGCACTCGGGGTTGATGGTGCACTCGGGGCGGCAGTTGGGGGGAGTGCCGATGTAGTTGGGCAGGCATGAACAAGACGGCGTGCCACCGTTGTTCCTGCACTGCGCGTTGGGGCCGCAGGGTGATGGGAAGCAGGGATCCGCAGGCGGTGGCGGCGGGCGCGCCGGTGGAGCTGCAACCGCCACGGAATAAACACTCACTTCCCACTCATGGGGACGAGCTGGTTGCCACGACAGGTATTAGATATTCGGAGAAATGTTTGATAAATTATTTTAATGCAATGAACGCTCAATTCCAACGAATTTCAATTCAAATTTAATTCGAACTATATATTTCCGATTTGCAGTCAGCATTATTAATTCAACAAAAATTAAAATTGTTATTATAAACAATAAATATGACTAAAAAAATACTAGTTTTTGTGTTTTTCTTGACAATCAAATATATTAATTATTTAAATATTGCTGTTTTAACAAGTCGCACGTATGGTCAGGCATTTATATCTGTTTGTTTATTTTTTTGTAGTACAATTTCGAAAAAAACTGCCTCAAAAATAGTATATTCAAGTATTACATCTCGCGTTCCGTTGCAACTCCTTTGACATCCGGTATAGAAAAGCGTAGAGCTTCTCACAATTGCATGATGTTGGCTCTTTAGTAGGAAAATATAATTTATTACAATTAAAAGTCTTAATGGATGTTTCAACTCAAAGTATTAATTTAAAAATATCGATAAAAGGGATTGATCACTTTTATCTAATTATCTCTGGACGTCACTTCATTTGATAGTCAAGAAAAATAATTTATATGTCTTTTCTTTTCTATTGCAATTAATTCACATATGTATTTCAAACCATCTTCTCCAATTCCCTTTACAATTATTAATATTTCTATGAAGGTGACTATACTCTGGATGTAATCCACCTAATTAAAATATTTTACATTTCCCTCTTAAACGTTTCATTAGAAACATTAAATTTTCAAGCATTTGGAGCACTCAATATCATAAGTAAATATTCAAAACATATGATACTATAAAATCATTAAAAATACAACACAAAATTTCCAATAAACTCAACTTGACTTATTTGCTTATAGAACAAAATATCAGTTGCTTACGTGGAATAGGGTAGCATCTTGTAAACGGGTCACCCGTATGTCCTGGTCTACAAGAACATATCGGACTGTGATTGATCACTTGGCACTGAGCATTCTGACCGCAGGTGCCAGGGCAAGGATCAGTGCACTTCTGGTTCACACAAGCCTTGTCCCGATTGGACATTCCCGAAACTGACACACACTCGGGTCGACAGCCGGGATGGACTACCATGTTAATCGGCAGACACGAAACACACGCTTGATCCAGTTAAACTCACGACCATTGGCTGTTTGGTCCGGCATGGGACGGATTGCAAGGATTCTCGTTCTTCCACAACAGCTGCAGAACGAAGGCAAGTGTAGTCAGAAAAAAGGTCAACATAAGTATTAAACACTATAGCTAAGTGATGAATAGAAGGCTCACGTTCTTGCTGCCTGTACTGTGCAATACGGAAAGGATCTCCTGGGTATCCGGAGGCGACAAGTGCACACGGCAGTGTGGTTGACAACCTGGCATTCGGCTTGGGCGCGCAGTGCCGGCACGGTTCCTGGCACTTGTTCCGGATGCAGGCGCGGTTGGGGCGCGTCCTGTGTGACCACAGCCACTCTGGTCGGGCAGCCCTCTGTAGGGTTGCCCACGTACTCAGGGCAGACACGTGCAGGAGCCCGCGCCACAGTCTGTCGCGGCAGACGGGCGTTGGCGCCGCAGGCGCGAGGGCGAGCAGGGCGTGGGTCGCTCTTCGAGGCACGCTTCTCTGCAAGGGCCAACGCAGATGCGCCTGTGAGCGAGCACTCACACGAGACTGAGTACGCACGCAAGCAAAAGGAAGCGAGCCAGGCCTTACGTTGGTATGACGTACAATCTGCTGTGAAGGGGTCCGAATGTATCCCACCACACAGACGCACAGGGCGCGTGGCTGACACCCTACACTCTGCGTTGGCGCCCGCAGGAAGCCGGGGCACGGGTCTCTGCACTTCTGTCGCATGCACGCCAGGTGCTTGAGGATGCGACTCGCCTGTACTCGGCGCATCGGTCTGCAGTTGGGCGGGGGCGCCCACGAACTCGCGCAATGCACCGAGACATCGAGGGCGTGTCTCCCTTGACCTGGCACACGGCGTTAGGGCCGCAACGGGAGAGGGCTGGCAAGGGTCACAGGGGCTGGCGATCATCGGCTGTAAGGAGGCAATAGTTGTAAGATCTAAGATTTCGCACATAAGCAATAAAATATATTTGCTATGTGTTTTGAATAAACGTGACGTACGTATTGGAGTACATCTGACGAAGGGATCGCCCGTGTATCTCGTAGGGCAACTGCAGATGGGGTTGTGATTGACTACTTCGCATCTGGCACCCACTCCACAAGTTCCAGGGCAGGGGTCTCTACACTTCTGGTTGCTACAGGCCTGATTAGGTGCACATTCGGAGCTCACCACGCACTCGGGCCGGCAGGCTGGTGGACTGCCAAGGTAGCCAGGCACGCAAGAGCACACAGCCTGGCCGTTGATGGCCCGACACTGGGAGTTGGGGCCGCAGGGGGACGGGTTGCACGGCTGGGTCACAGGGGGCGCTGGCGAAAAGAGGCCTCGGTGAGCACATTATTTTGCTGAGAACTATGGTTCTCAATAATAAAACACTTTTTTATTCGTTGAAGAAAATGCGTTTTCGATTAGTGAAAACAGTTAAATATAGACGAAAACGTTTGGTGAAAAATTATAGTTTTTGAATCTGCTGTTATTAATTAAATAACGCGATTTGTCGATTTAAAAATTATTTCGGAATAACTATGCAAAAGTTTAAATTTCAAAGAATATAAATGAGTTTATAAATCAAGGAATTTCAATTTTGTTTCAAGAGATTACAATTGTATGTTTAATGGATTAAGTATGCATGTCAACATTTTTTTCATTTTTAAAGAGCATATAATCATATTCTCTTTTGTATTTTTTGCTGATTGTGTATTATATTAATTTAGATACTTTTTATAAAAAAATCCAATTCTTTTTGCCAATAAAATATTGTATATCTGACTTTGTCCTTGCGAAGTAATTTTGATTTCTTTTGAAGGCGACATTTCGATTCCTTGCTAAGGCAACCCAAAAACTGAGTTATTGAGTTATACTAGTCCAATACTCATATATGAAAAAACAAACAAACAAAAAAACGTACGTGGTACTGGTCGACAGGACAGGAATGCATTTCCTGTGGTTCCCTCTGGACATGTGCAAATGGGCACGTGATTGTATACGTCACATCTGGCCCCTTGTCCGCAAGTGCCTGGGCACGGATCCTGACATTTGTTGCGGATGCAAGCCTTTGTGCGGTCACAGTCTGTGCTGAGCACACACTCTGGTCGGCATCCTCTGTACGGGTCTCCGTGGTATTCAGGAAGGCAAGTGCACACTCCATCTCTGCACTGGGCATTTGAACCGCACGGTGAAGGGTTGCAAGGATCTGTGGGCTCTGCTTGAACCGCTGTAAATGATTAATTGTCGTGAGCTATCTATTTTTAGAGGCAAATAATTGTCATTATAAGGTATGCGTTCTTACGCTGGGCCGGTTTGGGGAAACAGTTGGAGAAGGGGTCTCCCGTGAAGCCTTCGGGGCAGGTGCAGACAGGCGTGTGGTTGATGACGTTGCACGTGGCACCCACTCCGCAGGATCCAGGGCACGGGTCCCTGCACTTTTCGCGGATGCACGCGAGGCTGCTGGCGCAGTCCGTGTTCCTGGCGCACTCGGGCCGGCAGTTGGGCGGCGCGCCGATGTAGGTGGCGCGGCAGGAGCACGAGGGCGCCCCGCCGATGTCGCGGCACTCGGAGAACGGACCGCAGGGCGAGGGCATGCAGGGGTCGCGGCGCACCGGGTCGCTGGGCGGCGGCGGCGGCGCTGTGAATGGGTGTGCGCGTTCGCGCTTCAGCTCTTTGCCCTTTGGATATTGGACTTTCTGGTGTTGTCTCTGAGGCTAGGCCTTTACGAACGTGGCTTTAATCTTTTGGAAAATGTGATTTAGCTGCTTAATGGATTTTCTCCTTTTTTATTTTTTTTATTACAAGAAATGTTGTCTGAGTGATTTTGACCAGTTTTAAGGATACATTACTATCAAAATTAATAACAAAAAACGCAGGACTAGAAATCTCGTGTTATTTTAGGGATGTTCTCCTTTTACGAATATTATGTATAATTACAAACATTTTCTACGAGGCACTTTGAGAAATTTTAGGGATTTCCGGCTTCTGAAGTATTTATCTTAGTAGTCACAAAAAGCGGTGTGAATCATTTGAAGTTGTTTTAAGTATTTCTATCTTCTAAGAGTATTGGTTAAAATTACTATAAAAATGCTTGGTGAATACTTTCCAGGCATTTTGAGAATTTCCTCAATTGCGAGTTACGCCTCTTAACCATAAATCTTTGTGAGTGATTTTGAGACTAAGAAAACATTGGGTGGTCGTGCGCATTAAAATGTTCGAATATTTTAATGTCATTTGGCTGAAAACCACTTTGCTTTTCACATTTCCCGATGATTTCGATCGTTCTGTAACATTTAGCAGCTTGCTATTTTGGCCGGATGAATTGCGAAGGACTGTGCATCGAAGCAATCGAAGAGATTGGAAATTCGAAAATCGAGGACATTTGGAGAGAGAATAACAGCAACTTCTTATTGAACTGGTTTGTGACTGAGTTTTATGTTTCTACTACGTCCGAAGTTGAACTGCAGCGCGTTTTTGGACAGCAAATTACCTCCCGCGTCAGTCAGCGGAGTTTCAGATAATCGAAATTTGCATTTTTTGTATGTGATGTTTTCATGGGCCACAGTCGAAGCGGAATTCAAAACTAACTCATTGTATTTTGTACAGATATCCGTACCTCTGGGCGAAAATGGTGAAGGTAGGAATTATTAGTGTCATTAAAAGAAACTTCGTGGTGTGTTTTGTACATCCGAAGATTCTTACCGTTTCCTAGAATGTCCAAGAAGCCAAATATCATCTTGCCTGTCATGCGAATGATTTAATTCTCTTCAGTGAGAAAAAGAAAAATTCAATATGAATCATTTGTCACGTTAATTTTTCTTTTTTTTTGTTCTAGTACATACCCAAAATTTGAACCATTGATTTTTATTTTATTTGTATTTTTAGGACATAATGAATAGAAATACATAAAAGATACACATTTTAACGTATCTATGGTTTCTCTTTTAACAGAAACTCATCACTTTTACAAAAACGAGTGTCATTGAAGCATCGCCAACTATGATTTTGAGTTTGAAATATCTCTTAAACTACTTGCATTGGTTAACTTTGCGTTATTCTGAATAAATCACTGTAGTTAATTGAAATATTCATGCTGCACAACAATAAATGGAAATATTTACTATGAAGAACGCCGTAGATTTTTTTAAAGAAATCTTTTATAACTCCTAATATAACTGGTCTTGATATATTGTACTGATATAATATATGGTCTTGACATAATGTAAAATTATGTAATCGCGTACGAAATGAAAAAAAACTAGTATATTTGTTATTCTCGATGAGAAAGTATTTAAAATATTTCTCAAACAAACTAGCCTCAGAGACAATACCTTTTTGGTATTCTAATATGTGAAATTGAAAAAAAAATTGAATTTTTACCCCCAAGAAAAAAAATCAACATTTGTTATCCAACAGGAACGTATTCTGATATTCGAAATAAATTACTTAAAAGATAGTTTGTGAAATGCTTACGTGGTACTGGGTAACAACGGCTGAAGGGATCTCCAGTATATCCTGATCTACATGAACAGATGGGGCTGTGGTTGATTACTTGACATTGAGCATTCTGTCCGCAAGTTCCTGGGCAAGGATCAGCACATTTCTGATTGATACACGCCCTGTTCTGAGGGCATTCAGAACTAACAACACACTCCGGTCTGCAACCAGGTGGGCTGCCCACATAATTCGGAAGACAAGAGCAAACGGCTTGACCGTTAATTTCCCGACATTGGCTGTTGGGGCCACAGGGCGAGGGATTGCAGGGATCTCGCTCTTCTACAACAGCTGCAGAAGAAAAAAAGGTTGTAAATAATCAACACTATTTAGAGGTTTATGTGTTGTGAAGATATTAAAGAGGTATTCTCACGTTCTTGCTGCTGTACTGTGCAATAACGGAAAGGATCTCCTGTGTATCCCGGGCGACAAGTGCACGACGGCAGGTGGTTGACAACCTGGCAGTCGGCGTTGGGGCCGCAGGTGCCGGGGCACGGGTCCTGGCACTTGTTCCGGATGCAGGCGCGGTTGGGGGCGCAGTCCGTGTTGAGCACGCACTCTGGTCGGCAGCCCTCGTAGGGGTTGCCCACGTACTCGGGCAGACAGGTGCAGGAGCCCGCGCCGTTCTGCTCGCGGCAGACGGCGTTGGCGCCGCAGGGCGAGGGCGAGCAGGGCGTGGGTCGCTCTTCGGGAACGCTCTCTGCAAGGGCCAACGCAACGGGTGAGCGAGCACTCCAACGAGACATGAGTACGCACGCAAGCAAAGGGAAGCGAGGCCAGGCCTTACGTTGTATGACGGTACACTGCGTGAAGGGGTCTCCGGTGTATCCCACCACACAGACGCACATGGGCGCGTGGCTGACAACCCTACACTCTGCGTTGGCGCCGCAGGAGCCGGGGCACGGGTCTCTGCACTTCTGTCGCATGCACGCCAGGTGTGAGGCGCACTCGCTGTTACTGGCGCATTCGGGTCTGCAGTTGGGCGGGGCGCCCACGAACTCGGGCAAGCACGAGCACGAGGGCGTGTCTCCCTTGACTTGGCACACGGCGTTAGGGCCGCACGGAGAGGGCTGGCAAGGGTTCACAGGGACTGGTGGATCGTCCGCTGTAAGAAGTTTATTTAAATATATGTTGGAGGATTTTCACAGTCAACATTGTCTATACTTCGAGAAAATTTGATTTGAAAACTTACGTATGGGTGTACATCTAACAAAAGGATCTCCTGAATATCTTGGTGGGCAACTGCAAATTGGATTATGATTGACAACTTCACATCTTGCCCCAATTCCGCAAGTTCCTGGACAGGGGTCGCGACACTTTTGGTTGCTGCACGCTTGGTTGAGAGGGCACTCTGAACTGACTACACATTCTGGTCGGCATGCAGGAGGGCTGCCTAAGTAACCAGGCACGCAGGAACAGACAGCCTGTCCGTTTATCGCTCGGCATTGCGAGTTTGGCCCACACGGGGAAGGATTGCAAGGCTGTACGACCGGTGGAGCTGTAAATGAAAATGTTTTATAATGCGGTAAAGTACAAAGTTGAGATCGAAATTTTTGTATTTATATTGTGAATTGACGTACGTGGAATTGGTCTACAGGACACAAAAGCATTTCCAGTGGTTCCTTCTGGGCAAGTGCATATAGGAATGTGATTATATACGTCACATCTTGCTCCTTGACCGCATGTTCCTGGACAGGGATCTTGGCACTTGTTCCGAATACAAGCTTTTGTTCTGTCACAGTCTGTGCTTAGTACACACTCTGGTCTGCAGCCTCTGTATGGATCGCCTTGATATTCGGGAAGACACGTGCAAATTCCATCTCTACATTGAGCGTTGGATCCACATGGTGATGGATTGCAAGGATCTGTGGGTTCTGCTTGCACAGCTAGAGCATAATTGTATTATTAATTATTTCTATCGCTTAACAATATTGTTCTTGATTTAGCAAATAATATTCTAACATTTTCTAAACTCACGTTCTGGTGGTTTCGGGTAACAGTTGGAGAAAGGGTCCCCTGTGAATCCGGCAGGACATGTGCACACTGGAGTGTGATTCATGACATTGCAATTAGCGCCTGCCCCGCACGAGCCAGGGCAAGGATCTCGGCACTTCTCGCGAATGCAAGCGAGGTTGCTGGAGCACTCTGAGTTGATGACGCACTCAGGCCGGCAGTTTGGCGGCGTTCCGATATAATTAGACTGGCAAGAGCACGACGGTGCCCCTCCTATGTCTCTGCACTCGGAGTAGGGCCCGCAGGGCGAAGGCATGCAAGGGTTCTGAGGCGCTTGTTGTACGGGTGTTGGAGGAGGGGCTGCAAGAAACGGATATTACCGTCCGATTTACTTGAGTTGACAGACTCATATAAGACTATTACTCTTTGTTCAAGTTCTAAAAGATATTCCCTACGTGTGATAAGCATGCACAAAAATCAACTTGTGATATTTCTTATATTTCACGGTAATACATTTATAGAATTAATTTCAGTGGTGTATTTCTTAAATTAAATTACTGAGATTAAAAGACTTGTAAAATCAACGACTGGTTCTTTTGTGATTTTGTTTCTGATTGCTGTGTGTTTGAGTATTGAGTTTGAAATGATATTTCTAACGACGACGGTGAATACACCTTTTGTATTGATTTTATAGTGAATCAATACATACAATTCGTGTAATTATCTGTAAAACACGATTGCATAGAAACTTTTCGGAGACGACATTATCATAATGACAAATATGTTTGATTGAAAACTACATGAGCAACAATTTTCAAAAAACGAAGAATGAAATATATATTTCTTGTTTCACCTGTTCTTCAGTGAATGGCATTAAAGTGTAATTTTAAATTATCAATATTACTTTTTATCACAATTGAAAAACATCCATGTACTTATACATAAACGCATAAAATGTGTAATGCTTACGTGGTATTGGGTAGCAACGCGAAAATGGATCTCCTGTATGTCCAACCTTGCAAGAGCAAATTGGACTGTGGTTGATAACTTGACATTGAGCGTTTAAGCCACAAGTGCCGGGACAAGGATCTCCACACTTTTGATTAATACAAGCTCTGTTCTGAGGGCACTCAGAACTAACAACACATTCCGGTCGGCAACCAGGAGGACTGCCAACATAGTTTGGTAGGCATGAACATACAGCTTGACCATTGATTTCCCGACACTGGCTATTGGGCCCACAAGGTGATGGTTGACAAGGATTCTTCGGTTCCGGGGTCACCGCTGAAACATTTTACTTTTGTAAGTCGATGTCACGATTTCGTCTCGTAAACAAATAGTCACAATAGTGTTAACTCAACAATGACCAGCAGCGAACTTACGTTCTTGCTGCTGTACTGTACAATAACGGAAAGGATCTCCTGTATATCCAGGGCGACAAGTGCACGACGGCAGGTGGTTGACAACCTGGCAGTCGGCGTTGGGGCCGCAGGTGCCGGCAGCGGTGTCCTGCACTTGTTCCGGGATGCAGGCGCGTTGGGGGCGCAATCCGTGTTGAGCACGCACTCGGGCCTGCAGCCCTCGTAGGGGTTGCCCACGTACTGCGGCAGACCAGGTGCAGGAGCCCGCGCCGTTCTTGCTCGCGGCAGACGGCGTTGGCGCCGCAGGGCGAGGGCGAGCAGGCGTGGGTGGCTCTTCGGGCACGCTCTCTGCAGGGCCAAGCAACGGGTGGCGAGCACTCCAACGAGACATGAGTACGCACGCAAGCAAAGGGAACGAGGCTAGGCTTTACTTGTATGACGGTAACCTGCGTGAGGGGTCTCCGCTGTATCCCACCACAAAGCGCACATGGGCGCGTGGCTGACAACCTTAACCACTCTGCGTTGGCGCCGCAGGAAGCCGGGCACGGGTCTCTGCACTTCTGCCGCATGCACGCCAGGTGTGAGGCGCACTCGCTGTTTACTCTGGCGCATTCGGGTCTGCAGTTGGGCGGGGCGCCACGAACTCGGGCAAGCACGAGCACGGAGGGAGTGTCTCCCTTGACTTTGGCATTGTGCGTTAGGCGGCATGGAGAAGGCTGGCAGGGGTTGATAGGTTTGGGTGGATCGTCGGCTGTAAAATATATTCGAAACCGTAAAAAGACAGCATGCGTTTATTGTTTTAATTTTGGAAAAGTCTTAAATATGTAGTGAAATCTTACCGATAGGAGAACTGCTGACGAAAGGATCGCCTCGTGTATCTCTGTAGGGGCAACTGCAGATAGGATTGTGATTGACAAACTTCGCATCGGCCGACGCCGCAAGTACCCGGACAAGGATCTCTCTGCATTTCTGCGTTGCTGATGGCTTGGTTCAGTGGGCATTCGGAGTGACAAGACGCACTCTCGGGGCCGACAAGCTGGCGGGCTACCCGAAGTTACCGGAGGGACGCATGAGCAACAGCTGGCCGTTGATCTCTCGGCATTGCGAAATTCGGCTTCCGCACGGCGAGGGTTGGCACGCGTTGTACAACGGGCGGGCTGTGGGAGGAAGAGTTGAGTATGAATTTTCGTTTTACGTAGTTAGTTATATTCTTTTGTTTAATTTGTGGGACACGTACGTGTACAGGTCGTGCAAGCGAGAAAGCATCTTCTGTGGTTCCATTCGGGGACACCGTGCCAGATAGGCCACGTGCGTTATACACGTCGATCCTGGCGTCCTTTAGTCCGCAAGTGGCCTGGGCACGGATCCTGACATTTTGTTGCAGGGATGCAGCCTTTGTGCGGTTTCCCACAGTCTGTGCTGCAGGCACACACTCTTGGTCTGGCATCCTCTGTACGGGTTCCTTGGTATTCAGGGCAGGCATGCAGCACTGCGTCCTGCCACTGGGCGTTTGGACCGCATGGTGATGGATTGCACGGGTCGACGGGGTCTGCTTGGACGGCTGTGGGGGAAGTTGCAGTTTTTTAAGTATCGTTCACGATTGAATGTGTTTAATTGAATTTGTAAAATTTTGTTTCTTACGTTCGGGTGGTTTGGGTACGCAGTTGGTGAAAGGGTCTCCTGTGAAGCCTTCGGGGCAGGTGCACACGGGCGTGTGGTTCATAACGGTGCACTGTGCCCCGACGCCGCACGAGCCCGGGCACGGGTCTCTGCACTTCTCGCGGATGCAGGCGAGGTTCCTGGGGCAGTCCGCGCTCATGACGCACTCGGGGCGGCAGTTGGGGGGCGCGCCCACGTACGTCGGCAGGCAGGAGCAGGAGGCGCTGCCTCCCACGTCGCGGCACTCGGCGTAGCTCCCGCAGGGCGACGGTACGCACGGGTTGACAGGCCGCGCGGGCACCGGCTCTGGCGGGGGCGCTGTGGGGTAGACGCAGCCGTGGAAGCGGTGTCATGATTCGGTGTCATTGCTTAATGTTTAATATAACTGTCACATATATTTTCATATACATTAGAACCTCTGTAATCCGGACTAATTGGTGTTGTGGTCTGTTCGGATTCGGAAATGTTTGGAATACCCGAAAAAGTGTTCATTTGTAAATGTAAAATGTAATAATGTAAAATACATCTCTAGGATTACCAAACACAACGCAACGTAGCGAACGATTTGAGAAAATAGCTACGTAGAGTAGCGGATGCATCATCAAGAAGATTCAGTTTTAACTACAAAAGAAGATTACCCATTTAGTAAGGGCCTCTAAGTGAAAATTACTAGTACATAAACATGTGATATCATATACATTTCGACAACTTGTTTTAATAATTAGTTTTCATTTCTTCAGTATCTATAAAATTCTTTCTTTACAGGACAAATAAGCATATTATGATTATTTTTCCTCAATACCGATTTTTTTCAGATTAACCGAAATTTCAGATTTTGGGGTTCGAATTAGCGAGGTTCTTCAAAATATTGGATTTTGGGATAAAGGAAGTTTAGTGATTTTGTTTTAAGTGTGAGGTGTATGAGATATTTTACCCTTATATTTGTTGTAGGAAAACGTGTTTGTGAACCATTTACGTGTATATTGTTATAGCGTTTCTTTCTTGTTAGTGATATTTACCTATACATTTTTATATAGGAAAGGAATTTTGTAGTATGACGCGTTGAATGGCATAAATGATTCGTACTGTAGTTGATGTTTGCTTAATGAAATAGTTTATTGGTTATGCTAAATGATAGTTTATACGCTTCGTGATATTTTAAACACACCAGGCCATTTCCGAAAATAATTCTTGCTGATGTCTCTAGGAATGACAATTAAGGACCAAAATACTTCGAAACTATACATTTATGTGCCTAGAAGTTGACTGTTTCTACCAGTTGGAGTTGACTGTTTCTACCAGTTAAGTTATAGCCCAGTCATATTTTAGATCTCGCTTTCATTACTTTTTTTAAATAGCTTTAAATACAGCTAAGTGTGTATATTTCATAACATTTTCAAAGACCCATTGCATGCGGTGAATTAATTATATTACTGCAGAGAAGGACAACAATTCGAATTTGTGCGCTGAATATTTTCACAAAAATGACATTCACCTTTATTTGTGGTCATGGTAAGAAGGCTTCAGCTTTAAGTAGTAGTCTCACTATAGCTCCTACTCGCTTAAATAAGCATTTCACGTAAAATCCACACATTATTTACAAAATATGGAATATTATTCAGAAAAAAATTAAATACTTTCAATGCATAATCTACCGAGCTTATTCAAAAACCGCTAACACTTTCTCCAAATTCGAAAATTGCAGAATTGTGGAAGATCAAAACTTATTTTCATTTAAACAATTTTGACAAAAAATTGACTCGTTTTATAAAAAAAATGCGTTAGAGGTTTTTAAGCGTGCAATTCGTCGCCAAGTTATACATGAAAACTTTGATATTCCTTGAAACTTCGTATGATAACCTTTAAAGTTTTGTGACTGTAGCCTACAAACGCTTTTATAACCTGCAATTAACGACGTGAACGAGTTTCCACAAATTATGTTTATCATGTGTTTACACGCTATCATTTCGAATATTTTAAAGAAAAAACATAAGCATTTTTGTAGATATAGTTTAGATATTTTGGGAAAATTGACACTATTTTATTAAAAATTATGCTAAAACTGCCAATATACAAACTTTGCATTATTTTATTTCTGAATGTTCATGAATTTATTGCGTTTAGAATAAAATATCGGGCTTATGAAATAAATGTTTTCAAAAGTTTGTAAAATGTAGGCATTTTACAATTTAGTAAAATCCAAAAGTTTGAAAGAAATCTAAATAGTTTTAATTTTAAATTATGTCTTTTATAAATTTATGACAGAACCATTATGAAAAATTTATAAATTTTTATTATTTATATCAAGGGGCAATCCCAGGATTTATTTGAGTAAGAAATTAAAAGAAAGAAACACCTGTTAAAGAGAAAATAATGGAAAATGCGCTTATTGTCAAGTATTTTTTAAAATTAATTATTTGTTTGAAAATTCAACAGTCTCAAATTAATCCAGAGCGATCACAAAATATACTTTGGACATAATACTGCGATAGCCTGATCAAAGGATGGAAGGACAGACGTTTATTAAAAAAATGCCCCAAGAACTTGGACAGTAAGGGCACATTAGGGATTCCCACGTGCATTTCTGCCAGGAACTGGAGACTATTTTCTCCAGCATCTCATATCTTTATTTACATTAAGTTTTGGAGAAAGTAAAAATCTACAGGGAATTGAATTGAAACGGTTGACAAAAGACAAAACAAAACAATTCTGTGCTTTTCAATTCCAATTGTGAGAATTTAAAAAAAATAGGTCCATCGGCAAATTTATTTTCTTTGAGAGGGCAAAGGTATAAAACTATTCAATAATTTTGATGGAATCTTTTGATAGAATTAAAGTAGTAGGGTGCTTATTATATTAAAATTTATTTAGTTAGAGAAGAGTACATCCTTTATGTGGCGTATGGGGGAGAAGATGATCTGCGCAAACTTTCTTCAGTTCCAGAATCCCTTCCCATCATTTTAACTATACATAGTTGCAAGATGAGTAAAAGTTAAAGATAAATAAATAAAAATAAAATTAAAAAAAAGAGCGTGAGATTAGGTACATTTGAAAAACTAGACCTTTTTGTTCCCGAGTTAAAGAAAACTTATTTGCAACGGTAAACGAACTGCAGATTGATTTTTCTGCGTTGCTAACAAAATAGTAACTCGCCCTTACCTCTACTCCTACCACTACAAGACGTGCGCGAGAGATCAACAAAACGTGCGCATAGTGAAGCTACATTTGCGTCCAAAAGCAAAACAAGGGTCAGTCTCAGCATTTGCATAATGTATCAGGGAAACTGGACAAAAACCTGATCGAGATGAGGGTCATTGACCTGGAAGCTGAAGTACATTATTTGTTACAATGATATTAGGTGTTTAAAAAAATACAATACAAATGTAAACTAATTCATTCTATATCACTGTTTTGTTAAATTAAACAATATATTTTGATTTGAATGATCAGTATAGTCTGTAAATGTGTATAGAAACAGTTATGCACGCAGAAAAGAGTTCACTTTTAAGTTAAATTTCTAAAAACCGACTTCAAGTTTAATGTCATCTGGGAATGCGTTATAAAATAACGTACATTGTATGTGGACTTTCTGGTAGTGACTATTGATACTGACACTTGATGAAACGTAATTTTTTCATTGTGTTGTAATTGTAAATGTAGTATTGCATGAAAATATGTTTCCGCCGTTAAGTAAGCCAGTTTGACAAATATTACAGATTTGTAAATAATAGCAAGACAATGGTAACGAAATATTTCCAAGTTCAATTGAAAAACGCTTGCAGGGATCACGCGGTTGGGCATTTTTCATTATTCGAATAATTTTCTTTTGCAATCTAAGGTTGGTACTACAAGATGAGCTTGCCAGAATATTATGCCATATCTCAGGCGGGAACGCACATTTGCAAAATTCACGCCACGGAGCTGCATGTAGACTGATAGAATTTGAAAGAATTCTAATGCGTAACAAAATGAACTTAATTTAGTGTTTAATTCTCTTATATGTACATTCCATTTGCGGTTGACTGAATTGGAGAGACCTAAAAAGTTTATTACCCTTAACATCAGCTAATTGCATATTTGTTCATTTTCAATGGAGCATGCGATTGCTGATTTTGAAGGCAAGAATGCATTGAAACTGTTTTTCCTTCGTAACTAATTAATTGTTATTACGAAGATTCAATTTGGAAACTTCGAAATTCGTACTGGTTAGTGGTTGTTTGCAAGAACATTCGTGTAATACGGCAACAGAACCATTCTTTCTTTTTATTAGACGAGGGTACATACGTTTTTTCATATTCAATTGGTAAAGTAATGTGGAAAGCTAAGTAATAATCTGTCCTTTCGTGTCGGTACTACTCTCTGAGATTCGAATATTTAAGGTAACGATGTCTATCCAATCCAGGGCGCATACAGGAAATTCCGCTAGAGAAGGTAATTTGATAGCAAGATGTTATTGTCAATAACGTCGAAACATCTTTTAGAAAAGAAAATACAGTTTTGTGATTTTGATTTTTGAAACCGTGTTGTGTGGTGAACAACTGTCGTTTTCCCCATGAGAAAAAGTGTCCATTGCGTATAGAGAAAAGCATCTCTAATATTTTTGGGTTAATTATTTAATTTATTTTTGTTCCTTTAAAAAAATGGCTTCACTTTTTAATATCTGGAAAACATTCCTGTGCAGAAAAAAAGCATTGAACATGTGAGTTAATGGATGTAAAATGGCAGGTACACACGTTTTTAATAAAGAATTCGGAAATTCATCTAAAGCTGATGCGTATTTAGTTTTAGTTTACGACTATTCTCAGGATTTTGTTAGAAGTAGTTGCGGAAATAAACATCTTGTTGAAAACTTTTGGGGAAGGGAATAAATTAGAAAATTGTGGTTTTCGTGAGTTCAGCCGTAATTTTAGAAAAGGTTTGGTTGAAGAGATTGCAACTTTTCTGAATTCCTTGTTTATATTTCATTATCCTTTAAAACAACATTTTCTAGTAAGTACCGAAATGATGTATTCTTTTCGATATTTCACATTGCTTTAGTTTTGTTACTATCGTTCACAATATCCTGATTATTTTTCATTGTCTTTCATTATCTTGACCATCATTGACGTAAAAATAAAACCGAAGCATAAGTTTGTTTGATTGTGTTGAAGAGAAGACGAAACTCGCTGGTAGTGGGGTAAAATAATGTGAAATTCAAAGGTACAATTAAAAAAAAACAACTATTTTGTCTGTTCAAAAGGTATTTTGTCGCAGTCTTTTTCCAAATCGAATATACCCAGATTCCGACCATATTACCTTGCCATCTTGCTACTTGAAACATCTACGTTTTTGATGTATTTTTTTACAAAACCCTTAGGACATTTTCAACCTTACATTAAAAGTGTTTCAATTTTTACTTTCTCTTTTCCGCTACCGTGGTATCACTAACTACCGCTGCCGTGGTAGAAAGTTATGTAATGCTGCGCGAAATAACCGGGGAATTTTCGGCAGAAAAACTCTTATTACAGGGCCCTGATAACGAAAACGCGGATAAATCCAGTTGCTTAATTTAGAAAAGAATCCTTTAACACGTTGTGTAGCTAGAATCAGTTTTGTAGGCCCTTGATACCGAAAATTCGATTGAAGGCAGAACGTCCGTCAGACCATCTGTCTGTCACTCCGTCCGTCTGTCTGTAAACAACGCTACCGATTAAACCATTCTGCCGATTTTCTCCAAAAGTGATATTCCCCTATCGATCTGGCTGATGTCACGGCCTGTTGAATGAGAAATCGATATTTTAATTTTGGGGGTACTTTACATGAAGCCCTCTGGGACATTGTTGTTGGATACTCTGAAACACGTTTAAGAAAATGGTTTTTTAATTTTCGAAAAATCAGAGTTTTCGTCGAACATGAGACCTACGCTATTTTCTTAAACGTCCTTCACGCTATCCAATAACAAAGTTCCATAAAAAACGTTGGTGCCGTTTTTTTGAAAATGTTCCAGGAGCGTTATGTAATATATCAGTTTCAAAATCCAGAAGCCGCTACATCAGGCAGATCGATTGAGGAATATCAAATTTGAAAGAAATCGGCTGAACGGTTTAGCCGCTAGCATTGTTCACTGACGGAGAGACGTTTTGTCTGCAAAAAATTCTCCTTTTACTCCGGAGCATTACATAACTTTCTCTACTTATAAAGTTTCTTCTTAAGGGTGAGAAAGTACAATTAGCTCTAGAATATGGCCACGTTCAATGATTTTGAAAAAAAAGTAGTTTTCGCTCAATGAGATTATGCGATTTATAAAAAAATCTCAAAAACGGCTCCAATATTTTTCTATAATTTTTTTCGCGGATACAGCTAACGATGCTTAAAAATGCCGCAGGTCTTATTTTCGTTGAGCATTCTGAATTTTCGGAAATTGTAAAAGTTTGAAATACTGTAAGAAATAATGTGCAGTAATAGCATCACTACTTTCGGTAAAATTGGTGCTAAAATAGAGCAAAATGAGCTTGATAATATGATAAAATCCTGTTTTCATTAAAGTATTCAGATTGCCAATACTATCATGATTTTTACATTTTCTCTCTATACTACATACTATTAGAGGAAAAGTATTAAGAGTTACGTCAACAATACGGTATCGCATCGAGCTGGAATTCTGTAGCTGTAACTGTATCGGTAAATGTATATTGAATGCACGATAATATCTTGCACTTTTTCCAAATATTAGAAATTGTTGAAAAATAACGTTAAAAGGAGGTAAAAAATGTCCATATGCCATTTATTCCCACTAGTTTTCTAGATGACTTACATCTCATTAGAAAAGCTTGAAATCTCTTTCTTAATGTAATCTATTTTTCAATATTAACTCTTTATAAATCATGCCATGTACAGTAGTTTCAAAATATTAATACCTTGCTTGATATTAAATCAATTCGTGAAACTGCACTGGCGATTTTTCTTTAAGCTATTGAATGATAAGCTCAATGCTCAGAATAATAAGGCATAAGTACAATTTTCATTATCCCTTTTTGAATTTTCAAAAAATTACATACGCATTTCTTTGGCTCTCTCCCACACTGATTTAATATTGAAACTATAGGCGTATTCCATCTTTTAATGAATATGCTGACAGAAAATACGCAAATAATGACTCATGAATGTATTTATCGAAGAAGTTGTAGAGTACAAACGAGGTCAAAATTGCGTCAATTAAAAAGACCTCAAATAACATTTTCTCAGAAACAATTTCAAAGTGTTTTCTTTAAAATGGTTATATTATATATTATATATAATATATTATAGGAAAGAAAACTGTACCTTCGTCTTAAGTGAGATCTGTAAATATGGTATTCTATACGCTACCATTCTGTAGTGTTAGTGAATATTGAGAAATTTGTTCGTTGTTGAATGCGAGGATGAACGTTTTTAAAAGCTAAAGAAACGTTCGGGAATTATTGTTGGGGCAACGAATGATGAATGTCATTGAGATAAATAGATTCAGCATTGCTAAGCACATTGCATCTATAACTTATTTTACTTATAAAATTTGTCAAGATGAAGTTCACTTAAAATGTTGGTTTTGTAAGATTAAGTGTAAGCTAAGGAACTTATTTGAGATGATTCCATCAGTGTATGTTATCTCTGCGGGTGTCCGATCCCTTCCTTGTATGTGGTTGTTTACGGTCATAACAGACGGATGGAAATGAGGAGAAGGAAGTATTCTTTCAGTTAGGAGCTTATAAATATATTATAAAAAATAGTCATGTATACCAGGTGGTTGTACGTAAAATTTTCATACTTAAACATCTCTATTTGCAAAAATCAGTGATCGCTGTCGAGGACACGTAATGGAAATATTGGCAAGGACATCGAAAAGGAAAAAGAAGTATAATTTAAGCAGTAAAATACTTTTAAAGAGATGCTTCATCGTATAATAGGCAGGCATGATTTCTGTGAAGAATGTCTTTCAGACTACGAAATGTGTTCGATAAAGCCACCTTCAGTCATCATGTCACGATCATGTTAGGGATGGACTGGACCCTAAAACATTTGTGGGCGCCATACCTAGCACATTTCGTCTGACAATTCATCCAAATATATCATGCTTATTGTTTAATGTAACGAAAACTCTTTACAAGCGCTTCTTTTCTATTATTTCCGTTCTCCAAGTTCTTAACAATGATCCTCCCAAGATTCGTGTTCGTGGGATCGCTCATTTTGCAAATAGGCTCTGTTATACTCTGCTCAGTCAAGTAAGCGATTATTCTGACATACATTGTTGTCAAATCGTTTTTATGCTATGGTCGGCAGCATGTAGAAACGATTCACAACATTTTTCAAACGTTGGCTGACTTTTGATGTGGCTGAGGTACTTCCTATGTTTTGGCAATTGGAGATTGCTCGAATGAGCATACTTTAATATTTATGTAGTTAGAATTAGAGAAAAGTACACTTCAACTCTCTATTTAAAGAAATATTATTTACATGGGTTATCCTTTGATCGAGGGTCAGTACAAAGCGAATTTTATTGAAAGATCTTTGAAAGTGAATAGCTCACGAACTGTGATATTCGGCACTTTCACTTAACTTCTCTTCCGAAGAATACATAACAGTATTCTCTCATGCTTTACGACATCATTTTTGGAGCAATTCTTTCATTTGCTTATTTCTCGGAACAAACTTATTCAATCGTGAAAAGTATCCTTAACCTCCAGAAACGGGCACAAAAGTGACTCTTCCAAGTCTTTAACAGCTCGCGATCGGTTCATCTGGTTGTCGGAATAATACACTCGTATTTCGTAGAGCGATGAGGTGTACTGCAATGCTACTGCTTTAGAATCTGCCAAATTAATCGCCCACTGATCTGGACGAATTAAGTACCCGTAAGTCAGCAAAATTTTAATATAACCATCCGGAATACTCGTGTACGAGTATGTAGCATGTAAAGAGTAGATGAAGACCATTCGTTCTTCTTACGTGGGATAGGGTAACATCTGGAGAACGGGTCTCCGGTGTAGCCCGGCCTGCAACTGCAAATGGGGCTGTGGTTCACCACCCTGCAATGCGCGTGCTGGCCGCAGGGCCCAGGGCACGGGTCCACGCACTTCTGGTTGACGCACGCGCGGTTCTGCGGGCACTCGGAGTTGACGACGCACTCTGGCTTGCAGCCCGGCGGGCTGCCCACGTAGTTGGGCAGGCACGAGCACACGCCCTGCCCGTTTACCTCTCGGCACTGGCTGTAGGGCCCGCAAGGGGACGGCACGCACGGGTTGGGCTTTTCGACGGGGGCAGCTACGGGGGAGAGAAGAGAGAAGACATGCAACATGTGCAATACAGAATTAGAGAACATGTTCACCGCAGAAAAGGTCTTGCATGGTCGACGGTTCGAAGAGTTAAGAATTTTTACATTTTTGACAGTCACTGAACGCAGAATCCCAAACATTTTGTTGAAAAAATAAGATTGTTTTCTCTTATCACCAAAGCATATCATATAAATAACTATAAATGTATTATATTGTATCGGAGTAAAGTGTAGGAATAAAAATAATTCAACAACCCTTTTTCGGAATTTGCATATTATTTTTTTAAATACTGATGGGTTGACATCTAATGAACTACACTGACTGAGAACTATTAGCAATTTGTTATATTTTAATGTCTGCTTATCCTAATAATACTTTTAATGAACGACCTAATTATAAAAAATATTAATGTTTTCTTAACAAATTTCATCCAGTAAATTGATGACATTTCGAATCTCATTGGGATCTTAATCATGTAAACAAAATAAAGGCTAAAATGGAATAAATGTAATTAATGTAAACCAAAAACATTACGTGAATTAGAAAATATTCATATCTAACTGAAGTAAGAATAAAATAAAATCAAGAGACGAAACTTGACGTCTAAAAAGTTACTGATTTGATATTGTTTTACTTCACTCCGGAATGAATATTTTGTAACTCAAATAAATATCTCTGGTTTAAATTAATTATTTTCATTTCATTTTAGCTTTCATATATTTTGGCAATAATAGATTTAAATAAGAATTGAAAAGTCAGCAATTTGCTATATGTAAATTTGATAAGTAATAAAAACCTATAACAAAAAAAGGTATTTTTTAGCGTACTAACTAATCATTCCTATTTTTTATTTGCAAATTAAATCGTATTCTGAATATATTTATTCTTTATTTTTTGAAGTATCTGTGGTTCTATTGTTGCGTTCAACCGGCAAGTTATGTTTATAAATGTAATTCATGCATTACAGAGTTTGCTTTGATTTTTTTTACCAATAAGTTCTGTATTTCAAAACTTTTCTCATTGTACATAAAACTGTATATGAAATTATAGTACATATATTTAGAGTATAATATTATAGCATTATATTACAAAATTAAATGTTACAACAGATTCTTCAAAAACCATCAAAACTTCTTCAAAAGGAAAAGAGGAATGAATACCATTCCAACCTTATCTTTTAAATTATCAATATTTCGAAAACTCGTTTTTTGGTTCACCTGATGACAAAACTAAGTCTTAAAAGAACTTGCTTTACAGTACTTATGTAACTAGTTAATCGAATCAACACATATCACTTAAATACCCAGAATATATTCGTACAATGGATTGACATATTTATTAGTCACACATTTTAATGAAAATGGAGCGCTTACCAAAGTAATTACTTTTATTAACTCATATATATAGATGGATAACCTTGCAGCTGCTTGTAACATAATTCAAATTTTAGAAATCTATTCAGTTAAAGGCTTTGGACCTTGAATTGTTACGAGACGTACGGACACACTAGATGGGAACCTCCATTAGTGTATATCATTCTCTCCCTCGAGGCAAAATGTTTGTTCGTTCACTTTATTTTAGTAGGAATTGGGAAGATGAATTTGATTGATAAAAATACTTCAGTTGAAACATTTATTCAGAAAATTGAGTAGTGTAGTGTAAAATCATTGAATTGATTTGCTTTGGTGACGAATTATGAACATTCTTAGTTGTTCAGAAAATATTTGAGATATTGAGGTTACGTGACTTTTCATGCGAAAGTTGAAAGAAAATGATCATGCTCGAAAGACAGTTCAAGTTTTCGTTTTGAAAGACATGTGATGCAAGAAATTACATGCAAAGACATCATAGATTTGTTCAGTTGTTTGAAGTCCTACCATGCAAGGACTTTTCATTGGTAAAATAACATACATTCAAAGAATAACATAACATTCATGCTTTCCTCGAAGTTCACAATTGCTTGGCATGCTTCCGTTACATGACATACAATTTGTCAACATATTTTTTATACCGCACGTATAACACAAAATAAATCATAGTGATGAGAATGTTGATAGCATGCGAAGAATTGTAACTTATTGAGTTAAGACATGCTTAAAACAGATCATTTACAGAAACTGGAATAATTAGACTGAATCTGTTCATGAGAAAAAAGTATCAAGTTTAATATCCATGACTTTTCTTATCATAGATTCAGTCATTTTAATCATGCTAAGAAATTTAAAGAAATAATGAACTTTTACTAAACCATGCTTAAATGTAAACAAAGGTATTTAAAAGTTTGAAAATAAAATGGTGAAAGTAATCTAGAAATTGAAAGTTGTCATGCACTGTGAACATTTGAAAATAAACATACAAAAGGTCAAGAAAGTAAACAATGTACAGAAGAGGCAGTGGGGGCTGCTTACATTGCACAGGCACGGGCCTGCAGGAGCGGAAGGGGTCTCCAGTGAAACCAGGTCTGCACGTGCACGAGGGCAGATGGTTGACCACCTGGCAGTCGGCGTCGGGGCCGCAGGTGCCCGGACACGGGTCCTGGCACTTGTTGCGCACGCACGCGCGGTTGGGGGCGCAGTCCGAGTTGGACAGGCACTCGGGCCGGCAGCCCTCGTAGGGGTTGCCCACGTACTCGGGCAGGCAGGTGCAGGAGCCCGCGCCGTTCTGCTCGCGGCAGACGGCGTTGGCGCCGCAGGGCGAGGGCGAGCAGGGCGTGAGGTGCTCGACCGGAGGCGCGGCTGGAAGGAGGCCTCCGTGAGTCGCGCTTCCAGAGGGTTTAGTGTTAGTAGCTGGTGAGTACGAGTTAACTACTGAAGTCGCTTGATTAGGATTACGAATTAGATATAGCCAGGAGAAGCGAGTGAGTATTCAAAATAAAACGGGTAAATATACAGTGGAGCGGGAAGCACGTTGGGGGATATAGGTTTCGCCTCATGATACTGAAAGCACTGTTCCATCTTCAAACTACTGTTCCAATCCTTCGTTAATGGTGCTGCACGGAGCATATTGTGGTGTTAGGTTCCCAGGCTTTGCAGCGTAAATTGACTCTGTTTTTTGCCAATTGAAACGAGCACGCGATTCGCCCACGAAAGGCCCCACCGGCCGGGCCGGTCAAACTGAGCAGCCTCCGAGGCGAGTCGCGTGCACGTGGGCGCCGGCGGCCGCGGCGGGCGGCGCCGAGGGGCGGGCGGCTGGGCTCGCACCTGGGAGCCGCGCGCGTCGCGGTGCCGGCGCTGCGTTAATGTGCTCTACTTCTGCCCCCGGGGGGCGGGACGACGCCGGGGGCGGCGCCCCTCCGCCCGGAGGCAGCGCCGGTGGGGCCCCGCAGGGCTCTCCTTCGGCGGGGTTAGACAAATCCCGTAGCGGCTCGCGGCCCCGGGACAGCGGGGACCGCGTGGCGGACAGCGACAGCCCAGGACAACGACAACCACAACGACAACCACTACGACAACCACAACGACATCCACAACGACATCCACGTGGAGCGGCGGCGTCCTCTTCTCTCCGCAGCTCCCGGACGCCTCCGGGCTGCGCCGGCCGGCGGGCACGGGGCATGGGGCACGGGGCACGGGACATGGGGGCTACCCAGGGGTCACTGACGAGGAACTCGGTTGTCAGGTTCTGACACTCACTGACAATTCGATTTGTGTGGTTTTTATTCAGAGGTTCAGCGTAGCTTTTTTACGAATGTGCGTTTTGAGTATCCTCTTCAGTGCGCCCCTGATAATATTCTAATAAAGCACTACTTTTTCGCCATGTGTTGGATTCTAAGTCTAACAACATATACAATTATAACAAGAAGTGACAAAGACTCAAAGATGCAATTATTCAGCAGGAAGTATGTGCCGGAAGATTTAAGAAAAACATATCTTTTATTTCGTTGCTATTACAAAACCTACATTTTGAAAATAAAATGTAGAATAATTTTCATCAATCATGTTTTCTACGAACTGTAAAAATGAATTAAGGCATATGATTGTTTTTGAAACTTAGAAAATGCATCTGAGTGGGTTAACAGATCTAAATATGTAAATTTTCTTTTTGGGGCAAGTTTTGCCACTTCTTATCTCGCCTCAAGTCGTTCAGAACCCTAGTGGACACTATTCACTTCGGCGGTAACACATATTTTATGTATTCTTTAGAAATGACGTAGATAATTTTGAGATAATGTTCCATTACATCACCTAATAATTATACTCATTAAGTTAAATGATTAAAGATTTTGTAGTCTCATTTGGTCCACTACGGATCTGCACGCTTGGCTTGATTACAAATTTCACTTACGTTACACAGAAAACGAAATACATGCGGCTGGTACTTACCTGTTACTTTAAAATATACATTTTAATAAATTAAATAACTTAAAAGACTGATCTAGCTATGAAAATATTCTTATAAATTGATTGCCTAGATATAAAACGCAATACTATAACTATTTGCTATCTAAAAAGTGATGTTTTTTGCTACCGCTAATTTCAACTACAATACTATGTGTTTTCGCTTTTTTCTTAAGGTAGTATGTTCTTCTATCAACCACTGTGAAGTACCCCCCAAAAATGCTTGAAAAGAAAGTAAAATTTCTGTTCTTCAAGATGGTAATAAAAAATTTATCCTTACCGTCCTAAGTTTTGAATAAAGAAAGTTTGAATTGGTACTGGCTCTTATGGATAAACATCCGCGGGCGTAGGCTTTTTAAGTTATTGAAGAAGTTATGCAGTCAAAGTACCTTTTTCTTTTAAATTCATAGTAAACTTTTTGAGAAATCAGATGATATTCATCGGACATTCTGAGGAGTAATTGATAAAAATCTGCTGCTAAATAATACCCAACCGGAAGTACTAGCCCGCTACGTTGGAGCGTCGTGCACCGTTTCTACTCAGGTACTATTGAAAACCAAGGTAATTTAAAATTTTGTTTCGCACACAACCTTAAACTATTTGATGATAATTCACAATCAATGTAAACTATGTGTACTGATATTGAATGCAGAAAGGAACGAAAACACGAGAACCAAATTCAACCACACATGTATTTGGTAGTGCCAACTTATGAAAACGAAAAATCATACGGGAAACGGAATTTAATATTCAGCGTAGTTATTGTAGAGCACCAGATTCAAATGTTTTTATTAACTATTAACGAAATATTTATTTAAATGTTCCAATCACTTTACAAACAGCTACTTAATCTATTGATTTTGAAACGGTTGAGTATATGACTAGGACGAACATACTACCTTAACATACTACTAGCCACTTAACATGATGGTGGGGGGGTGGTGAGAGGGAGGCGGGGGGCCGGCGGCCCGGAGGCGTGCGGGAGAGCGGCGATGCGTCGGCGGTGGGGGACTCGGTTCCTTACCTGGCCGAGGAGTCCCCTGCATGCAGCGCCTCGCATTTCGAGGCACACGATGCAGCGTGCATTTTCACAAAGACACAGACAGACACAGACTCGCATCGGAACGGGATGAAAGGAAGAGCAGCGTGCAATGGCATGCCTGCGAACGCGTCCAGGTAGCGTCAGTTCCGATGCCGAACGGCGAAGGAGATTCGCGATGGTGCACATGCCTTTAGTGGATTATCGCGAAAGTCTTAAGTGTCTCGTTTCGACGATTCCCACAGAATAGTTTTCATCGCCGATTTTTCATGAAAAAATCATTTTATTTTATGTATTATTGTGAATGTAAATTACTAGGTCGTTTTCAGAGTTATAATCAATGGTTTAAATGATAGTTAATTTATCTGTTTTGTTTTGTAAACGGCATTAAAATCTTAGTCGTGATTATTGCATTTGGAAGGTATATTTTACAAACTTATGTTGCGATGAAAACGTGGGTCACTTGAAATAATAAGCGAATATTAAGAATTTATTGTATCAATTAAAAATTATTGAAACAGTATTGAAATATATTAATACAGTTTATCAATATTTTGTTACGCATAAGTAGTTTGTAGTAGTATATCATTATATCGTCTAATGTATTCAATTAATCAATATTTTATTTACAAATGTATATTGCTTTTTCCAATTTTTTTGGTATAGAAGCTTTTTTGGTTATGTTATTTCTTATGAACTTTGAATTAAATACTTGTTTCAATGCAATTTGAAATATTTTGCAATTATTGTTTACTTTCGTCGATGAAATAGAAGTGTGTTATTGGAAAGTCATGTGTATAGTATGTTTCAAATATTTCATTATGATGTTTCATTAAGAATTAATTTTAAATTTGATATTTATATCATGCTTTTAACAATACATTCACATTCCATAATTAACAACAATATTTTATGTACATTGTCATATAAAAATAAAAGGTAACGATAGAGTAACGTTGTTAGGTCTGAGCTTAATAATACCGTTATTTAGACAAATTAGAAAAACAACTGATAAAACCATTCCATAAATGCTTTTACACGCCATCTTGTAAAAAAATAAATGCACAAAATATATAATAAAAATTGGATTGATTACGTATTGTAATAATAAGAAGACGAATGCAAGCAATCCAATGATAAAAATGACGTTCAAAATAAATCAGGAATTCTAATTTTTGTAAGGATATTGTTCATATAAATCTAAACATTTTTAACTCATTCTAAAATCTCTGTAACTGCTTAGTAAATTACGAACTGCCTGAATATAACTCAATATAAACTTTTTGACCGTTGTTATCACAGATCCACTTCGAGGCAAGAGGCTCATAAGTCTTATAGGGCAGATTCGTCCTCCTGCTTCTTATCTTCTCACGAGAAGAAAGTATTTGATGAATATTGATTTAATTTTCATTGTTTAATAAAAATAATTAGTTAACAATCTTAAGACTCATTTTAAAGATAAATGGCATAACTGAGCAAAAGAATGGTTTTACGACTATGCGTTCCTATTTGTTTTAAATACGTTATTATTAAACTTATTTTCAGTCTTGCAAACATTACGATTATTTGTATTAGTCGTGACGGGTGGTCTGCGTTGGTCGCGGCAGTGTGCACATCGGCGGAAGAATTTCCTAGGCCGTTCGAGACACCATGCAACAAGCCGTTAATAAGCATGCCTTCTTCTCTTTACCTGGTGCCGGGAAGCAGCCGGAGAACGGGTCGCCGGTGAATCCAGCGTTGCAGGTGCAGACGGGCGTGTGGTTGACGACGTTGCAGCGCGCGTTCTGGCCGCACGAGCCGGGGCACGGGTCCGCGCACTTCTGGTTCACGCACGCTAGGTGGCTCGCGCACTCGTTATTAATCGTACACTCGGGTCGGCAGTTGGGCGGCGCGCCCACGTAGTTCGCGAGACACGTGCAGGCGGGACTCGACCCTCGGACCTGGCACTCGGCGTTGGGGCCGCACGGGGACGGCAAACACGGGTTTTGAGGTTGCACGGGCGTGGGCGGATCGGCTGCAACAAACAAATAACACAAGTCACACGGCGCTCACACATAAGGACGTACACTTGTCAAGACTGCTGTAAGTCACGTGTTGGTCCGCGTTATTCGGGGTAGCGCTCGGTCTTCCAAATCCTTAGCTCAATGGTTCAGTTTTTGAATGGGGTGAAGTTTCGAAGCGTGGAAAATCGTCAGTGTGCGAAGTCACACATAAGGCATGTAAAGGACCATGGTAGGTGCGTGGCAAAATGAAGCACCACCAGTAAATCTCCGTTCCAACGAGCTCTGTCTTCAAACAAGACAATCCGGATATTATTGAGATCAAATCCCAGCAGAGAATGTGAGTCTCTATCTGGCGGTAGATGGGACGCCCACGGAACGTGACTGCTCAAAAGATACCCGATTCCCGCTTGAGTAGACTTCTAAGAAAGTTAGGTTGAAAATCGGTCTGCGGAAACTGCGACCATTGGCCATCTTTCCGCTAAAATTCACACCCAAAAGCAATAAGTTAAACATATTGCCCACTTTGTGAATTAACAGATTTTTGAGATATATGCCGAAGAAACATCGTTATTACCATTCGTTGCCAAGAGAGACCAATCGCTTACGTTTTTATTCTTTCACTTCTTTACATTTCGTAGGATGAAGTTAGGGCTATAGGATTTGGAAACACGACTTACATCGGTATAGCTTTAACTTCTTTATTTAATTGAATCACATGATCAGATATTAATATGTCGTTAACCCTGAGAAATAACTGATATTTCGTGAAAATTAAATATTATAGAAGAGCAACGTGTATTGCCATTCTGTGTTAATTTGAACGAACGAGCGTAAATAGTCGCTTTTTTATTTAATGTTAGTCAAATATCTCATAAAAATTTTTGGGTGAATTATCAGAATCTCGGTTCATCTTTAACGTAATATTTTACGTTTGTTCATAAATACGGATACACCGTTACTCAGAAACCAGTAGAAACGTAATTTACCATATTAAACACAACGATTAGGATACTTCAATGGTATAATTGAGCAAAACGTTGAGGTATCAGCTTATTCGTCAGGCTCAAAAAATGATTTCAGTAATTTCATGGCTGCATTGTCGTGAGACGCTTACCTGGTATCGGGTAGCATCTGGAGAACGGGTCTCCGGTGTTGCCTGGCGCGCAGCTGCAGATGGGGTTGTGGTTGACGACGTTGCATCGCGCGTTCTGTCCGCACGTGCCGGGGCACGGGTCTACGCACTTCTGGTTGAGACAGGCTTGGTTGAGCGGGCACTCGGAGCTCACCACGCACTCGGGGCGGCAGGCGGGCGGCGCGCCCACGAGGCCGGGCTGGCACGAGCACACGGCGTGCCCGTCCACCACGCGGCACACGCTGTTGGGCCCGCACGGCGACGGCTGGCACGGCTGGCGCGGGGCCTCTGTGGGCACAGGGTGGCGCTCAGCATTCTCGCGAAGGGCCTTTTTGCATTGGACCCTACTAATTTAGATGCGACCCATTGTTTTCGGTTCGGGATTCAAGCATAGCATTTATTGACTATTGATTTCGGTTCAGAAATCATTGAATTTTATCGCATTGATTTTGCCATAGACCCCATTGTAGTTTGACTCTCGATTTTGATGCAGGCATCACTGAATGCGCCAATTACTGCATTAAAAACTCGAAAGCTAGAAACGTCTCCTATGACACAAATACTGTCGAATAATGGTCTTTCCTAGTAGTGTTTTATGATATTTGTTGTCTAGCGTTGAGTTAGTACATCTAGCCTAGATGAACGTAGCCTAGTGGTATTTTTGTTTCGTCACAAAAATTTTGTTTAATTTCAATGTGCGGTGCTTGTGGTTCTCTGATTCAGTGCGCGTTCTCACGGATATGGAGTAAGCCAAAGACCTAAGAATGTCAACTGCTTCTTCCTGCCACGCAATTGCCGGGTATTGTCAAAAAGGCCGTGCACGAGCACCACCTGTATTGTGTGCCTCATTCCCTGATTCGATTTGTTTTGCTCCTGGCGAAAACTCCCAACCTATTGTGAATAGACATTGGAATCAGATATCTATGATAGGGAACATTATCATGTTAACGCGTAGAAACCCTGTCTGCTTTACCAAAGTTCTCTGAAACCATTTCCCTCTCTTTAGAAAGATTTTAAAGAACACTGTGAATGATGTGCATTTTATCAAACAGACAGAGACACATCAGTGAGAGTAAAGACGTTCCCGGCTTCGAGTATCGTAAATTCCTTGATAAATGAAAATAGTAAGGCACTAAAACTTGAGGAACGCTGCGAAAATAGTGAATAAGATACTTCTTAACCGAGTGAAAATTTGATTAGTGTTCCTATTGGGCTAATTGCATAAAGTTATTAATACCTCTTTGCCAGACAAACGAAACAGACTAAACGTACGCAGATAAAGTCACCAATTTTTCAAATCTTAATCTTCAAAAAATCATCACGTAAATGAGGAGTGTGGTGTAAATAGTAATTACTGAGTTAATAGACGAAATTGTGTTTGTTAATCTTTAGGACTCTATTTAAATGGCAAGTGGCAAGTTATTATGAGAGGCCAACACATCGCATAGTGTAGGAGGAAATTACTGAATTCGCTCCTGCCTAATGACTTGTGCAGGATTGTGATATCCTATCATTTCATTTGCCTGCGAAACGCGGGATGTGAGTTGCCACGCTTTCGAAGCCTTCGCCTCAGACGTGGGTGTGTTGAGAATGGCACGAACCTGGCGGCGGCGCGGGCCGGCAGCTGGCGAAGGGGTCGCCGGTTGTGCGCTCGGGGCAGGAGCAGACGGGGATGTGGTTGACGACGTCGCAGCGCGCGCCCTGGCCGCATGTGCCGGCGCACGGGTCCACGCAGCGCTGGTTGCTGCACGCCTTGTCGCGCGCGCAGTCCGTGTTCATGGTGCACTCGGGCCGGCAGTTGACGTAGGGGTCGCCGAAGAAGTTGGGTCGGCACTGGCACGCGCCGGCCACGCAGTCGGTGTTGGAGCCGCAGCGGCTGCACGGGTCGTCGGCCTCCACGGGCTGCTGCTCCTCTGCGAACGGAACACGTCACGCTTACTCCCGGCCCTTGACATTGCAATCTCTTTCTCCACTTATGTATTCATTGTAATAGATTTCTTACACTCTAGCACACTAAGTTTTTTTTTCAATAATTTATTTTTTGGAAGTTTCGAACTCAGTTGGGGTCTTTTCCAAAAACAAATAATCTACAGTCAACATTTGTTGAGAAAAGTTTGTAGCATTTTATTAAAAATTCAATATTATAAAAACAGTGGTCATCTTTGTGAAGCCGCAAACATCATCTGGCCAACTAGTGTAAAAAATCAGAGACTGTTTTGATGAAGTCAGAAAACTATTACAATGAAACGAGATAACAGACGTTAACATTTTCATTATTTGTTAATGGTCACGTGGCATTAATAGTTCAGTAAAAGACTTTAAAAATGTGTTAACTGGCTATCTACTTAAGAATCTAAGCGAACTTTCTCTAAACATTGGAGAGGACACTATAAGATACCTCGGAGTTAAATATCTGGATTGTTACTATTTTTAGAAAGGGTCAAATGAGACCTCTCTTTGAGAGAAATTTGCAGCGACTGAATTTAACGAATTGGTAGTCAGCTGGCGAGAATCGAGGGCATGTCATCCACGAATTCTAAGCACGTGGCACACACATATTCATTAGTTGCCCAATTTATACGTACACTTGTGGGATATTGTTACGTAAAGGCCTACTACCATTAATAGATATAATTGTCCTATGTTTTTGGTATCCAGATTATGTGAGTGAAACACTTTTTGCAAATCAAAATATTCCATTGTCGCTACAACTTCACTTAAAGCAGTTTCATTCGATTTTCCTGGAATGGTCTGAAATGTTAGAAACCGCTGATGCACGAGAGCCAAGCAGGGGTACTCACTGAAGGGCGAGCACTGCGTGAAGGGGTCGCCGGAGTAGCCCTGCGCGCACGTGCAGATGGGGATGTGGTTCTGCACGCGGCACTCAGCGTTGACGCCGCACGAGCCGTCGCACGGGTCGCGGCACTTCTCGGAGATGCAGGCGCGCGTGGGCGAGCAGTCGGTGTTGACAACGCACTCGGGGCGGCAGGCGGGCGGCGCGCCCTGGTAGCCCTGCAGGCACGAGCACGACGCCTGGTCGGCCACGCGCCGGCACTGGCTGTGCGGGCCGCACGGCGACGGCGCGCACGGGTCGCGCGGCGGCGGCTGAGGCGCGGGCGGCGGCGGCGGCAGCGGCACGCACCGCACGAACGGGTCGCCGGTCTGCCCCTCGCGGCAGCTGCAGATGGGGTTGTGGTTGATGACCTCGCAGCGCGCGTTCACGCCGCACGTGCCCGGGCACGGGTCGGCGCACTTGAAGCGGTGGCACGCGCGGTTGGACGGGCACTCGCTGTTGACGACGCACTCTGGCCGGCACGCGGGCGGCGCGCCCTGGTAGCCCGGGGCGCACGAGCACACGGCCTGGCCGTTGATGGCGCGGCACTGCGCGTTGGGGCCGCACGGCGACGGCTGGCACGGGTCGGTGGGCGTGGCCTGGGTGGGCGCTGCGGAACAAGCCAACGAAATGCCTTAACACTTTTGTACAAGAGGTACCGAAACACTCCCTATATTTGCGCTAGGGGTGAGCTTCGAAGGTAGTCTGAGAGGAAAATAGGGGTGTGAAGCAACGGTCAATGGCCGTCTCCTCGCAAAATAACCCATTTTGATAAATAAATTAATAACTTATACAATGCAAGGATCATGTTCAGTTCTACAACGTTCATCAGAACTTGAAGAACAGAAACATTGTAATGAAGTGTGCCAAAAGTAAAACATGTAATCATTTCTTCATGAAGAAAAAGATAAAGAATTGGAAAGTACTTTTCTGCTTTCATAAACATCCTTGTAGAGTAAACTCAGGAATGGGGGAATTTCTCCGAAAGAAAATAGTGACTCAAACATCGAAGGCCAAAAGCATGGAATGGTGTCGTGTACTTACGTGCTGTGGGACGTAGCGAGCAGGACGAGAAGGGGTTGCCCTCGTAGCCCTGCAAGCACGTGCACGTAGGGATGTGGTTGACGACGGAGCACTGCGCGTTCTGGCCGCACACGCCGGGGCACGGGTCCTGGCACTTGTTGCGGACGCACGCCTTGTCGGTGGCGCAGTCGGAGCTGAGCACGCACTCGGGCCGGCAGCCCTCGTAGGGGTTGCCCTGGTAGTCGTCGAGGCACGAGCACGCGCCCGCGCCGTTGCGTTGCTTGCACACGGCGTTGGCGCCGCACGGCGACGGGTCGCACGGGTTGGACGGGCGCTCGGGCGCTGCGCAGCACAGACAGCCCATTTAGACACTTAATACCTTAAACTATTTTTTTGTATTCCAGTTTTGTATACAATCTTTTCTATTGCAAGAAACAAGTCCTATTCGGGCATTTTACGGCACGAATAATGACTTATCAGATTTTACGTCACGATTGTATCATTACACGTTCAGCCAATTGCAGCGAGAGAATCGTGGTAGAGGTAAAAAGAACAACATACCATCGTTTTCTCGCACAGATGTCAAATACCCGAGATGTTCAAAGAAAGGTGTTTCGCAAATTAAGCTTGATTATCTTATACATTATAATGCTGTTCTACAAAAAAATGTGTAAGAAACTTGTTTAAAATGTTTCTTTATTGCATTCGTGCAAATTTAAAAACTCATTCCTAACGTTGCAGATTTCCAAAACTTGTACTCTTGCAATAAAGCTTAGCAATATAAAGCAGTTGCATAAACGACTATTAAAAGGGTTATACAATGTAATATCTATGATGGAAAGTAACATAATGGTAGTATAAAAGTAATATAATAATGTAAGTATTATTGTTCTTGCTGTAGAATTGTAGGTTTGAAAAGGCTTTGCAGCACTGGCGCACTTGCAAATGGTTCATGAGTAATTACATATAAGAGTGAGATATTTTGCTCTTCAATTCAAGGAACATCAGGCTAGTGTATTTCGTACTAATTAATTTACATTAGGTCTTTAATATAATTTCCTTTCAGCTGATTAATTTGCTTTAGGCAGTAACCAAGTAACCTGTGAGTATATACTAAATTAATTAAAATTCTTTGTAAATAATTATTGAAAATCTTAAGAGTGTAATTGTGGCCCATCGTTTGGTTTCCCTTTTTCTGGACCCTGAAGTAACTTGTCTCCCCCTTGATTTTGATTTTGGAAACTGGTACGCAGCTGTTGGTTTGCGTGGCGCTGCTCACCTCGAACAACCGTGCACTGCGAGAAGGGGTCTCCGGTGAAGCCGGCCTGGCACGTGCACGTGACGGCGTGGCTGATGACGCGGCAGTCGGCGTTGGCGCCGCAGGAGCCGGGGCACGGGTCGCGGCACTTGTTGTTGATGCAGGCCTGGTGCGAGGGGCAGTCGGGGTTGATGACGCACTCGGGGCGGCAGGCGGGCGGCGCGCCCACGTAGCCCGGCAGGCACGTGCAGGAGGGGGTGCCGCCGCGCTCCTGGCACAGCGCGTTGGGGCCGCATGGCGACGGCTGGCACGGGTTGACGGGGTCTTGGGCCGGCGGCGCTGCAGGCACACACACACATACGCTCACTCAGGCTTCTCTCGGGCTGCACCCCTGCTCGCGGCTTCCCAGTGGGGAAAACCCTCACAGACAGGCGGAGCAGCTGAACACTATTGCTAATTGCTAATCGCCCAGCCACCTCAAACCAGACTGACAATACTTCTGTGCGAACTCAACCGGAGATGTTAAGCGTCATTTTCATTCCTTTTATTCTCGAATTACGAATCGGTTGCGTATGGCTATTATATTTTCCTTATGACTAGTATTCGGTATTTCCCTTATAACTTACGTGATATTTTCAATTACTCTGAGTTAGGTATAGGAATAAAGCGATATAATCTGTAACAAATTCTATTCAAAATTAAACTCTGCATGACACTGATGCAATTTCACGAAATTATTCTGCTTGAGAAATATGTGCGAATCTGTATTCTTGCTCGTTTTATACGGTTTGCATGTAAATTTAAATTAACATTGAAGCCTTTTGGGAATCTCAAAAGTGCCGAAGGAACGTGTTCTAGAGAGAAGTGCACTCACGTGGCGGGATGTCAAAGCAGCGCGCGAACGGGTCTCCGGTCTGTCCCTCGCGGCAGCTGCAGATGGGGCTGTGGTTGATGACTTCGCAGCGCGCGCCCAGACCGCACGCGCCCAGGCACGGGTCTGTGCACTTCTGGTTGACGCACGCACGCGTCTGCGGGCACTCGCTGCTCACCAGGCACTCGGGGCGGCACGCGGGCGGGCTGCCCTGGAAGCCCAGCTGGCACGAGCACACGGCGTGCCCGTCCGACTGCCGGCACTGGCTGTTGGGTCCGCACGGGGACGGCTGGCACGGGTTCACTTGCGACACCGGGGGTTCTGCGGCAGAGACAAGAGTCAGGCTCCCTTGCGGCACTGCCCTCACCCGTCTTTATAGAACCAGTGCACTCACATATTCTTTGTTGATAAATTTCACTTTGTGTGGACGAGTACGTTAAGAAGGGGAAACTTTAAATGGTTTTGTATTGTTGGATTATGTTAATAGAAATTTGTAAAATAGTTATTTTAATTTTTTAATTTTTATCAATTTGCTTAATTTTTCTTTTAAATAATAATAGTAATATTAATTTCGCATTCAGCGGTCCCTGCTGATAGTTTTGCATTTGATGAGAACTTCACTTAGTTTTATTATGTATTTTTAGTTTTATTTATAGTATTTTCATTCTGGAAATAGTTAGAAAATTCTGTTCGTAATAATAACGAAACCATGAGTGGCTTTTAATTTTTTTCAACTAGTGTGATTTAATTCAAGTTTATATTTTTGCTGAGCAGTTTGAAATGTTGATGGTAAATATTTTTCAAACTAGGTAAACCAAAAGTATCATAAGCTCCTCAAAAAGAATAGCTTAGCGTGTCAGTGTAAATCCTGGTCCCTGAGATGTAAATTCATTATCTGTGCAGGTCTTCTAGAATTCATTGGGAAATATAGTAATTCAATTTATCGTTCTCTATGATGTTGCGGCAGGAAGTATTATTCCTTCACGAAGGACATGAGGAGGGATAAGAGTCCAAATGTATAGCTGATTTATCCTTGAAAATAGATCAGATCGAATATTTTATTGAATCCTTGCAAAAATCCCTAATTTCTTTCCGTATTCGAAATCCAACTTACATATAGCTTAGGGTAGGGATCACAGAATTATGAAAACGTGTACAGAATTCACTTTCCCTTTGGCAGATTTTAACTGTTTTTGAAGTAAAATAAATAAAAAATAAATACCTTTGGGCATGGGTCTGCAGCGGGTGAAGGGGTCGCCGGTGTAGCCATCGGGGCAGGCGCACACCGGGATGTGGTTGATGGTGTCGCAGCGCGCGTCCTGGCCGCACGTGCCCACGCACGGGTCCTGGCACTTGTAGCGGATGCACGCGCGGTCGCGCGCGCAGTCCGAGCTCAGCACGCACTCGGGCCGGCACGCCTCGTACGGATTGCCCTGGTAGTCGGGCAGGCACGTGCACGTGCCGTCGCGGCACTCGGCGTTGGGGCCGCACGGCGACGGGTTGCACGGGTCCTGGGCCACCACCGGCTCGTCCTCGCCTGCGCGTCAATAGACAGTCGACGTTAATTCGGTCCAGGGCACATTCATTTGTATTTTTAGCGAAAACATGAAGTATCGTTTGGAATCATCGTGAATGTAAACGGGAACAGAGGTACTCATAAATATAATATTGTATTGGTACAATAAATCTTCGCAAAGGAATACATTGTACCATCAAACGACCGAAAGTAAAATGGTCTTAATCGAGCTAGAATGACAATTATTTCGTAAGAAATAATAAATTATTTCTCAATAAACATGAGCCTGACTAATATTATGTATCTTTTCTTGAGCAATGGTGATGATGGAAAGCAATTTTTGCACACTTACGAATGAGCGTGCACTGCACGAAGGGGTCCCCGGTGTGCCTGTCGGCGCACGCGCACACGGGCACGTGGTTGAGCACGTGGCAGTTGGCGTTGGCGCCGCAGGAGCCGGGGCACGGGTCGCGGCAGCGGTTGTTGATGCACGCCTGCTGGCTGGCGCACTCGGCGTTGATGACGCACTCGGGCCGGCAGTTGGGCGGCGCGCCAATGAACTCAGGCAGACAGGAGCAGGCGGGGCTGCCGCCGGCCATCTGGCACTGCGAGTTGGGGCCGCACGGCGACGGGTAGCACGAAGGCGGGCGCGGGGTGGACGGCACGTCGGGTTGCACAGCTGCGCAACACACGCCCACTCAACAACTTTCCCATACACAGCGCCCAGCATCCCAGAGTACTTTACTCGAGCTTCCAACACCCAACCCCGCTATGTTACACACCCCACTCGACCTTCAAACACTCCGTGTCTTCCTCCCAAAATTCCCAACTCAGCGTCCAAACACACCCAGCCCCGCCCTTTTAATGCCCAACTCAACCTTCCTATTCTTCAATGTAAACCTCCAAACATTCTCAATTTAGCGTCCCAAGACACTCACCTCCTTACACACTTAACCTAATCTCCCATCTCAAGCAAATCCGTTCCCCGAAATACCCACTCTCTCTCCCAACTTTATTGAGCCTCCTCCGATACCCAACTCAACTTATGCACCTAACTGAATCCCCCACGTACTCTCATCACACCAAACTCAGCCTTCTGACGCACCCAACTCAACCTACCTACACACTCAACTCAAAATCATAACACTTCAACTCAACTTCCAATCACGTCAAAGCCAATCCGCCCAATCCAACTTCCCGACATACCCAACTCAACCTCTCAACAAACCATCTAATTTTGCATTTAAGTTACAGGGAAATAAATTGGTATCTGACGGTATACGTTATTTTTATGAAGCCTTTCGCTAAAAAACATATTTTAGTCTCTAATTTCAAAATTGATGTAAGCAGAAAGGCAGTGTGCTGCCCACTTACGTATGGGGAAGCAGCGGGTGAAGGGGTCTCCGGTGTAGCGCGCGGGGCACGCGCAGATGGGGCTGTGGTTCTTGACGCTGCACTGCGCGCCCACGCCGCAGGTGTTGGGGCAGGGGTCGGCGCACTTCTGGTTGACGCACGCCTTGTCCAGCGGGCACTCGGAGCTCACCACGCACTCGGGCCGGCAGCCCGGGGGCGTGCCCACGTACTTGGGTAGGCACGAGCACACGGCCTGGCCGTTTACGTCGCGGCATTGCGCGTTGGGGCCGCATGGCGACGGCCGGCACGGGTCGGCGGGCGGGCCGGGTGTCGCTGTGAGCAGACCGGGCACGTCAGCGAATGTGCCTTGCCGAAGCCTTTTTTCAGATCTTATTTCTATCTATTAAATGTAGTTATTATTATACACAGGTGTCCAGGGAGGAAATAACGAAACTTCGAAAATAAGCTCTTAGGTCAATTTTGAGCATAGGTTCTCCAATAAACTACTTTTCAAATGGTTGAGCCCAATAAGCCCTCAAAATTGGCATGAAAAAATAATGTTTACGGAAAAATTTGCCCTTCAAAAACATATAAACTGTCCAGAAACATAAATGGTGTATTATTTACGAGATAAATTAATATTTTCCTTTACAGAGAAAAATTAACTCAATTAACAAATCAGCCAATTTACATAATATAATTGTTAATTTTTCTCATATTTTGTACAATGAATCAATGTTGATACAATGGTAGGAAACAGTCTTAATTTTCCCCTTCTTGAATGTCACGTTTCTTGGACAATTCCCTCCGCACTTCTAAAACCTACGTATCGTGTTTCGTTTCTTTTAAAGAAATATATATATATATATATAT
>BOPP01000035.1:2497978-2546268 GCA_017312745.1 Gryllus bimaculatus
TATATATATATATATATATATATATATCATATTACAGAACATGGGTCAAAAATTGATAGAGATTAGAAAAGTGAATAGCTATGCCGAATGAATACAGCCGTTTGATTAAATGACACTGAATTATATTGTTAATGTAAGAAACTATCGACTACAAACCAGATGTTCATAATTTAAAATCGATCGGAAGATTGCAACTGAAGTTATCTTAATGCGTGTGTTAAGTTGTGACTGTAGATAATGACATAAGGCGTGTAGAAATAAATAGAAGAGAAGGGGCACTCACTGGACACGGGCACGGGCCTGCACTGGAAGAAGGGGTCTCCGGTGAAGTCGGGCGGGCAGACGCAGGTGGGCACGTGGTTGAGCACGTTGCAGAGCGCGTCGACGCCGCACGTGTTGGGGCACGGATCCTGGCACTTGAAGCGCACGCATGCCTTGGTCTGCGGGCAGTCCTGGTTGCTCTCGCACTCGCGGCGGCAGCCACGCGTGCGGTCGTAGGGGTCGCCCTCGTAGCCCGGCTGGCACGCGCACGCGCCCGCGCTGCCGCGCTCGCGGCACTCGGCGTTGGGTCCGCACGGCGACGGGCTGCACGGGCTGGCCACGGGCGTGGCTTGGGTCGCTGCGCAAGGGAGAGCACGTCAACACACTTCGGATGGGATTTGACGGGGTTCCTCAAGGGTGTGAATAGCATCAAGTGTTTCAATACAAATTGTGTCGATACGTAAATGACACGAGAAAATATTATATGATGCTACATTTCTACTTCACCGTTTGACTTATTGAATGCAATTCTCTCAGCAATCAACTCAACATTGTTCTTCAGCTCTATACGCAGGTGTAAATATAGGATGAAGAAATTTTTTCAAGTAAGATTTCAACTGGGCTTTTCTATTCTGATGGAGGTTGTAGTCAACCTCGTATAAATTGCAAGCTATTAAGTATATAATCTGTCATTTTTTCACAAAATTGTGGAAATGGTGTTACGTGTATTAACAGAACAAATTACATTTGATTCTCTACTTTTAAATTGCATTTGTTTTACTGAAACGCTATTGTTTCTTATTGCCATCTATACGAAACTCGAAGTAATTTATCCGGATCGATAGGTACGTGGTTATGAAGAAAAAATTTATAGAGTTGAATGATGCGACATTCTCTCTTATTGAGAGAATATGAAACAGAATCATGGGAGGGAAATACAAAAAGACAAACCGAGTGAAGTCACCAAATCGAGTTAATAAGTAAATCTGAATCAATATAATTTGGTGAAAAATATAATTATGTATGTACCACGGGCATTAACTGGTTGTAATAATCTTGGGAGGCACATTGGTCGCTGCTAGGTCATTAGAACCCTTATAACGTCTTGGCGCGTAAATAACTATTTCATTCTTCTCCGAGCGACCTTATCGTTAATGGCCTGTGCAAGTGGTGTGTTTGCGCGTGGAGCACGAGCGCAGGAGGGGCACTCACAGGGCGGCGGCGCGGGTGAGCAGGCGGCCGTGGGGTCGCCCACGTAGCCGTCGGGGCACGAGCACACGGGGCTGTGGTTGACGGCCGTGCAGCGCGCGTTGACGCCGCACGCGCCGGGGCACGGGTCCGTGCACTTCTCGGCGCGGCACGCCAGGTTGCTGGGGCACTCGGCGTCGATGGAGCACTCGGGCCGGCAGTTGGGCGAGCGCCCCACGTAGTTGGGCAGGCAGCTGCACGCCGCCTGCCCGTTGATCTCGCGGCACTGGCTGTTGGGTCCGCACGGCGACGGCTGGCACGGGTTGCCCACGGGCGGCGGCGGCACTGTGGGAGGGAAACAGCACGCGGTTAGCGCGCGCTCTGGGCACGGCACAGGCGCTTTGGGTGGCGTGTGTGTGTCCGCTCTGGCGGCGGCGTCCTGAGGCCGGATCTGCTTGTTGGCTGAGCCGCAGCTTGCATGTAGCACATTCAAAAAGTAAATGGGGAAGTTGAAATTTGAATAAAGCGAGATGCAGAAATTTTTAGAGTAAACGTGCTTGACAAGTGTAGTGTCGTATGAAGCATTCAGCAGTGTAGAATTAAAAAAAAGAGTTCGTTTAAAGAACATACGAGTATTGTTTTAGAACAAGAGTTTTGGAAAATTGAGTTTGAAATATATGAATAGAGGCATAGCCAAGAAATTTTGCTAGCCATAAGAGCGAAAAATATGAAGCTCATTCCGTTTCAACACTCTGTTTTGTACCTCGGGGAGTGTTGACACTGTATGAGTATTAAGGTGTATAAAATTTTGAAAAATAGGATTGTTTGGAGAACAGATATAATTAAAGAACAAGTATTTTGGAAAATTGAGTTTGAAATAAATAGAGGTCTAGCCAAGACGTTTTGCTAGCCATAAGGGGAAAACACGATGATGATGTTCGGTTCCTTTTCGACTCTTGCTTCGACGAGTGTCGACCGCTGTGTGAGTGGGCGTGTTTCGAGGTGTCGGATGAGAAGAAGGCCGCTTACGTTCTTCCTTGATACATCTCGTGAACGGGTCTCCGCTGAATCCCGGCGAGCAGCTGCAGATGGGGTTGTGATTGACGACTTGGCAGCGGGCGTTGAGGCCGCACGTGCCGGGGCACGGGTCCACGCACTTCTGGTTGACGCATGCTCTGTTCTGCGGGCACTCTGAGCTGACGACGCACTCGGGGCGGCAAGCGGGCGGGCTGCCTTGGTAGCCCACCTGGCACGAGCACACGGCGTGCCCGTTGACCACACGGCACGCACTGTAGGGCCCGCACGGCGACGGATCGCACGGCCTTGGCGCCTCCGTCGTCGCAACTGGTTTAGGAGAAACAGACAGTGACAGACAAGAAAATCCTCCCCGAGAGGGAAGCGGAATACCTCAAGACAGGAGTAGCAGGAAGAAATGGGTGGTAGTATTTCTCCAGAACACAGTGCCTTGAGGTTGCTTTACAGATCCAATTTTCATCTTGATTACTCAGAAAATAATTATTTTTCTTCGTGATAAGAAAACAGTTTACTCAGTTTTCACACAAGAAAAGAAGAACATTTTGAAAACAAATAGTAACTTTTAAGAATAAGTATGACGTTGACCCCTATCAATTTTTTGATTTACACTACGAGTTTTCGTTCTGCTCTTAATTCTTGTATAGCTACATAAGTTTATATTTGTTTATTTTAATTAAATAAAAATTAATTCCTTTTACGGTTTCAAAAATCAACTTACACAATATGATACCGGAGAAAAGGGGGGAAATGAATTTAGCTATTGCTTAATTGGTGTGTAATATCAATGATTCTAGAGAACTGGATTTGCATATGAATAAGATAATATATGTTTTGAGAACTTTCCTATAAGCTTTGCTATTGTAAGTAATCTGTGACCAGTGTAGCATAAGAATGTTGAAATTTTCTTTTTCACTTGAACAATATTGTGATCATGAAATGTAAGAAAACGGATCGTGTAAAGCAGGATCAATAGGGTAAAGTATAGCTAAACGTAAGATCAAGTACAGCTAAATGTAAGTTCGAGTACAGCTAAATGTAAGATCGAGTACAGCTAAATGTAAGATCAAGTACAGCTAATTGTAAGATCAAGTATAGCTAAATGTAAGATCAGGTACAGCTAAATGTAAGATAAAGTACAGCTAAATATAAGAGTAGAGAGGGACTTACAGAATACACATCTAATTCTTTCGACTGGTGTTTTAAAACGGTATAATTTTGTCATTGTAATAAAATTGAGAAAGAAGAAGTTGGATCTTCTTTTAAATATTAGAATTACAAAAGAAGAATATAGATAAGAGAAGATATAAAGTAGTCCCACTAGGGATAAAGAATACAGAAGTTGTAAGAAAATGTTGAACCTTAACAGTTCATTACATTTTTTTTACCCAAAATGTGCCCTAGAGTATGTCGCTTCTGAGAATGTGAGTAGACATGAGAACAGATACATACTTATATTTTTTCTGGTGTATCCCATTAAAAAACACAACTATTTCGTCTTCTTATGAACAGGAATATAGGGTAGAGAAAAATAAGTGAAGTTATTGATTAAATAAAAAGTAGTGATCGTGTTATGCTACGTTTCCCCCGGAAATCATACGAAAGTCTACTCCATTCAAATGCGCTCTACTCTTTTCACAGTAATAAGTTCTTTTCGTTTGCGCAAACCAACACTTCTGTTACATATTTATTTTAATGAATGGATTGGTCTTCTGGAAGTCCCTGTACGTGCATTTAGATGAATAGTAAAATAAGAACAGCACGTGAAGAAAGACATCCGTGCTGTGCCAAGAGGCAGAGCAGAGAGGTCAGACAAGACAGCATAGAGAAGGCTCTTACTGCTGGGCTCCCTGAGAACGCATGCACGGAGAGGGTCTCCGGAGAAGTTGGGCAGACAGCTGCAAGAGGGGGCGTGGTTGACGACGCGGCACTCGGCGTTGAGGCCGCACGTGCCCGGGCACGGGTCCTTGCACTTGTTGTTGACGCACGCCTTGCTGCGGTCGCAGTCCGAGTTGATGACGCACTCGGGCCGGCAGCCCGTGTAGGGGTCGCCGAAGTACTCGGGCAGGCAGACGCAGGAGCCCGCGCCGTTGCGCTCTTTGCAGATGGCGTTGGCCCCGCAGGGCGAAGGGTTGCAGGGGTCGCGCGGGCCCTCGGTGGAGGTGGGGACTGCAAGACGAGCGGCGGTGAGCGCATGCGCATGCGGAGGAAGCGATAGGGAAACAAAGAGGAGGGCTTCATTCTTAGCAAGGGGAAAGATTAAGGCACCAGCGCTCAAGTATTTAGAGCAACCAAGAGAAAGGCTTAACGCTTAACAAGAATATTAAACACTGATGACAATGCTTCAACTGAAATTTATAAATACAGTCATAATAAAACATTAACAATAAAAAGCTGAAAAATAATGATAAATCAATAAACAAGATATTGCTGTTCATGTGCAAACTGATATGCACCACCTGGAAAACTGACTGCAAATCTGCACAGGTTCATTAAATACACACATACATAATATGAAACACTATTAACCATTGTAGATGAAATTCAAATGTAGGTATTATTTGTCCCTGACAGAAAAATATAAAACTTGGTGAATTATAAAACAATAACACATTTCTCGTCAAAAATTTGAAAAGACCTGCAGTACAAAGCATCAAAGGAATGTTTATTCAAATTATACGATGTTTTGTAAGTTGGATTACAACTACTGCGTAATTCGTGCACGTTATCCTGCTATTAGGTTGCTTGTGGTAGAGGTTGGGAACAGATTCTTTGTGATTCACATAACTTAGAATAGTAAGAAATAACGTAATAAAGGTGAAAAATATTGGAAGGACATCAATGTCAGATTGCACCCTTCATTAAGATGACAATATTTGCTTAACTTCATATTCCTTGTAGCTGTAAATTCAGTAATGAAAAGTAAACAACTTAGACCAAAAATTCAATAGACAAAAATAATGAATCGCAAATAGATAGTAATTTATTCTGTCGTGATGTTGAAATAGGGTAACATTTTTGGCCGCCCAATCGAGCAGCTCGCGTGGATTCGTGAGGAAAACGTGCGTGCGCTCTATTTGCGCGACACATGCTCAAAGCATGTGCTGCTTTTAAGATGAACAGTGGCTGTAGGGACTTGTGAACAAATTCGAAAGCAGATTCGACTCAAAAGCAATGCTGCCCTTACGTTGCTGAACCGGCGAACATCCTGAGAAGGGATCGCCCGTGTATCCGGGGTTGCATCGGCACATGGGCGCGTGTTTGACGACGGTGCACGTGGCTTGCGGGCCGCACGAGCCGGGACACGGGTCCGGACAGCGCTCGGCCTGCCACGCCAGTGCTCGGACATTCTTCGCTGATGGTGGGCAGCTCTGGGCGGCATTGGGCGGGCGGCCCCACTCGTAGTTTGGAGACAGCTGCACGCGGGGGTCGAACACCACACACGGCACTGGGCGAGTTGGGCCCGCACGGGAGGGCCGCAAGGGTTCCCGCTGGGCTCTTGCAGCACGGGACGTTCTGGGGAGGGAGACAGACCGTAGACACCAACCCACACATAGCAAAGACGAGATAAAAGACACCACAGATATAAGATAAAACATGTGCACGAAGGAGAATTCAGATTTTTTTGGCCACATGTTGGGAGGAAGTCAAAAGTTAGATAGAAAATAATGATAACAGGTGAAAATATGTTTATTTAATTTCATCGAAGATATTTGAAGGGAAATATTCCCAATAATTATTCCATTGGTATTTTTTTCTGCTAATCCACTTATGAGGGAAAATTAGATTTAATGGAACTTTTATGGAAATATCACAAATATACGCATTTTACCAGTATGTAATTGTAGATGAATGGGCAGAGGATTTATGTTCTCTGGAAATTATTGTGTTATGCATTCAGATAAAAAGATAGTATTATCAACTTCATCGTGTATTCTTAAATTTGCGAAGCAGTTATTTAATGCAGGGACAATTTAACATGTACAAATGATCGTATGTCAATACACCAATGGTCATTTGTTTAGATTCTGACCAATTGTACAGGAGGAATTAAAAAAAATTATTTGTGAATATGTGCCATAAATAATTAGAATATCCCTTTCAGTGCACGTTAAATAATTCAGAATTGAAAAAATATATTCAAGAGTAAACTGAAAATATATCATAGATGTGACAAGAAAAAAGAAACAGAAGGAACCCTTACTTTCTTCCTTAAGACACCTAGAGAAAGGATCCCCAGCATAACCAGGCAGACAGCTGCAGATGGGATTGTGATTGACCACTTGACAACGTGCGTTAAGTCCACATGTGCCTGGACAGGGGTCCACGCACTTCTGGTTCACACAGGCCCTGTTCTGCGGGCACTCGGAACTGACCACACACTCTGGTTTGCATGCAGGGGGTGTGCCGATGTAGTTGGTCTGACAAGAGCACACGGCGTGTCCATTTGTCACCCGGCACACGCTAAAAGGCCCGCATGGCGATGGTTTGCAAGGGTTCTTTGGTGGATCGTTGGATACTAGAAGGTTGACACAGAGAGATTGACAGTGACACAGAAAATAAAGTAGATCAATAGTAATCCCAAACAAATGTGTAAGAATTGAAATGAAACATATATATAAGAATAAAACGTATTGGTTGAGAAATCGTCCAAATATATTCCAAAGAGAAAGATTGCTGAGTTGTGCATCTCGAATAAATATGTTGGCGATAAACATGCTTTTCGATATTTATTTATAACTTTTTCGAAAAGCAAATATTCATGAACGTTTTCAATTAGTTGATAGTGAAATCGGATGTACAAGTTTCTCCGTTTTTATATTATAAATCGCGGAAATGTTTTAAAGGAGTTTTTGAATTCCTGTCTACTGTAATTTATTAAACCGTAGGTCTGTGCTTTACATGAGAGCATCATCCATTTACTGCACCAATACGTTTTGTCTGAAACCACATAAATCCAAGGAGTACATGCTAATATGAAACATTGTCACAGAAAATGGAGAAAAGGGCTTACTAGCAGGGGGCTGGTGGCATGCACTGAGGGGGTTCCCCGTGTAGCCGGGAAGGCATGTGCACGAGGGTGCGTGGTTCACCACCCTGCACTCGGCGTTCAGACCGCACGTGCCGGGGCACGGATCGCGGCACTTGTTGGTGACGCACGCCCTGTTCTTCGGGCAATCGGTATTGAGAACGCACTCCGGCCTACAGCCAGAATAGGGGTCACCGAAGTATTCGGGTAGGCACGTGCAAGAACCAGCGCCGTTCCTCTCTTTGCACACGGCGTTGGCCCCGCAGGGCGACGGGTTGCACGGGTTCCGAGGAGCCTCCACCGGCTCCGTCGCTGCAAAGAGTACAACGGGCGGGGTGAGTCCCGTGATTAGGATCGCCAAGGAAACAAATTGCTGAAAAGAAACCCTCTAAGAGCCTAAAACAACACTCGACCCAAACTTCTCCTTACTTGGAATCAAAGAGCATCCACTGAACGGGTCACCAGTGTATCCCGGCAGACATTTGCACATGGGCGCGTGTTTGACGACGGTGCACGTGGCTTGCGGGCCGCACGAGCCGGGACACGGGTCCCGACAGCGCTCGGCCTGACACGCCAGGTTGCTCGGACATTCTTCGCTGATGGTGCACTCTGGGCGGCAGTTGGGCGGGCGGCCTACGTAGTTGGGCAGACAGCTGCACGCGGGGGTCGAACCCTTAACGCGGCACTGCGAGTTGGGCCCGCACGGCGAGGGCACGCAAGGGTTCCCGCTGGGCTCTTGCAGCACGGGACGTTCTGGGGAGGGAGACAGACCGTAGACACCAACCCACACATAGCAAAGATACCAGAGTGATAAGAAATATTTCATGAGGATAAAAGAATTCAAGGACCGATAGAACCCATTACACACAAAGCTTTAGAGAAGGGGATACGCGATATGATTTAGATACCTGAATTATGTGTTCTCAATTTTAGTAAGCTTATTTAATGTTTAACGGTGACAATATTATAGTTTCTCTATTTGTTAAATAATTATTTATTCATATTGTTACTTCCGTAAGTAACAATACTTTACTTTTTTAAACGTCATTCGCTAAAATGTGCTTTTGTACAGCTTTTTTTCATGGATCAAAAAATGAAAAAAAGGGTAAATGAAAATGTAAAAATCAGTTTGTTTTTAGAAAGGATATAACTTATTTCGTATTTCTTTTTATGAGACTTGCAGCGTTTATTTGTATTGCTATTTTGTTGCGTGGTACATGTTGCATATCCCTTCCTCGTGAAGCCAAATGGAAGTAAACACAATAGAAACATGCGTGGAGACGAAAAGATTCTTACTTTCTTCCTTGAGACACCTAGAGAAAGGATCCCCAGTATACCCAGGCGGGCAAGTGCAGATGGGATTGTGGTTGACCACTTGACAGCGTGCGTTAAGTCCACATGTGCCTGGACAGGGGTCCACGCACTTCTGGTTCACACAGGCCCTGTTCTGCGGGCACTCGGAGCTGACCACACATTCCGGTTTGCATGCGGGGGGCGTGCCGATGTAAGAGGCCTGGCACGAGCACACGGCGTGGCCATTGGTCACTCGGCACACGCTGAAGGGCCCGCAGGGCGACGGCTGGCAAGGGTTCTTGGGCGGGTCGTCTTTGGGCGCTGAAGGGAAGAAAGCCCGAGTGCGGGCGAACGTAAAGAGCGTGCATGACAGAGTTCAAGGTACTTCATCAAGGAAGACAACACTACCGAAGCTGGAGTTACAACAGAAGCCATTGGGTGGAATGTCCGCTATTCTGGAAATCATTAGGAATTTAGACAGAGAAGTTTCTTCTCTGATTAGGACTCCTCCATGGTTGATAGGAAATACACCCAGAGTTTGTTTTTCATGCATTCGAAAATTTTGTGATCAGAAATGAAATCTTATAATATAAGGAAATCATAAATTACAATTTTATATCAAACAGTAGCATATTTTGTTTTTATTTAGAACTCAAAGCATTTTGTGCTTGAATGCACTTTACTGACACAGTTTTAGGAAAGAATATGTATTTTTTTTACCACAAAGGAATAATAACAATAATTTAGATCCACCACAAATATGAAGGACATTGTAAGATCATGCTTCTCTTAGTTAATAAGAAAACAGATGAAATACACATACATCCTTCACATTCCAAAATATGAATGAATAATTTTGGTTTAAATAAAAAGTTGCAATGCTAGTGATATCCGAGTTTTCGTTAAAATAAGTCTTTGTAAATCTCTATGTGACATACATAAAGGATTAAATGCGGTCATCTCCTAATTATCCATAAACCCAATGAATTCGTCAGCAACGCGGTAAATCGGAGGGTAAGTCTCGATTGCAAGGCTCAGAAGCGTCTCCAGGTTCGGTAGAAGAAAATAGTCTATAGTATATCATTCACCATAAATCAAAGTGTACGGAAAAGAGAAGCGCCTTACGAGTAGGTGGAAGGTGGCAAGAACTGAGGGGATTTCCGATGTACCCCGGCAGGCAATTGCACGAGGGGGCGTGGTTGACAACGCGGCACTCGGCGTTGAGCCCACACGTGCCGGGGCACGGGTCGCGGCACTTGTTATTCACGCACGCTCTGTTGCGCGGGCAGTCGGTGTTGAGCACGCACTCGGGCCGGCAGCCCGAGTACGGATCCCCGAAGTACTCGGGCAGACAGGAGCAGGCGCCCGCCCCGTTGCGCTCTTTGCAGAGGGCGTTGGCCCCGCAGGGCGACGGGTTGCACGGCTCGGCCGGGGCCTCCACGGGCTCGCGAGCTGCAAGGAAGCATGCGGCATGCGGCTCAAGCACACACAGAGCGACAGGCGACCGTCAGCGATTCTTTCCACGCTCTACCTCCCGGGGAAACTGTATTCCCGGCTCAGCGTTTGTAGAGCCCGGAGGAGCAGTCAAGTTAAAGGCAAGTAATGAATGGTGTATGAAATTGGAAAAAAGAACAAGAGGGAATATGTAGAACGTGCAAAGAAGCGCAAGACACACAAGAAGCCACACATAGTTTCTTTAAAGATGGTTCCAAAAGATGAATCTGGAAGAGAAGTGTACGGTAAGTCACACATAGGAAAGAAGATTGTTGTAGCATGCTTACATGGAGCGGGAGAGCACCCAGCGAAAGGATCTCCAATGTAGCCAGGCTCACATCGACAGATAGGCGCGTGTTTGACGACGGTGCACGTGGCTTGCGGGCCGCACGAGCCGGGACACGGGTCCCGACAGCGCTCGCTGACCGCACCAGGTTGCTCGGGACATCTTCGCTGATGGTACCCTCTGGGCGTGTCAGTGGGGGGGGCTCCGTTAGTGGGCAAACGCTGCACGCGGGGGTCGAACCCACCACACGGCACTGCGAGTTGGGCCCGCACGGCGAGGGCACGCAAGGGTTTCCGCTGGGCTCTTGCAGCACGGGGCGTTCTGGGGGTGCAAGGGTGTCATGCATCGGGGTGAACAGTTGGTCAAGCAACACGTACAAGACATTCAGAAGAAGTAACATATAAAGCGTAGCTCATGTCCTTAAATATTCCATTTGCGTTTGCATGCCGACATTCCTCGGGTGTCTTGCGGGGCATCTAATAAATTTGGTCTCGCAATCATTCTTGATCTTTCCTTTTGTTGTTAGTATTGATAAATACTGTTGTTTTTCTTTATATTTTTTGCTTGTGTATGTTTACTTTGGAGGAAAGACATTAGAGTAAAGATTTTATAGGAAAGACAAGATGAAGAGTTATAAAATAAGAAGAGGCACTCGACAACCGAAGAATGTCTCACGGCAGGAAACGAGAGGAAAGAAGAAAGCGCGCTTACTCTCTTCCTTGATACAGCGCGTGAAAGGGTCTCCTGTATAGCCAGAGGGACGCTGCAGATGGGTTGTGGTTGACAGACTGGCAGCGCGCGTTGTAGCCGCACGTGCGGGGCAAGGGTCCACGCACTTCTGGTTGACGCACGCCTTGTCATGCGCGCACTCTGAGCTCACAGCACTCGGGCGGCGGCAGTTGGGCGGCCGCCCAGGAATGCGGACGACACGAGAACATCGGCGTGGCGGCCTGAGAGCGGCACATTCGCTGTTGGGTCTGGCACGGCGACGGCCGGCACGGGTCGTGGGCTCCGCGTTGGAGGTGGCGCTGCGGGCGGGCGGGGGTCACGCGTGCGCGCACGGGCCGTCCCTCGCGGCAGCTTCCTCGCCCTCGCGGCCAGTACCAGCCATCCTCACTCCACTCGCTCTTTCTAAGGAGGGCTCTGCCGTGACTTGGCGAAACAGGCCTTGATTTTTAGCAGTTTTATCAGTACTATGTCATTTACGTGCAAAGTTTCAGCTGCCAAAGCAACAAAGTGACTAACAAATCAACCAAGTGTGGATATTTTTCTGCAGTTCTTTTTCGTTTGAAACTTGCGTTTATAGTATTTCTCTGGCATCACATAACATGCATAGGGAGTGTCATTTCAAGTGGAAGAATTTCTCCGCGGTCTGCTAAATTAGATGAAGAAATGTTTCTTAGCTAAGATATGTCGCGTTTTTACACAGCAGAGATTTGAAGATTTCTCATTTTCAAGAACATCCGGAAGATTGTGCTTATAATGAATCGAAGCTATTACGATAGTTATAAGTGTCGAAGCAAAAACGCCACTTCTCTTTGATACAAACGAAGGATAATGCAAGTTTGCGAATGGCACTAAATAGGTTGCAAATTACTCAGCCTTATATCACGCGCAGTCCTGTCATAGCATCCTGTCAGAATCTTCAGCTACCAGTCTGTCATCGGTATTGTCGGTACAATTCTAATGACCTTCGAGTCTTGGAAATTTCCCTAAGTTCCGGTGACATACAGGCTGTGACAAAATTGGAAAATTTCAAAAATCGCTTTCTAATAGAATATTCTTCTGAGGACGAAACTGTAAAGGAATTATTTATAGCCTATTTTATGAAGAACACCCTAATGTGAGTTTTTTCCGCTTGAAATGACTCGTGCTTCAAACAGTTTGCTCGCAGAGACGAGCAGTGAGCTGGGGATAACTTCTGAAGCCTGTACAGTTCCTCTCAATAAGCGTCTCTGAAGATAATTCTGATATTAATGCTATTTTTGAGTAACTCAGTTTGCTTCCTTCCACTGAAATGTTTCTTTGAACTCTATGTAACGTTAAATTCACTAAAAAATCAAGGCTTGTTTCAGTATGACACGTTAGACCATTCCCTTGTTATTACGAACATTTGCCGTTTATCTTCAGTTCAGCGCACTAATGATTCGTAAAATCCGGATGCTTCTTTAAGCAATCAATAATTTGGAGTGATTTCTATCAACGAGGAACGCAAGTATGTGCGATGTGCATAGTGGTAAACGAGCGAAATTTTGTTTGTAACAAAATTCATTTGAAAATGTGTAGTACGATGATAACAAATTACTCATGCAAGGTTCTTGAAATCTGTTGCGTAGCACAGTTTTGTTGAACGTGATATACTTTAAGCGGGAACACTAAACGGAATTATGACTAATTTCATCTGATTCATAAATTCATTTGCATTGAAATGACATACTACTACCTAGCAAACTTCTCAACATGGCACAATGCAAAACTTTCATTAATAACATTTTGCACAAAATTTGAAGTGCTATGCATATGTTTCCATATGTCGACTACGTCTATTGGTACGCAGATATTGTAAAAAGTGTATCAATAAAAAATTTAATTGATTAAACAAGTTGCGGGTTATAGTACGGAGAAAAGTGCAACCGAAATATATCTACATTTTTCTGTAATAAGGCGTTTAATACATAACAATTAAAAGGTCTAATTTTCTTGTTTTTTTTTATAGAAAATTTGGTGTCAAGGATTTCATATCACTGTTACTTTTGTTCAGGACGTGCAATTTGTTCTAATATCACGATGTTTACTTTCAAAAAGAGGTCATGAACAAAGAAACTATGCCGAATATATGGGTGCTGTAAGTCTCAGATACTTTAACCTCACACAAATTAAGTAAAAAAACGCGATAGTTTGAGAATGGACAAATAGTTTCTCGGAATACAACAGATTTCAGAGCTGCTTGCGTTTGCGAAAAATTAACGTTATTTTGATGTCATTTGTGAATTTCCTTCGAGCTTTGAACAACTCGAAAGAGATTATAAGACTCAATTTTTCTCTCCATGGTATTGCGCTGTCTTTGTTCGTGAATATGAAAATGGCTGAATACTGACCGTCTTAGGTCTTCCTGAACGATTCTTTGTTCTTTTCTCATTAAATTCGTGTGAAACGATTTTGATGACGAGCTTTGATGATCAGTTTTTCTTTTACCACAAACTGTAAATTTGGCTTTGAAAATGAATTCCCAATATAGCACCTTCAGTTGAGATTTTATTTAGAAACTTAATTTTTTGCTCCTATCATGAAACGTCGAGAGTGTAATTTGTATTTCAAAGTTTAAATTTTGCACTTCTCGTATGCAGAGACTGCTGAAAAAATGCTTGCTAATGTTTGACTCAGTAATTTTGACGGATATTAATTAAAAGTTACAGTAGTGAAGTCTATCTGTACTTTTCGACTTCTGTGGGATTCTGGGGTGAGCTATATGATAGCTTAGTCAAGAATACGTTTGAAAATGACACAGTGAAAAAAGTAATAAGAAGATTAAAGAATTTGTATAATTTTGGGAAAACACACATTTTAAGAAATGTAGCTCGTGCAAGAATACGTTTCCACACACACAGGCAGACGATCATGCAAGTGCGAAAAGTCGTTTCAGAATGGTTCAGAAGAAAGAAGCTGCCACTGAGGACCGCCCTTCCCAAACACAGCCGCTCTAGTTAAGAGCGCAAGCATTGAAACATAGCATAACAAGAGGATATAGTAGCACACACAAGGCAACACATAAAAGTAATAGCAACACTTAAATAAAGATGGATCAAGATGCAGATCTTAGATAAAACACACAAGAAGAGAAAAGCTTACGAGTTGAAGGTGGAAGCTGACAAGAACTGAGGGGGTTCCCGGTGTAGCCAGGCAAGCACGTGCAGGTGGGCGCGTGGTTGACGACGCGGCACTCGGCGTTGAGGCCGCACGTGCCGGGGCACGGGTCGCGGCACTTGTTATTCACGCACGCTCTGTTGCGCGGGCAGTCGGTGTTGAGCACGCACTCGGGGCGGCAGCCCGTGTAGGGGTCGCCGAAGTACTCGGGCAGGCAGGAGCAGGCGCCCGCGCCGTTGCGCTCCGTGCACTGCGCGTTGGCGCCGCACGGCGACGGGTTGCACGGGTCACGCGGCGCCTCCACGGGCACTGCGGGGGAAGCGCAAGTCAGACTCCTCTTCCTCTGCGGCGCCTTACCTCCTCTCTACGCGACAGGCCGATGCGTTTGAAATAGCCGAAGGATCAATTCAACTACATGTTTGTTATAAAGCATCTTCAAAACGTGACACCGTGAAGGTGTTCGCGTTTTCCTATGCTCGACAAAGTCTCCTAGTGTTAGAGAGTAAAAATATGGGGAAAGAGATGAATGTGTTTGCGTAGGAGTGAGCGGAATATTCTTCCGACCAATATCGAACGAAATGCATCCCAAAATAGCTGAAACCAAACGCGCATGAAAGGGAGAGTGACGCACCGAACGGTGCCCGACCCAAGCAACGACCAGCAGCGACAAAGGGCTTTGGCCCTGAACCTCAGCGATGCTTACGGTACTGCACGGGCACGCAGCCCGCGAAGGGGTCGCCGGTGTAGCCCGCCTCGCAGCGGCACACGGGCGAGTGCGTGACGACGTCGCAGCGCGCACGCGGCCCGCACGCGCCGGGGCACGGGTCGCGGCAGCGCTCCGCCTGGCACGCGCGGTCGCCGGGGCACTCCTCGCTGATGGAGCACTCGGGGCGGCAGCTGGGCGGGCGGCCGCGGTAGCCGGGCAGGCAGGAGCATGCGGGGCGGCCGGCCGTGGCGCGGCACACGGAGTTGGGCCCGCACGGCGACGGCTGGCACGGCGGCCGGCTGTCCGGGGCCGCGGGCGTGGGGGGCGCTACGGACAGGGCGGCATGCAGGCAGGGCTCGTGCAGGGCAAGCACGGGGAAGGGGGCTGCTGGCAACGAGGACATGCACCAATCACGTTGCGGCCTAAATTTTGATAATTTCCTTTTGACTGGTTCGCGTTTTGTTTATAGACTTTCCACCTCCCTTTCACGGAGCATTTAAAATAAGGTACTTGTATATTAGCTCATTATGGCCAACAATAAAGGATAGGGAAGGTCGAAAAATTGAACCCTTCAGTAAAGAATCACGAATAATGGGCAAACTTTCACACCGTTTCCTTCCCATTTTAATCTTTCGCCTTATATCTTATCCCGTTCTTTACTACTCGACTCTTTCTGAATTTCCGTAACTTACAGCTAAGAAGTTCATCCCTAAGCAAGAACTGAGCTGTACAAGTAGATACAATTCGATTTTTTGACTCTCTTTTAACAGTCGTTAGACCCAATGCTCGCGTTTTGGACATTATTAATGGCGTGATACTTGAAAAGTATATAATTTAATATGTTTTTAGGCCAAATGATCAGTTAATGTGGTACTAAATGTGTTGTCGAGAGAATATTCAGAACTTCAGTCGGAGTTCATAGGCACGGAGCCTCTAGAAGTTGAAAATGTCCCTTTAGGTCTTTTACCGTTCTTGACCCGATCCATTTCAACCGACAGAATTCCGTTGCCAGCAGACACAAAGAGAAGAGGAATAACTCAAGTATATACACAGAATAGCAGGTCATGCTTACGTTCTCTCATGCATCGAGAAAAGGGGTCTCCCGTATAGCCAGAGGGACAGCTGCAGATGGGGTTGTGGTTGACGACTTGACAGCGCGCGTTGTAGCCGCACGTGCCGGGGCACGGGTCCACGCACTTCTGGTTGACGCACGCCTTGTCCTGCGCGCACTCGGAGCTCACCACGCACTCGGGCCGGCAGTTGGGCGGCCCGCCCAGGAAGCCCGGGCGACACGAGCACACGGGGCGGCCTTGCACGACGCGGCACTCGCTGTAGGGACCGCACGGCGACGGCCGGCACGGCTCCCCTCGCGGGGGCTCGTGCTGCACGGCGACTGCGGGTGGGGCACGCGTGAGGCACGGGACGGCACGGCGCGGCGAAGCGCGAGGGCCTTGCAGCGCGGAACTAAAATGGCCGCCGCGGACGGAGAGGACGTGCGGGTTTGGACGATCAATTTATTCCTAGCACGCAATGAGTACTAATCTATGGTAATATTACGTACCATTTAATTTTACTATTTTGTTCCGTGGTTTATCTAAATACAGTTTGTTGATTTATGTAAATGTAATAAGATTTTATATTTCCTTCTCCAAAGAGTGAGCACACGTCATCAACCGCTGACACGCATTTATCTGAATTTTTGTTTTGTTTTTACTGTTTAATTTTCATTTACCTTTGTAGTTTTTAATTCCCTTTAGAAGATTCAAATTCTTTAGAGGTAATAAATTTTAAAAAATCGTTGCATTAGATTATTTATTAGGGTAATTAAAAAAACTTTCTTGCTACTAATAAGTTATTAATTAACGTTCTTATGAAGTTCTGTATCATTAACATTGCTGGTACTTGCGCGAACGGCCATTTATGTGTTATTTCATCTGATTCCGAGCTGCAGCTGGCCTTTCGTATTTCGCCGCCACTTGCAATCGCGGACGAGTCCATTGTAGATGACGCCACTGTGTGTTCTATGGAATATTTTCGAAGTTCTCTCGCAGTTGGTCTGATTTATTATATATCGGGCTCCCGTTGTTCTACGTTGCATAGTTCCCACGGCGATGTTTCATATTCCATGGCCGTCCTGATGAATTTTCACTACTCTCTGGTATTCCGAAATGGGTTGCGCTCTATTTCAGTAGATAACGTAGAGCAAAGTTTTTTATAAACTAGACTGACAATGCTGGTAATAATTTCATCGTCAAGTGTTTATGTTTTTATATCATAAAGTTATTTCTCACAAAACTTGTTTGTGATCTGCTTTTGCATGTATATATCACATACCATTACTCATGATTAAGGACAGTGGCAAGTACTCATAAGACTAATATCATTGTAAGAAATATTGCAAATATATTGCAAGCAGTAAATTAATTAAAACCAGCTTTTAAATTCTCGATGAATAAAAATGATTCTTCAGTTTTTATCAAGACTGTTAGAAACCCAACTGCCACGTTGATCTTCCGTTTTCATAGCGTGCGTGTACAGATGAATTTCTGCTGCAGATTTTTGGATCTCATGCAGTCTCTTCCGGATTTTTGGTTTTCATTCGTGAAAATAGGACTGAGAGAACATGCAAAATGTACATGTAGAAAGTACATGCAGACAGATTGTAGAAACATACAGTTGGTATAGAGGTACACATAGGTCGTCATGCACTACGATGGACTTGCCCGGGATACAAATAGAGAGGGAAATATACAAATAGATAATTCTAAATACAAGTATGAGAAAGTAATAGTGCAAACATGCTGAACGATTTTTTAAAAAAAAGTCTATAATATATACAATATAAGACTGAAACTGAAAAGTAGATTTTTTACATAAAATAGAAATAAGAAATGTTTGTAGAATAGGTATCTGAGATGAATATATACGTAGGATGAAAAATATTGCAGATACAATTTATTTACATACTCCATGTACCGTAGATGCACATGGTACGTCCAGGACGAGAAATAAAGAAAACATGCACTAAGGAAAGAGAGAAAGAGCTTACTGCTTGTAATAGGACGGCATGCAGTGAGAGGATTGCCGGTGTAGCCAGACCGACACGTGCACTGGGGGGCGTGGTTTGCCACGTGGCAGTCGGCGTTGACGCCGCACGTGCCGGGGCAGGGGTCTCGGCACTTGTTGCCGGCGCATGCTCTGTTGCGGGGGCAGTCGGTGTTGAGCACGCACTCGGGCCGGCAGCCCGTGTAGGGGTCTCCGACGTACTCGGGCATGCAGACGCACGAGCCCGCGCCGTTGCGCTCCCGGCAGAGGGCGTTGGCGCCGCAGGGCGACGGGGTGCAGGGGTCGCGCGGAGCCTCCGACGCCTCCACGGGGAGCGCTGGCGACAGAGCAACGCGTGAGCGGCCAGCGCAAGCACCTTGGGGCACATCTCTCGCACTGATCGGGAGCGGCGACACGCTGACAACGAGGGCAACGATGGTTGGACACAACGCCGGAAGAACGACAACCAGTGGACATGCTGAACACCTTACTCACTCCCACGTGCATTTATGTGGACTCTCACGGCGCATCGAGTTAAAGCACCCTTAGCCAAAGTTTATTGGCTTTCTTAACGGAGATAGTGTGGTTTAAAGGAGCCTTTTGACGCAGATAAAACAAAAGCTCTATAAAGCCACACTGTGGTTTTAATCATTGTAGTATTCACTGTGTAATGTATACCTCCGCATCCTCTATTTCAGAATTGATCACTCTCGTAGATTGAAGTGTTGATACGCTCTCGCTTTCCCTTGTCCGCTTTTAAACGCTACTTTTGCAGGGCGGTTCGTCCGCCCCGCGTGGGCGTGGGCATGGGCTTACTTTGGGGCGTGGGCGCGCAGCCGGCGAAGGGGTCGCCCGAGTGGCCCGGCAGGCAGGTGCAGACGGGCGCGTGCGCCACCACGCGGCAGAGCGCGCGCGGCCCGCACGAGCCCGGGCACGGGTCGCGGCAGCGGCCGCGCTGGCACGCCAGGTGCGCGGCGCACTCGGCGCTGAGCGAGCACTCGGGCCGGCAGTTGGGCGGGCGGCCCACGTAGTCGGGCAGGCAGGTGCACGCGGGCCGGCCGCCCACGGCGCGGCACTCGGCGTTGGGCCCGCAGGGCGACGGGCTGCAGGGCGCGGCGGGCGACGGCGCGGGCGCGGGGGCTGCGGACGGCACGGGGCTGAGCCTCTAGCCTCCTCGCGGGCAGTGGTTCGACCCTTCCCTCCGGACCGCGCAGGTGAAATGGATATGCGTTTCGGACAGCCACGATTCACTGCATGATATTTTAATACCTTACGTTTATAAGTATCATAAAGTAAGGTATTAAATTATTTACAGATATATTTTACCTTCAGCTACATAGCTCTAACTTTGTATAATTCCAGTTTCAAGTTTGTAATTATTTAAATATACTGTATGTTTAGTGACAATCAAACCAAGCTAAGTTATATACTAGTATTTTGTTATTCCCTACTCTTGGTGGGGGTGTTGTATAAACATTATTAAGATGAAAATTTGGGGTAGCCGTACCATATCAGTTTGTGCCACTAATAATCTCTATATATTGCTAAAACTGAAAGCCAATTGGATATTTATTGATAATCTGAGATAACAGATTTTCAATTGTATTCTCTTACACAAGAAAAAATTTGTTCATAGCAGCCCGCTCCACTATCGCTTGAAGACTCTTACGAAAACTGCAACGAATTCTGTGGATACGAAATCATAAACATTTCGCCCTGTACCTTTCGAGTTTTTCGATGACGATTGTAACGAACGCGCACTTTTCAGTAAACACGAGATTAGATGTTTTCGAGCCAAAAATGTGTAGAAAAGGAAACATAAATATGTTACATAAGATTTATGCAAAGAAACAAATGTAGCAAACTAGTATTTAGAGACAGCGTTGCAAGAAATGTTTAAGCGTTTTAGAGGAGTATGAACCACTGCGGTAGAGTTAGCTTAGAGGTTAAGACAAAATGTACAAATTAGTCACATTAGCTGATGAAAGCAAAGTCTCAGACGGTGAAAGGACAGTAGCACAAGAAAATAATCGGAAAATGAAAATTAATTACATCTTTGTATTTAACAGCGAGACTGAAACGTTGCTTTATCAGTACTGTAATTATTTCAGTTATTAAAGTTTTTAACACTGTAGTCATGTTTAAAAAGCATAATTATTGATTGGTTAAGAAAGTTTTATTTGTATGTTTTGCAAGTTTAAAGTACTCAAGCTTAATATTTAGCAAAAACATGTTTAATTTTTCAGAATGATATGCAAGTTATAGAATAATAATAATTGTAACTTATAGATTATAGTACTAGGAAACAATCGCATTAGTTTGACGAGAAAGCTAGGAAGATGGTAAATGACAGTTGCTTGAAGAAGTGTTCGTAGATTGAAGGAAAGAGGTTCAGAGAGGAAAGATTTAAATGTAGAGGCTTGTATGATGACGTATATGAGACTAGGAGACTGAAAGTACTAAGGACATTCCGGAAGCTTTCCCACCAGCTACGCGATGTGGGGCGGTGAATAAGAGATATGTACAAAACCGGCCTCGATTCGTCATGCAAATCACGACATATTAATGGGAATATCCAAAAAACAAGTAGTTATTTAAAATTAACCTTTAATGAAAATGCCGTGGTACCGTAAACAATAAAATTGTTTTAAAATTAGTTTTCAGAAAGTAAAATAATGTGTCAAAGTCAGAGATTTTTAAAAAAATCTGTCAATGAAGAGATTGATATGAATATAAAGATGTGGTGAAGTAGCATTATGTGCTATACTGCTGAAAAGAAACAAGTGGCACTTGATCGATTCGTGCGTTTTCGGAGAGTGGCGTCGATCGAGGCGGGTTCGCACTCCTCCGAGTTGGGTCGGAGTGGGGGTGGGGGCTTACTCTCTTGCCGCTGGCAGCGCGCGAACGGGTCCCCGGTGAAGCCGGGCCGGCAGCTGCATACGGGGTTGTGGTTGACGACCTGGCAGGCGGCGTTGAGGCCGCACGTGCCCGGGCACGGGTCGCGGCAGCGCTGGTTGACGCAGGCACGGTTGAGCGGGCACTCGCCGCCCACCACGCACTCGGGCCGGCAGAAGGGCGGCGCGCCCACACAGCCTTGCTGGCACGAGCACACGGCGTGCCCGTCCACCACGCGGCACGCGCTGTAGGGGCCGCACGGCGACGGCTGGCACGGCCGCGTCGGCGCGGGCGTCGGCGCCACCGCTGGCGACCCACCGCCACCGCACGCGCGGTTAGAGGGCGCGCTCCGCACTCGGGGAAGGACTCTCCCTCCGCCCTCCCTCCCTCTAGCAAATGAACTTTACTGCAAGTGTTCGTACGGACCACGAGGCTTCTAATTACAATTCTCGGAATTACAAAGACGTAGTATGAGAAGAAAATAAACATGCTGCATGTAAAATATCGTAATTAATTTTTCTTTTTAAAGGTCTTTCCGTGTCTGTTCTACAAAAATTTCTTTTAATGAGACATTTGTATAGTGCTCGTACAGTTCTCAGTATCCCACCACTGTACCACTTCGTGACCAAGCGTCCTATCTCCCTCCTCCCCCAATACCGTGTTCGCAATTCAAGACCCCTTGCCTATAAATAACCTCTTACGCCTACAAATTCCAACTCGCGTCTGCTAATAAGTGTTAAATTTATGTGCTGTAACAGAAATGCTTCCTGAACCACGACTTTCTTTAAGCGACTTCGGAAGAGCTAAAAGTGATACTTGGAGAGTGAGTTATTGATTTTGAATTATCATCCTTTAAAAAAAAATCTATTATGGAAATACTTGCTAGGTTTTGATCGCTTTCTTCTTCTAATACATTAACGTTTGAAGATATAAGAATATGCAAATTCATGACTAATTAAGGTTTCAGTCAAAATGAAATTACAGAACCCTACGTTACGCATTATTTGCAAATAGTTGTGGCGACGGTTGGAGAGTCCTTCCTCATGCGGCGCATTTGGAACGGCGACAGGGACGGGGTGCACCCGTTCGCAAATTCTAGGAACTGAATCCATTTCTTCCGGCTGTATCGTAGATGCATTCCCGCAAAATTGATTTAGCGGAAAGGGAGTTTAGGTAAATACTATAGCACTATTATTCTAGCATTTTTAGAACGTGTGAGGAGTTCAACTAAAATAGATAAGATGTAGTGTTGCAGCAGAAAAAAGATAAATGGATACAGTTCGAAGAAGAGCAAATGAGAGCGTAAATTACATTAAAGATTCAGTTAAAATGTACATAAAGATTACAAGAGTAAAGTTAAATAGCATTGTACAGCTAAAAATGACGTTATAAAGCTGATGTTTATAGCTTGTCAGAAGTAAGATTTGCCAATGAATTTTTAATGAAAAATATTTATAAGTTAAATGTTGTTTGAATGAATGTACAATGTTATATTTTGAATAGTTATTCATTAATTATATTACATTTTATTAATATTATCTGGTTAATTCTTGATGTTAGTTATTTATTTGAAAATATGTTTCGTGTAACAGAGGCATGTAAAGTTGTTTGCTCAAACAGAATTCGGAAATTTATATCAGAGAGATTAAGAAGAGAAGTGTATATTCATATATAAAATGCGAAACGAAATGCTATAGTACATAATGAAATTTAGAATTCAAAGCAGAGTGAGCCTGGTTTTGAAAAAAAGAAATACGTAGAACGACAGAAAGCAACATCAAGAATCAGCAGAGCAAAGTAAAGTAAGAGGACTACGCTATTTCATAAATGACGTCAGAGAGGGCGTAAAGAGAAATATAGGGAACAGAAAAAACATAATTTCCAATGGAATGAACTATTTTGTCAATGATATAAAAACAAAAATGATCGTAAATTGTAGTAAAGTCGAATATACATTAATTTACTAGTTTTGAAGAAATATAATTTAAGAGCATTTACAGATGCATATTTCGAATTATGTTGTTTCGAAGTATGTGAATTATATTATGAATTCATTTTCCAGAGGAAGACCATTGGAACAATACTAATTTAATAACCTACAAATAAAAAATTTGCTTATTTAATGTACATTTCTAATTTGTTTGATACTGTAATCCAATTTAATATAGGTCGATTACCCCAAAATCTCTGGAGAAATATCAGACTATGATTTTTTCCCGTTATGAAGTTTCGTTAATTGTGATTTATGTGATTCGTTAAAACGCAGTACAAACCAAATTTCTAACAGTCTGTAAGCTGTTTGTTAAAACACGTTACTCTGAAAGGTACCCGTGACGAGTAAGCAACAGGCTCTGGAATGCTTCTTTCTGCCCTTTCGTGACGTCATCCATGCTGCAGCGGCCAGGGGGTGGGGGTGGGGCTTACAGGCAGCGACAGGCAGACAGGCGCGCAGGGCATCGCCGGTGAGGCCGGGCGGGCAGGCGCACGAGGGCACGTGATTGACGACGCGGCACTCGGCGGCCACGCCGCACGTGCCGGGGCACGGGTCGCGGCACTTGTTGCGCACGCAGGCGCGGTCGCGCGCGCAGTCCGAGCTCAGCACGCACTCGGGCCGGCAGCCCGTGTAGGGGTCGCCGAAGTACTCGGGCAGGCAGACGCAGGCGCCGGCGCCGCGGCGCTCCCGGCAGATGGCGTTGGCGCCGCAGGGCGTGGGCGAGCAGGGCCGCAGGGCCTCCGAGGGCACTGGGCACACACGCACGCGTTCACACAACCGCCCACCGACAGCCTTCTCGTGATCAATTCTAGGGCTACGGTCGCTAATCGATCTTTCCATACACCCCAAATCTCTATTGTTAGGATTCATTGACGGTTTTCAGGCGTCTGAAGTGATAATGGATGTTACGGGTTCAGTAACTTCATAAGTTTGAAGTACATAATTGCTTATATTTCAGATTTGAATCCCTTTTTGTTCTAGACCAAATTACGCTCTATTATTGTCGCATATCCCTACAGGATGTGCACTGAAAAATATTGGTCTCTGAAATAAGATTCTTAATTCGTTGAGGGCAGGTCATGATCTTCAAAATACGAGTAGCATCGATTAACATTTGGATGCAAAATTCACATCTTGAAGTCAATACGCGGTATTTTATTGACATATATGTGAAATAGACACCGCAGACCACAAACAAAGTCCACCAACAAAAGAAAATTTTCCACCAACTCATCAAGTAAATTGTAACAACAACGCTGAACGTTCGACGGAACCGATGGTATTTGCTGAAAGTAAAATTCGTCCTGGAAGAGACATACATTGTACAAAAATGACAGTAAGAATGACACTCCTGGAATACAAAGGCAAATGGCATGTTTGAACCGTCTGCAAACGGAGCGAGCTGCAAGCGAGAGGTGCCAAGCGTGTCCCGACGCCGCATGCGTGGCGCTGCCCAACACCGAGGAGGCTTCGCCCTACCTTGCACGGGGTTGCAGCCGGCGAACGGGTCGCCCTCGAAGCCCGGCGAGCACGCGCACACGGGCTGGTGGTTGCGCACGAAGCACTGCGTGTTGAAGCCGCACGAGCCGGCGCACGGGTCGCGGCACTTGGAGTTGACGCACGCGAGGTGCGAGGGGCAGTCGGAGTGGATGAGGCACTCGGGGCGGCAGTTGGGCGGCGCGCCCAGCATGCCGGCCAGGCACGAGCACACAGGCCGGTCGGCCGACACGCGGCACTCGGCGTTGGCGCCGCACGGGGACGGCACGCACGGGTTCTCGGGCGGCGACGGCGGCACGCGCGGCTCTGCAATGCACGACACACGCAGCCGCTTAGTTGCAGAGTGGGAGGGAATACATACAGGAGAAAAAAACTTTGAGCTAGGTAGATCTATGCCACATTGGGGCAAAAGCTGAGTTATTACCCTGCACTACGGCTTTCAGACGTCCAGTTTGTGTTTCTTAGTAGTAGTAAAATTTGAAAACATAGGACGGTGTAGTACAGTAAAATTTATCAGATTTTTTATAGTTAAATTGTTGACAGATTTTGTATTACAAATCAATTTCAATTTAAAGTGACAGAGGACTTTCTGCTGTCGAGTCTTTCGTTATGTTTTGGAGATACTTATATGGCTAGTATTAGTATCAGTTGTAACTCGTCCCATAATGAGGAATGTACGACTCACCTTCCTTGACGCATCGGGTGAAGGGGTCTCCGGTGTAGGCGGGTGGACAGCTGCAGATGGGGTTGTGGTTGACGACCTGGCAGCGGGCTTCGAAGCCACACGTGCCGGGGCACGGGTCCACGCACTTCTGGTTGAGACAAGCCTGGTTGAGCGGGCACTCGCTGCTGACCACGCACTCGGGGCGGCAGGCGGGCGGCGCGCCCACGAAGCCTTGCTGGCACGAGCACACGGCGTGGCCGCTAGCAACGCGGCACACGCTGTTGGGCCCGCACGGCGAGGGCTCGCACGGGTTGAGCGGCGGCAGCGCTGCGGGCGGAGCAAACGCGCGTCACGCAGCGGCTCTGGGTTCAATGCAGGGCACTGGCCTGCCTCGCGTGTCGAGGCCTCGCAAATGTAATGAAACCCTTCACGAAACATTTCACTATTGACTATATTCATTTTGGTGCCATGATGGAAACATTGCTGAACCGTTCCTTGCGATTATGTTGGTGCAATTGGAAGACGTTTCATTGGCACTATATATGCTTTTTGAAGCGTTCTTGTAATTCGATTGCTTATGCCTCCAAAATAGTATTGTAACACTAATTTTAATGAGATGGAATTGAAACAAATTACATGTGCGATGATATTTTAACTCTCGGATGGCCAAGCGAGGTACAAAAAACAGGTCAACTGTTGTTTCCTTTAAAAAAATATTCTCGTATCTCGTATTTTAATTGCCCATACTTCCTTAATGCGACTTTCAGTGCTTTTATCTGAATATATGTAAATATGAAACTTGTTTCGCCCTATTATGCTTCTATGAGAACATAGAACAAGAAACACACGTGCTACTGACCCTGTAGACTCGTTTGGATCTGGGCTAGATGACAAGCATTAAGTAAAAAAAACTAAAAATTATGTCTTGTTAAATTTTAAGGTAAATTATCTCTTGTTAATGAATACATTTTTGGGTGGATAATCATAATATCTCCATGACATTTTTGAAAGTAAAATAATGTAAAGACACCTTAGCCCATCTTATGTAGAAAATATTCAGAATAGCCTAAATAAAGCTGAATATAATAAATACTGAGATTATCACATAACACGCAAAGGAGAAGGTGTTACACATTTCCCTTTCCGATAAAATTGAAGTATCGATATCCCTCGACCATAGTCGTGAACATGTCCTGAGGAAGTACTCACGCGTGGGTGGAATCTGGTGGCAGGCCTGGAAGGGGTCTCCGCGGAAGCCGGGCTGGCAGGCGCACACGGGCACGTGGTTGACGACGCTGCAGTCGGCGTTGAGGCCGCAGAGCCCGCGGCACGGGTCGCGGCAGTGCTGCGCCACGCAGGCGAGGTGCGCGGGGCAGTCGGCGCTCATGACGCACTCGGGCCGGCAGCCCGCGCCGTACGGGTTGCCCAGGTAGGGCGGGATGCAGGTGCAGCGCGCCGCGCCGCCGGCGCCCACGCTGCACTGCGCGTTGTCTCCGCACGGCGACGGGTTGCACGGGTCGCGCGGCTCCGGCGGCAGCATGGCTGTGCGCAGAGCGGGGGGCGCATGCGGGTCAGGCACAGGCGAGAGCCAACCGAGGCACTTGACTGTGATATCGGGCGTGTGTCGTTCGTTACTTCTAGTAATACTTCCTTCTTGTAAGTCAAAAAGAGGAGTGCCCTTTTTGAAATAGAGGGACTTCTATGCCACCTTTAGTTCATATCCCATTTCTTTCAATTGTTCTTAATGGACCGTGGGCTGTAAAAATCTTTAATGGACGCCCACTTTTTAAAATCTGGCGTTTCGCCTCTCTGCTTCTGTGCTTACAAGTATAATGGCACAAAAATACTTCTGTACTTCACATTTATAATATTTTCCCCATAGGCGGATTAGCTTGTAAGTAAAATTTCTGCTGTAAAAATGTAGTAATCATTCTATATATATATATATATATATATATATATATATATATATATATATATATATAGTCAGATAAGTTAAATTCGCTCTGATTGCTACTAATGGGCGCATGTTATTTCAAGTAACCAGATAAAAAAACTAATTCTCTATTTGCTCATCAATTCAAATAATAGCAGAATGGGAAAATGTATTGATCTCCTGCAAACATATTGGTTTTCACATTTATTTAATGGCAGTCTATGATATAACTTTTTTTGTTATGAGAACGTCTCTAATGCAGACTACTCTCTGGAATTGACAACTGTTTGGTCCGGAGCGTGTTCATTATACAGCGAAATTGAAACCCTGGTCCCTATATTGCATGTATACCCATGTATTTGCTGCTTTGATATGCACAACAATTTTCACTCGTAAACTTTCCTTCTAATATAATGGGGTTCCCATTTGCAAAGAGAAGGGCCCGACTCACCAGTGGGCGTCTTGGAGCAGCCGATGAAGGCGTCGCCCTCGAAGCCCTTGACGCAGCTGCAGAAGGGGGTGTGGTTGACGACGTCGCAGCGCGCGTTGGCGCCGCACGCGCCCACGCACGGGTCCACGCATTTCTCGTTGACGCACGCGCGGTCGGCCGCGCACTCCTGGCTGAGCACGCACTCGGGCCGGCAGTAGGGCGGGCGGCCGATGTAGTTGGCCTTGCACGAGCACACGGGCCGGCCCTGGCGCACCTGGCACACGGAGTTGGGCCCGCACGGCGACGGCTGGCACGGGTCGCTCGGCGGCTCGTGGGACGGCGCTGCAAGCACACGCGACCAACGCGCCTTTCACTTCTGTCGCTCCCGAATAAACCACCTTTCAAAGTTCCCAAAATCCAATTGAAGAGACGAAATTGGAGGATTTGCTGTTTAGGTTCGCGGTACTTGTTCAAACGCATTTCCAAAAAAGAATTACAAGTAATTTACATTTATTTTGAAAAACAAAAACAAATAATCACAGCAGGACCTTTTAAAATAAAATCGTAGTACCAAGAATAGTGAACATGGTTACCCTGAGAGACTGTTCTGTGCGTAGGATTAAATTAATATTTGGAACTTAAGAATATTGTAGGTTCATTGTGATTATAATGTTTGCAAAGAGTCGATAAGAACCATTTATAATTACACTTTGAAAGCCTGTCTAATGAGATAGAACGAATGAAACACGTTTTATTATCCTGCTGCAATATAGCGTAAAGGAGGATTTCCATCAGTGCTAGTGCTGTCAAGACCATTGGTTGAGCGGTAGGCTGACACGGCACTAGCTATGTATCTCCCTATTTAAATGCGAGTAAAGATGAATGCAGAGTAAAGGGAAAGGACCCTAACATGGTTGTATCTGTTCAAGTCGTTCGAGGCTGCCTTGCGCCTTGTGTTGAGCTCATCAAACACCGAGTTGAGGGAATTGGACTTACGTTGGAAGGGCTTGGTGCAGCTGACGAAGGGGTCTCCGACGTAGGTGGGCGGGCAGCTGCAGATGGGGTTGTGGTTGATGACGGTGCAGCGCGCGTCCAGACCGCAAGTGCCCGGGCACGGGTCCACGCACTTTTGGTTGACGCACGCCTGCGTCTGCAGGCAGTCGGAGCTAAGAACGCACTCGGGCTTGCAGGCCGGCGGCGCGCCGCGGAAGCCGGGCAGGCACGAGCACGCGGCGTAGCCTTGCGGCGACACCAGGCAGCGCGAGTAGGGCCCGCAGGGCGACGGGTCGCACGGGTTGCTCGGCGTCACGGGCTCTGCAACAACGCAGCCCGCCCGTCAGCCTCCCCTGCCCGAGACGTCGCCCCAAGGAGTTCAAGGCTTCTCTAAGTCGAAGGCTTTCGCCACCGGAGGCAACGGTTTCTTCCCTCTCGGGTGACGCCGCGGTAGTACCAACATTTCCTGTCATATGCTGACAATCTTTCGCCCTGAAGAATTCACGGTTTTATCGAAACACTATCAACCTTACTGAGGACGCGGCGTCTCCCGACTAGCCATGGATCTATAAAGATACTTGGTCTATTTTCAATCAATAATATTAAGATGAACATTTGAAATCATAACAGTTTTTCAAACAGAACATGAACGTTTTGGATTTGTTGATTAGTGACTATCAATAAAGTTTTGTCAATAATAATTTTTTCTTCAGTTGAAGCTTTGATAGGCTTGGATATTTTCGATATTTGTGGTTGGAATTACAAAATTCAAATGTACATAAAATGCAGACTGTTAAATATATTTTTCCGGTCTACTTAGTCAATTGATTGTTGCAAGTCAATCGTAATTTATCTTTGTATTGCTGGACTTTATAATATGATCTGAGTTGTAAAAATTTATAGTAATTAATATTTCTGTTTATTCTAATGTAAACAATGTATCTGCGGTGTAAAGCAGCAGTGGTCGCGAATAACCTTATGATTTAAAGTTACCTAAAATAAATAATTAATAAAAAGACAAGCCGTCAGTCTGAACTGAAATCTGCGGGTGTTGAGAACGAGAGGAGGTGGGGCTTGACTCACCTTCTTTAACGGGGTAGCACGAATGGAAGGGGTCGCCGGTGTGGCCGGCCGGGCAGAAGCACACGGGCAGGTGGTTGACGGGCGAGCACTGCGCGCGGATGCCGCACACGCCCGCGCACGGGTCGCGGCACTTGTTGTTGACGCAGGCGAGGTGCGGCGCGCAGTCGGCGTTGAGCACGCACTCGGGCTGGCAGCCCAGCAGCGGCTGCCCGAAGTAGCCCGGCGCGCACACGCACGCCGCAGCGCCGTTCTGCTGCCGGCACTCGGTGTTGGCGCCGCACTGCAGGCTCTTGCACGCGTCCGTCTTCTCCTCCATGCCTAAGCCCACACACACACACGCGCACGTTATTGGCTGGCGAGGCCCACGGAAACCCTTGCGCTGTCAGTTGCTTGCGATATTTTTCTAAAAGTGACCGAATTTTGCCGCGAACATTGTGTGATAGGTATTAACAACTGTGGTTCGTGTGGCATCAAATGCAATGCCCAGGCAGTATTAATCTTTTCGTGCCTGACTGTTAAGACAGTTTAAGTAGATGTTTCGAAATATATATCAATTCAATATCCTACGTAAAGAAATGTCGTGTTTTTGTTTTACGACTATCTACTATCAGCTGTCTAAAAATTAACGAGCTTTGACGACTTTGAGAGGTAATGCTTTCCGGGCGGCTCCAGCAAAGCCTCTGTGCCCAGACAGCCCCGAGTACTTTGTTCAGGTGTATTTGTCGGCCAGGGAAAGCGATAAATGAGGTTGGTCATGGACGGATGGTCGCCGCTAGGTCTTGCTGGATTTCTCTAAACGCTTTCGACATCGCCGACAGCGTTGCAGTTCGGCGCTGTGTGTTTTGTGGCGACAACGGAGAAGCTATGTGCACTCGGGTGGATCCAATGGATAATGCGAGGTTCTGAAGAGATTTTTCTTGCAATTGAACTTTTCTTGTTACGTTTGTGTTTAAGTCAGATGGGATAAAAAGTTAGGCCAATGTTATGTAACGAATGAAAATAACTGAAAATTTGATTCCATGACCAATTGGGATGTAGGCTCAAATAAAATATCAAATTTTAATTAAAAATATGCAATATCCGGAAATAATTTTCTTAATAATAAAAATAAATCATTCTATATATTATTCTTTCGTGTGCTTAATGTAAATGTCTTTGATTTACCTTAAAATATTTCTTTGAAATAAAAAATATTTGTATAATACTATTTTTATTTCGGCACCATTAAAATTAATATGGGAATAGTTCATGAACTTGATTAGATTAATAAACCCTTCTCATATTTGAAAGACTCTGTTAACAGTAAAGGCGGATTACATTTCAGAACAGGTTCTACAACTACACGGTTTTAGCATTGCAATAGAAGAGAGTCTAATTTCCTCACATCATTGGCTCATGAGAAAAGTAACGCTTTAAACGTGTGTAATCTGAATGAAACCGTCTACTTCGCTGCTATAGACAAAATGCTTTGTGAAACAAGCATGTTGTCTTGCGAAGTATCTTGATGGTTTGTTTACTTGCAAAAAATAAACACATTAATTTCCGTGACTCAAAAATGACTATTCGAGATATGCTGTTAGCCTGAACCGATGTCGTAATTTATTTCCGTATCTCAAAAATGACCTTTCTAGATGAGCTCTTAGTTCGTGAAGCGATGTCGTAATTTATTTCTTTATCTAAAAACAGACCATTCGAGATGAGCAGGGGGGGTGCGACTCACCGACGGGCGGCGGGCTGCAGTGTTCGAAGGGGTTGCCGATGAGGCCCGGCGGGCAGCTGCACACGGGCACGTGGCGCACCACGTGGCAGGTGGCGGCGACGCCGCAGGAGCCGGGGCAGGGGTCGCGGCAGCGCCGCTGGATGCAGGCGCGGTCGAAGGCGCAGTCGGAGTCGGCCAGGCACTCGGGGCGGCACTGCGGGTGCGCGAAGGCGTTGGGGCCGCCGCACGGGTCGCACACGGCCACGCCGCCGCCGAACACGGAGCAGCGCACGCCGGGCGGGCACGGCGACGGGTCGCACGGGCGCGTCGCGTTGGTGGTGGGGGCTGAAACACGCGCACGCACGCGTCAACATACGCCGGTACGCAGCGGAAGGGGGAGGAGAAACTGGGTCTCAAAGAGGGGTCCGGGAGAGGGTGCTCCGTAGAAATGAGGCGTTTGATATTAGAGGCAGCTCATTTCATTCAACAAGATCGCACACAGGAAACAAAAGTCTTGTTGAGTTCACATGCGGCATGAATATATTCTCGACACATTTTGGATGCGAACATGGTGAATTTAAGCTATTTACTTGTGTAAGGAAGAGAAAAACCAATTGTCGAAGTAGTTTGCTTTTTCAACATACGCACGTGCAAAAGAAAATATTTTAACTAATGGAATGTACAATCAACAATAGAAATCCATATTTATTATGAAATATTAAACCTATTATTTTTAAAGACAACAGCATCAAAATAGCGAATTCTGCATTTCTTATGAATATAATTCTAAATAATTTATGAACAGAGTTCATGACATTTTAAACTTTGGTCTCTTTTTAACATTTTTAATTTTATAATAGTTTGTAGTTATATGTTTTTTAACTAAATTTTAATCTTTTTCATTAAATAACTGTTGTTCTTCACTAAATTGGGACTACGATTATTCTATCCCGCGCCACAAGAGTATTGCTAGCGAAGGCGGTGGTGAAGAGGGAGGGAGACTTACGTTTCTGAATGCACTGGATGAAGGGGTTGCCGGTGAGCCCGGGCGGGCACGAGCACGTGGCGGTGTGGTCCTGCACGGAGCAGATGGCGGCCACGCCGCACACGGCGCCCGCGGCGCACGGGTCGCGGCAGTGGCGCTGCACGCACGCCTTGTCGGGCGCGCAGTCCGAGTTGAGCACGCACTCGGGGCGGCAGCCCGTCTGCGGGTCGCCCGAGAAGTCCTCCAGGCACGAGCACACGGCGCGCCCGTCCATCACGCGGCACAGGGTGTTGGCGCCGCACGGCGACGGGTGGCACGGATCGCGCGGCGGCGGCGGCTCTGCGCACGCGCACACAACAACGCTGTCACTCTCGCTCTCTCTCGCTGGGGGGGGGGGGGGCTGCGCTCATCGGGACGTTTGGGAGAAGAGGGCTCTGCGGTACATTTTCAGACTTTTGAGTTACACTCCTTTACGGACGCTCTTGGGACAATGAATTTAATTATGCGTTTTATATTCATTTTACTGAGTTTAGAGCATTTTGAAATACTACCCTATTGACAATGTTTTTTTAAATATATTAATATTGCGATATTTTGAAAATATAAAGATATATTGATATGCAAATTACCATAGTTCACTGGAATTATGCGTCTTATCCAAAACGTATTGCCGTCAAACTGATGTTGATGTTTTTAGCTGTGACTAATGCAAGTAAAATCCAAACGTGGTATTAAAATCATTGTAGCAATTTAATTAATGTGAATAGTTTTCACGAAATTTTATTTTAAATGTGAAAACCTGCTGTAATACGTGCAATCCACGAGACATGTGTTATTGATTTTGTTTTCCCACATAATGTTTGGAACATCAAATGAGAAGGCGTGTGTTCTTCCTCTTACTACTGTCATTCATCCTCTATCAAACGTTCTAAAGCTCCGTGAAAAGTATCTGGCCGAGGATTCTGGCGTACGAGAGAGAGCCTTTGACCGGGAACGCACCTGGCGGCGGCGAGCAGCGCACGAGCGGGTCCCCGAGCAGTCCGTGGTCGCACGTGCACACGGGGTGATGTCCCTCGACGCGGCAGCTGGCGCCCACGCCGCACGCGCCGGGGCACGGGTCGCGGCAGCGCTGGCCCAGGCACGCGTGGCGCGGCGAGCAGTCGTCGTCGGTGCGGCACTGCGGCCCGCCGCAGCCCGCGGGGCCCGCCGGGTCGCCCTGCTGCCCGGCCGGGCACACGCACATGGGGTGGCCCTGCGGGCTGGGCGAACAGTGCGCGCCGGGTCCGCACGGATTGGGCTGGCACGGGCTGGCCGGCTCGCGCTGGCAGCCCGAGTACGCGTCGCCCATGAAGCCCGAACGGCAGTAGCACTGCTCCTGGTTGTCGCTCACGTAGCAGTCTGCGTTGGCGCCGCACGGCCCCGGCTGGCACAGGCTCTGCTGGGGCACTGCACACGCGCGCGAAAAGTCAGCTCGCGCTTACCACGATGCTTTACATGAAGTAGTACACACATGTGAATTCACATCATCAGTTGGAAAATAAGAAATGTAGCAACGCTTTATAAAAATTTATTCTCTTATAGATCTGCTCAGTTCAAGACAGTTCAACACGATGCAATGGAAAGAGCTTATTAAAATATATGTTGATTTTACAAATTAGTCTTGCAGAGACAAGATGTAACGAAATAGTCTAACTTCAATTTATAATTGAAAATCAGACATTTATATTTAATATTTCTTTGATAAAAGTGTCCAAATCAATTTTAGGGCAATCAGTTTTTTGTTTAACATTGATAACAATGTTTAACTTGAATAACATTGCTCATGTAAATTGAATTATGATCTTAAAATGCCAATACTAACTGTGTATTAATTACATTTATGTGTTCACCTAATAGTCTACTTTAGAATAATTTAAAATAATAAAAATAAAAGCTGCCAATTCTACCTGTCAATTTGTACTTGTACTTGACGACTGTTTGTCTTAAAATTGATTTGGAAACGTTTACCAGTGATATAAAAATATATTCAAAATACAGTTAGCAAGATGTGGAGGACCACCTCATCAAGAGCTGAAGGAAGATCGCTTAGCTATTGAGAGCTGTCTCACCTTGGCAGGCGCGGTAGGGGTTCCCGACGGTGTTCTCCGGACAGAAGCAGGCGGGTTCGCGGTTGGGGTCGCACATGGCGCCAGTGCCACATGGGTTGGGGTCGCAGGGGTCCCTGCGCGCCACGCAGCCGCGCACGGTGTTGGGGGACTCGAGGAAGCCGGGCAGGCACGTGCACTGCGCGAAGCCGTTGGGCAGCAGCGCGCACTGCGTGTTGGGGCCGCACGGCGACGGGTCGCACGGGTTCTGCGGCAGCGCGCACGGCCGCGCGGGCGGCGCGCCCTCGAACTGCGGCAGGCAGAAGCAGACGGGCCGGCCCTGCACCACGCGGCAGCCCGAGTTGGGCCCGCACTTGTTGGGCTGGCACTGGTCGCCCTCTGGAACTGCACACACACACGCCACATTTTATTTTTGAAAACATTACTGAAAGGATTATATGACTTCACTATCTCTGGATGTGCATAATACTCTGCCACAGTAAAATGAAAATTCTGTCTCTAAGCAGACATGTGAGTACTTACTGCAGTTCTGGAAGGGGTTGCCGGTCATTCCCTTAGGGCAGAAGCAGATGGGGTTTCCTCTGTCGATTTCGCACTTGGCGTTGGTGCCGCAGGGGTTGGGGTTGCACGGGTCGCTGGGGCCTGCAAGGGGAAACCAAAGTGCTCGATGGGGATGCTTGGTGGCAACGGCGTTGCCGTTAAGCGAGGGCGCGCGCGAGCGTGCTGACCTTGGCAGCCGAGGGCCGGGTCGCCGGTGTAGCCCGGCGGGCACTTGCACGTGGGGCGGTGGTTGAGCACCTCGCAGACGGCGTTGGGGCCGCAGGCGCAGGGGCTCTGGCAGCGGCCGTTGACGCACGCCTGCGCCGCGGGGCACTCGGCGTCGGAGCGGCAGCCGGCAGCTGCGCACCGCAAACACACGCCGTTGGAGGCCAAGCTCATTGGCTCTTAGCAATTAAGCAACGTGTTCACTCGGGGATAGAATGCCGGCTGTTGCTAGCTGCAGTAGCCTACGTGCCACTAAATTTTCACTAGACTAGAGCCGATCGCGCCCGAGCACATCCCTTCGCTTCGCGTTGTCTCAACATCGGTGGCCCGCTGCTAAGCGCTGGGTTAGGGCACGCCAAAGGGGTCATCCACTTGAGCAGACCGTTATTAACTGACTAGTTGCAAAGTTATCTAGATTTTCAGTAACGGATATGTTGGAACTCTTAGGCACAACCGTGTGTTTGTTTATATTTCAACTGAAAGGAATAAGTTCCACGGTTCTATCTCATACCCACGGATGTATCTCTGTGTACCTTCTAATGGAAGTTTCTCTATTATAATCTTCATAAAATGCATTGTTTACCTTGCATTCTTTGCAATTCTAGTACAAAGAGTGAGGGGACACTTAGAGCCCTAACGTAACCAGTGGCTAAAAACATTTAATTAATAAATATTCAATAACCGTTCAAGGTTTCGTTGACTATATCGCTTCCTTTCTGAATTTACAAAAAGAGCTTTGAGTATCCTAATAAAATCTTATCTCAAACCTGCTGTTCACATTGTCAGAATGTCTACGGCATGAAAAACAATGGCATACACGAAACTTTTGAACAGTTTCAGCGGTTGGAAAAAATATCTCCTTAATTTCGATACTGCTCAGTGCGTCAATGTTTGCTTCGCGTTATTGACGTCGTTCACTCGCCCTCACCTTTGGCGCAGTCGATGTACGGGTTGCCCGAGAAGCCCGGGCGGCACTTGCAGCTGATGCCGTGGTTCTCCGGGAAGCAGTCAGCGTTGTCACCGCAAGAGTCGATCATGCACGGGTTGATGCACAACCGGTTCAGACGGTCACACAGCTTGTTGGGCGGACAATCTTCGTTGTACTGGCAGATGGGTTTCGGGTCGGGCACTGTCAGTGAAACAGCGATTTGCATGCATAAGATGTCGATTCATGCGCAACATATAAATATTTGTTCTTGACGTAACATTTAAATAATTTAATATCAAATTAAATAACGTAGCATTTAAATCATTAGTACTTATGATTGTAATGTTATAATAATTTATCATCAGTAATACTTAATTCTTGTTGCAGTATCGGTATTTATATATTTTAAAGAGAATTATAAATTAGATTTACTAGATAAACCAACTTTTTTCCACGCATATTTTTATGAAATTATGTGAGAAACATAAATATTTTTTTGTCCTTTTTTAACCTCCATATTAACGTGAATATAAGTCAAATAAAACCTCTAGCGATTGTAGAGTTTATAAACACGTTCTCAAATCGCGTTCCCTTGTCATGATAATTAAGAATTTTATTATGATTTTGCTCTGTGGATTTCAATAGATTTTTTTCCAACGAAACATACAAACACAGCATGAAGTAATTAGTAGAGAAATGGATTTATTTGAAATATTTAAACTAAGGGTGGTCAGGGTAGAAATGATTACTAACAAAACCGTTAACAACTAGAAAAAATTATAGATTTTTTTCATATTCTTGAAAATGAACAATCAATTGATGACTCAGTTAGCACATGGATGGGATTGATTAAATATAATCTTTAAAAATAATGTCAGAAATTGTGTTTTTAATGAGAAATTAACAAACAAGAACCAAAATGTAAAGTTATGGATGGTCCACGACATTAAGAATTGAGAAAGCGTCATTAAAAACTGGCGAAGGGGTTGTCTATGCCGTCACACTGTACGATGATGGCAGGGAGTCATCAATCGTTTGGTATACAGAAACAAGTGTCTTTATTTGAAGGGATTTGGTTAAAACGATCACGAGCCCTGAAAAACTGTTTTAATAAACACTATAGTTGTTTAAACATTTCACGAGACACCACGTTACCATTTCGTATCCTTAGGTAGTTTCTTCTTATAAACTTATGTATATTTTATGTAAAATCTCAGTCACCAACTACATGTGTGTGAGGGAGTAGAGAGGGCTCTGAGAAGGGAAGGCTGGTGGGGTGCTCGTGCACGTGAGTGGGCAGGAGGAGTGAAAATCACAATATCCACGTGAGCGCACCTGGCACGCAGCCGACGTAGCCGTTGCCCTGGAAGCCCTCGGCGCAGCTGCAGTCGGAGCCGTGGTTGGTGTTGATGCAGACGGCGTTGTAGGCGCACGGGTTGCGGATGTCGCACGGCCGCTGGCACGCCTTGTCGATGCACGCCTCCGTCAGCGGGCAGTCGGCGTTGCTGGAGCAGCTCACTACCCGCCCACCGAGGGCACGCGGTCAGGGCACGGGGCGGGCACGGGCGCGGGCGCGCGAGGGCGGACAGCCACCGGAAGGGGGAGGCGCGAGGCTCTCCGCGAAAAGTCACTCGCGTAAGAAACATTCGGAACTGCTCTTGTGTCAACGTTGCGCGTGATGCAGAGTGCGAGAAAAACCTTCAAGAAGTGAAAATGTTGTATTCCACGTTTCGTATTATTTGACGGCACACTAAATACCTGAGAAATAAAAATCTCGGCAGAAAGGCAGATGAAATGATTTCTATCGCAGTATCGTTTAATATGATGTAAGTGACATTTAGGAAACATTGGAATCACTGTTGTAATGACTAGTAAGATACGTCACACGTATTGTTCAACTGACAGATGGGAACTTACAGATAGACAAATTATTTTCTGGTAGAGACAATTGATTCTAACTTTACAGGCATTCTAGCATTCTGCAGTTACTTATGCAATTGAGGCGAAAGGTCGGAAGTGCAGGGAAAAAAAACTATTTAACAAAGTAGTGTTTGTGAAGGCTGTGATTTCTCCCTAGTGAAAAATCCCAAGTGGAAAAATACATTTGTGAGAAATTAAAAGTGCGACGTGAATTTTATTCCGAATGTTTCTTATTCAAAATGAAAGGTGGTGCTTATATATAATACAGTGACGTAAAGTCACGGACAGTAGAAACCATGAAGAAACGAAAAACAAAAATAACATATCTTGATCACGTCTCCTTTCGAAGAATTTTCTTGTTTCCTGAAATTTCCTGAACATTTCTTTCGTTCTTTTTCGTTCACTCCAATCACACACTCAGTCATACGCTCACTCGCGTTAAGATTAAGTTCCAGCTGTGATTATGATTATTGCTGGTGAATGTGACCTGCGAAATGAGATTGATTACTGGAGAGAATCATCGGAGGCGGCCGTTAGACTTTTGTTAGCGTTTGCTTTGGCCAGTTGCGGTTTGCTGTACATAGATGAACATTCTATTTACAACGATTGAGTCAGAAGCTGTCCAGCTGGCGCTGGTCAAAGAGCGGTTACTGATGATTCTCTCCGGAGTCCATCGCTCCCGGGTGGGGGAGCCACTGGTCACGTGGTGCGCACGCGATGGAATGCCATCTCTCCCAAACAGCTTTCCCTGCATACAAGCGTGGCAGAGGGGCTTGGGCACGGTCCAAGAATGCATGGGTGGAAATGAAAATGAATTGCATCATCGATCGGATCAACATGAGCTGTCAGGTACAAGCAACTATGAGATAACACCAAACAAAATTCTTCTAGAAAACCCAATTAATATGAAATATTATATAACCCATATTCCTGAAATCTGTGATCACAGTGTCCTTATAATACTAAAAATGTCACCTTTATGTAAAGCAAATTGTCGTGTTTATGTTGAAACAGTGACCGCATTCATGACTAATAACCGTTACGGTCATCTAACTTGATCGAATTCGATTTTGATTTTGTTCCGTTGTTTAACGAATATACTCTTAAATTCAATTTCACAGATGAAATGGAAATAGAGTAGATTAAAGTTTTTTTATTGTTTGCATCAAATTATAATATTTTTCGTTCAGTTGTAACGTGCAGAACTATGTGTGAACGTGCGATTATTTAAGTTCTCGTTAGCTGAGGCAGGCCTCAGAAAAACAAAAAAGAAAATAATGTAAAAAATATAACATGATCGCATTTTAATAATTTAATACTCTTTTCTTTTTTGAGAATCAATACGCAAGATTTAAAAAGTTTTGTTGTCCTCTGGAAAACGACATTTCGCGTAGTATGTATACGCATCGTCAGGTGTGAACATGTGAACAAAAAATAATATATACTTCAAAATGAAAAAAAAATATTGTTTAGAATGCAAGTATTAAAAAATTGCTAATTGATTTTATTTTTAATAATTTCATCCTAAACAATTTTATCAAAATTTTTTTTCATTTTCAGACATTAATAAATTAATTTTTTGCTCACGCCTGCTGATCCATATTCTCGTAATTTTAAGCGAATTGCCGTGTTTTAGTATCACCGATTATAGGAATATGGGGACATACCAAGATTTGATAAACATCGGGTTTTCTAGTAAAATATTGACCTCGTCACTTGCCGTTACGACTCTCAGTTTTAGTAGTCTCTCTGCGCTTATTTATTTATATATGTTCTGTAACTTGTATTTTTGCATTAAATCCATTTTTATTCTTTATCAAGTGAAGTCGCGGGTAATAGGCCGACCAGTGGGTCCCCGGGCGGGAGCGGCGGGCGGGTCTGTACAGGCGGGGCCTCGTCCTTACATGGCTCGTCTCGGAAGCAGTTTATGGCGGGGTTGCCCTGGAAGCCCATGGGGCACGTGCACACGGGCCGGTGCGCCTTGGCGTGGCAGCGGGCGGTGGGCGCGCAGCTGTTCGCGAACGAGCACGGGTCGTCGCACATGCCGCCGTAGCACGCCTCCATGTCGAGGCAGTCGTCGTCCGACTTGCAGGGCGTTTGGGTCTTGGTGGTCCCGGTGGGCGCTGCGGCGGGCGACGGGCGACAATTAGAGCGGGCAGCGGGGCGGGGCGGGGCGGGGCGGGGCGAAGGACAGGGTTAGGCGGCGCGCTGCGCTCCGCGGCGGCGCGACCAGACAGCTACCACGTGGGACCGACGGCTTCAACTCGTCTGCCCAGGGCTATTGGGTTCAAGTTCGATTCATAAATAAACCCGTTTCTTCGGAAATACACCGAAAATATATACGACAAATTGGAATATTGTTATATTAATTTTAAGAGGTTAGAATGTAAATCAAATTATTTAATTTGAAAACTATATTAGATGTTTTAGAAATGGAAATGATATTTAACTGTTATATCACAAATTCATTATCAGAACCTAATTCTAAATTTTCATGAAAATTCAACAATTTCTCGAATATACGAAAGCAAATTCGACAAGAGGGACATAGTGGCAAATATCATAAAATTATTAAATTTGTCTTGAATATATATGTTCATATTTCTATACACATTTGTTTTAATAGCAGGCTGGTCACGCTGACTCCGGAGTATTAGCACAGCGACAGTTTGAGAAATTGAGAAATGTTAAATTAAGTTTTGCAAGATTTGCAGTTAAAGCTGTACAAAATTCTTGAACTATATACAAATAGTTTTTAAATATTTACTAAAAAGATCTAAGATTCATTAAGAAAAAGATTACTTAGAAACAGATTTGAGCTCTAACACTATCTAGACAGTGCCACAAGAGATAGTAAGATGTACAAGTTATCTTTATACAGCTACAGTTTATACAAGCTTTTGAAAGAGACGTGCTAGAGTCGTCTACTAGTTTTGACAGACACAGAAGATAGAAGAACACGACATCTATTTACAAATACTCTGTGGCGTTTTGTGGGGGAGACGGGCTGCAAGCGCTGTACCTGTTTGGCAGATCTGGCCGGCATCCTTTGCTTCCTTTGAGCAGGAGCTAGGGGTGGTGGTGGGTTCGAGTATTAAAGTCGTAGTTTCTGTCATGTCGTCCCCGACTGTGGAAGTGCCCTCAATTTCTGTGGTTACCTCGAAAGTCGTGCTTTCCGTCATATCCGAAATCGTTGTGAATTCGGTCGTACCTGCGGTGGTCTCCTCGGTCGTACCTTCCGTCACGCTGGGCGTCGTTTGGTCTGTAAGCGTGGTCTGCTCAGTCGCTTCTGTCGCCCCATCACTAACTGTCGTTGGGCTTTCAGTGGTTCCGACTATCGTGGTATCTGGGATCGCGGGAGTGGTTCCTTCGGCGCCACTTGTGGTCCCTTGCGGTTCCGTGGTGGTTGCAGGGGCCTCCGTAGGCTGCTCTGTGGTGCCGGGCTCTGTGACGAAGGCGGTCGTCGTCTCGGGCACGGTTCGCTCAGTGTCCGGCGAGACCGTGGTCACGGGGGCATCCGTGGGCGGCAGGGTCGTCGCGGGGGACTCGGTGGTAACCGCTGGCTCCACCTCGCCGAAAGTGGTGGTTTCCACGCCTGGAGGCTGCGTAGTGGGGACTTCCGTGGTTGGGGCCTCCGTCTGGGACTCAGTAGTCCCCACAGGCACAGTGGTCGCTTCCGTAAATGGCGGTAGAACCGTCGTCATCTGCGGTTCAGTAGTGGACGGTAGAGGCTCCGTGGTGGGTTCTTGTGGCTCAGAGGCTTGCGTTGTAGGCTCTGTGGCACCCGGAGTAGTTTCCATAAATCGCGTAGTGGGTAGTTCCGTCGGAGGTTCAGTTGGTGGTTCCGTTGGAGGTTCTGTAGGTAGTTCCGTGGGAGGTTCAGTTGGTGGCTCTGTTTGAGGTTCAGTTGGTAGCTGCGTTGGAGGTTCTGTAGGTAGCTCCGTTGGAGGTTCAGTTGGTGGTTCCGTGGGAAGTTCAGTTGGTGGTTCCGTTGGAGGTTCTGTAGGTGGCTCAGTTGGAGGTTCAGTTGGTGGTTCCGTTGAAGGTTCAGTTGTTGATTCCGTTGGGGGTTCAGTTGGTGGTTCCGTTGGGGGTTCAGTTGGTAGTTCTGTAGAAGGTTCCGTTGGAGGTTCTGTTGGTGGCTCCGTTGGGGGTTCAGTTGGTGATTCCGTTGGAAGTTCAGTTGGTGGTTCCGTTGAAGGTTCAGTTGGTGGCTCCGTTGGAGGTTCAGGTGGTGGTTCCGTTGGAGGTTCGGTTGGTGGTTCCGTTGGCGGTTCTGTTGGTGGCTCGGTTGGAGGTTCGGTTGGTGGCCCCGTTGGAGGTTCGGTTGGTGGCTCGGTTGGAGGTTCGGTTGGTGGCCCCGTTGGAGGTTCGGTTGGTGGCTCTGTTGGTGGCTCCGTTGGAGGTTCTGTTGGTGGCTCGGTTGGTGGCCCCGTTGGAGGTTCGGTTGGTGGCTCTGTTAGGGGTCCTGATGGTGGCTCCGTTGGAGGTTCTGTTGGTGGCTCCGTTGGGGTTTCTGTTGGTGGCTCCGTTGGAGTTTCAGTTGGTGGCTCCGATGGAGATTCAGTTGGTGGTTCTGTTGGAGGTTCAGTTGGTGATTCTGTAGGTAATGCCGTTGGTGGCACCGTTGGTGGTTCAGTTGGTGCTTCCGTTGCAGGTTCTGTTGGTGACTCCGTCGGTGGTTCTGTAGGTGGTGCCGTTGGTGGCTCCGTTGGAGGTTCAGTTGGTGGTTCCGTTGGAGGTTCAGTTGGTGGTTCCGTTGGAGGTTCAGTTTGTGGTTCCGTTGGAGGTTCAGTTGGAGGTTCCGCTGGAGGTTCAGTTGGTGGTTGCGTTGGAGGTTCAGTTGGTGGCTCCGTCGGTGATTCCGTTGGAGGTTCAGTTGGTGGCTCCGTCGGTGATTCCGTTGGAGGTTCAGTAGGTGGTTCAGTTGGTGGCTCCGTTGGAAGTTCAGTTGGCGGTTCCTTTGGAGGTTCAGTAGGCGGTTCCGTTGGAGGCTCAGTAGGTGGTTCACTTGGTGGCTCCGTCGGGGGTTCAGTTGGTGGCTCTGTCGGCGTTTCCGTTGGAGGCTCCGTGGGTGGTTCCGTAGTGGCCTCAGTGGGTGGCTGCGTGGGCGCCGGCGTGCGCGACTGAGCAGTGGTGGCCTCTGGCGGGAGCGTGGTTTCGCCTCCGGGGGAGTCGGTGGTGGTGGGCTGGGGCGGAGGGAGGGTCACCTCGGAGGGGCCCTCCTCCTCAGTGGTAGTGAGGGTGGGGGTGGGGGTGGTTCCCGGGACCTCGGTGGCGTCGGTGCCCGTGGACTCGCCCTCCAGGGTGGTGGGCGCGGGGCCTTCCACAGTCGTGGGCTCGGGGACGCTCTCGGTAGTGGTCGGGGCTTCAGTGTCAGTGGGACCCGTCTGTGGTTCTGTTTGTGTGGGTGTGGTGGTGGTCTCCAGGCTCGAGAGTGTGGTGGGTGTCATAGTTGGAGTTGTGCCGGTGTCCGGGGCTTCCGTTACTGATAGAGGCGGAAGCAAAACAGAACAACAACAAATACATAGTTAGTGAAGTGCTTTGAAGTGAAAACTATTGGAAACTGTACAATCTAGTTCTGAAGTAATTATATACATGTTTAAAAAGATAGAATTCTCAAGAAACTACTTAAGTATTCACAATCTACGTGCTATTTATTTAATATATTAATATAGAAAAATTATGACAGAAATTATTAAGATTTAATTTTTGAGATTAATTACTTAGAAACTGTACATTATTCTTTTAGAATCGTGATTACTAAAATAATACATTTATAACTTTTACAATTACATCACATATTTATTTTACATATTTATACTGGGGAAGATGGAAATGATACCACCACAAGCTTCAAAAAGCGAAGCTTAAGCGAGATTAGTGCCTCCACCGACATAAACACTAAACAACTCATGCAATATACCACATTCACTCTGTTTTCTCTCTGACACTTCAACATACGACCGAAAATTCTTGTTTCGTTTCATAATTCCAATGTACTTCTACCCTTAGAAAATTAGCATGGCAATGAAAAATAGTTTGGGCTACAACCGCACTATTCCTTCAAAGAACCTGAGGAAGGCTATTGAGAGAAAGGTGTCCAGTCCTCGATTTTCCTTCTCTCCAGGGCGGGAAGCTTTCTTTAACAGCGGGGAGGATCCCACGAACAACTATGCATTCAGGACCCAGCATGCGGAGGAAAGTTCAGTCATGCTTGTGGTAAAGTTCTACAATCGTGATTTCCACCGAATCGATTGAAAGTAACTTGTGCTCGTGCGCTATACCAGTTTATTCTTCGGGAGGTTTGAATTTGCAATGTAATCCCCCCCCTGCAGAAACCATGCTAAGATATTGCCATGCTCCGCACTGTGTGCCTCATACCCTTTGCCTCTCGCTTTTCCAGTACCACAGCCAGTGCAAAAGTAAAGGACTTTTGTAGGATTCAGAAAAAAACAAATACAGGTCTATCAAACTGACAAAGAAAGCGTAGCACAATTGTAGAGACAGTGCAAAATGAAGAATAGTTTTCAACAAGGGATAGCTTCTGAATCCTACTTCATACAAAGGGGACCTATTCACCTCAGTTTGGATGATTGTAAATACACATATATAATTAATGAATGTAGCATTCTGAAAGAGAAATGTAAGTCAGTAGAAAAGTTAAGATGTGTTGCCATTTCAATATTGGAAACCACAGATACAGAGGTATGGTAAAACAGAACAATAAGATAATGGATAACTGTCAAGGTGAGCAACGGAATGTAATTCCGAAAACGGAGGGAGAGGTGGCGAGGACAAAGAGAAATCAAATAGGCTGTTAGCAAACGCATGCATATTTTACAGTAGTGACGATAGCGTTATTGTGGAAGAGGAAGTTAGCGAGAGTCGTTCTCCGGCGCGGCGCTCTGCTCTGCTCTGGGCCCCCGGGGCTGCTGCTGCTGCTGCTGCTGCTTCGGCTGTGCGTGCGCCGGGCCAGGCTCCTCCTCGTTCTGGGTTAGTCGGCGCCGCGTCGGGTGTTAGAAGAAGTCGGCCGCCGAGGCTGCTTCGGGGGTTAGTGGGCGAGGGGCGGGGGGCGGAGGTTGGAGGGGAGGCAACGCATCAAAACAGCAACACACCCCGAAGGGGCGGGGCGGGGCGGAGGAGGGGGGCGCAGGTGTGACGTGGGCGCCCTACCTTTGACGCAGCCGCCGGTGGTGGGGTCGCAGGTCATGCCCGGCGGGCAGTGCTCGCAGCCTGTCGTGGTGCCCGGGTTGTACGCTGCAAAGAGAGACCGTCAGGCCCACGCAGCCCGAACAACGTTCGTCTCTCGCGCCGAAAACCCAATACAACGATTTCGCTTTTTACAAATCCTTGTACTATTTTACGCGATCAAAAGACAGAGAGGCTTTGTGACTGACATTTGATGTTGAATATATCTCACAGATCTCAATATTCTTAAGGTTCGTTGACTTGCAGACGAATGTGAAACTAAGATCTGTATTTAGTTTGAATTTGTGCTATCTACTTGGATTCTTAAGAATATTCCGAGTTTGTTATTTTGGAGTGAGTGGAGTGAGTGATCATTAGGTGAGCAGTATTGAACTTACAAAAAAAGTATTTTACTTTGCTTCTTTTTAAATTTTTGCCGTATGAGTTATTTTATTATTCTCAAAAAATAATACGAATCTTATAGTTCCTTTGAAGCAACTTTACTTTTTTAAAAAACACGAGCAGTATTTCCACATATACTAATAGTTAAAATACAGAAATTTTTCATTGCGACAATGTTATATCCCCGAACTTCCCTCATGAAAAATAGATTTTTCTCAAATATTTACTTCCGGCGCCTAAAAACATTCCCGGCGTCCAAGAAAAATTAAAAATTGCTTGTCAGTTCAGGACTTCCGTATAAATATAAATACATATTGATGTTGTACGTACCTGTGGGAATGCAATGGCAACCATCACATGTGGATCCTCGCCGACAGTCCGTTGACTTCTGGCACTCGCAAACTGCAAAAGAGGGGTCGAAACATACTCATTTTACGTAAGCATTTGCACCGAGACGTGACATAATTACATTCGTTCGTAAGTAGTAGTATCGTACCGAGTCTTGTAGTTAGAGTTGCCATTTAAGATAATTTTTCTCTTACATGGAGTTTCTAATAGAATTAATAATACGTTTTTCAGTCTGTCGATGCTTCACATTTCTGGAATGATTGGTATTGTATATAATTTAAGGTAATCTATGTGTGGGTTAACAATGTTAGCAATATTTTAGAATCAATATTATTAAAACGAAGTATGCCAACGTGTGTTTAATTTAGTACGGCGAAATTAATGTTTAGTAAACCAACTAATATTCACATTTACTGTAACTCAATATGAGATACTTTCGGGGGGAGGGCATCTACGAATTACCGATAATTTGGGAAGTTTTCCAAGTATAGCCACACACATTATTCTGAAGATGAACCTGTATCAGTAGAATGCCGATGTCATCAGCAAGAATCTCGATTCAAAGATGTGACAGACTGCCCGTTTTTCGTTAATACACAAGGGCAGTAATATTATGTTAAGGTACCACATGTTTACTACTAAATGATCTAACATGAATGTGAATATTTATATTGGAATACCAAAGTACACTTCTTGTTTGTAATAATTACAGCTTACGGCCATTACAGCTCAGTGATCCGCAGTGCGGTGAAGTGACGTGTGGTGAGGTGGAGTTCTATAAAAGCTTGCACGGTGAAATGTTCATACTAATTTGTAAAGTTTGTAAATTTCTTAAAGTCGTGAATTGTGTAATATTAAACTAGTGTATTCTCAAACTTACACATTTCTCACAGTTCTCAAACTTGATTGCAGAATGTGAATGTGAATTGTAAATATGAATTGAAACGCGACTGTGCACTTACCCGAAACGCAGACTGGCTGGTGGTCGCGGACTTCGCAGTCCTGCTGCAGGTTGCACGGGTTGGAGACGGTGCACGGGTTCTGGCACTTGCCCTTGAGGCACGCCGTGTGCGCGGGGCACTGCGCGTTGCTCGAGCAGCTGATGACTGTCAACGGAAGCGCGCGTTAGGGCAGGGCAATCGCGCCCGCTGCTCCTCTTTGCTCTTTGCTCTTTGCTCAAGGAATTAAAAGTATGCTTGTTATTTAATTTATGTTTGTCGTCTTTAAACAAAATATAAGAAATACGATTAAAACAAAATATAAGAAAGAAGATTTTAAAAAAATGTATTTAAATCAAAAATTTTATGAACTTGAAATTTTAAGTACTTTTGGTAAAATAAAATTTGTTTGGTGCAACAATTAAAATGAGTCTGAAACAAAATGAAGGATATTATATGAAATTATACTTGCACAAGAACATGGTACAGAAACAAAAAAAAATCAGGAACAGTTCTGACATAAAATACAACCAAATTCATTCAGAAATGAAAATGAAGCACAAGCTGAAACAAAACGATATAAGCGCACATTTGAGGTTAATTGCTCTTAGGGGTAAAAGCTATTGATGGGTTGGAATGTACCAACCTAAACAAGGTTTTCTTTATAGAATTAGTACTTTGTACAATACCTGCGTACAAAACGTCTGAACATCTCAGTGCGTTTGTGTATTTCCGTGTACACCATCACCTCCTTCACCGCTGCTCATTACGTCACCTCCACTACTTTCACCGTCACCATCACCACCACAACCCAAAGCAATACCAAGGCGTGTAAAAAAACGTATTCTGTTGTATATACAAGTATGTGCGATCTAAAGACAGTATTCTAAAGACACAATCGATCATTTTGAACACATGTGTATATACAACAAACAACCTTTAGCGTGTTACGAGCACACTCACAAGCATACGACAGAGGAAAGTTAGTGCAAGTGAGAACTATGTACAATTATATACATGTATGTACATTTGTAGATGTATAGATTGTTTTGATGTAAAAACCAAGAATTTGGTTTCTCTGGTCGAACGAGCAAATCGAAATAATGCGAGTCAATAGTGATGTTATTGTAGCGTAAGAGAAAAAATCTCCCAGTGTGCTTCAAACTACAACATCATTACCTTCCGGACGAGAGTTGCTCGTGAGCGAAACCAAATTCCGGCGACCAGCGCCCCGGGCAAGTGGGGCTGGCGGGCGCGGGCGGTGCCTCTCTCGTGGCCCGAGCGCGGGCGAGGGCCGAGGGCGGGAGCGGTGGGGACGGG